>OV049924.1:201473440-201885880 GCA_920104205.1 Eupeodes latifasciatus | reverse complement strand
ATAATAATAATAATAATAATAATAATAATAATAATAATAATAATAATAATAATAATAATAATAATAATAATAATAATAATAATAATAATAATAATAATAATAATAATAATAATAATAATAATAATAATAATAATAATAATAATAATAATAATAATAATAATAATAATAATAATAATAATAATAATAATAATAATAATAATAATAATAATAATAATAATAATAATAATAATAATAATAATAATAATAATAATAATAATAATAATAATAATAATAATAATAATAATAATAATAATAATAATAATAATAATAATAATAATAATAATAATAATAATAATAATAATAATAATAATAATAATAATAATAATAATAATAATAATAATAATAATAATAATAATAATAATAATAATAATAATAATAATAATAATAATAATAATAATAATAATAATGATAATAATAATGATAATGATAATAATGATAATAATGATAATAATGATAATAATGATAATAATGATAATAATGATAATAATGATAATAATGATAATAATGATAATAATAATAATGATAATAATGATAATAATGATAATAATGATAATAATGATAATAATGATAATAATGATAATAATGATAATAATGATAATAATGATAATAATGATAATAATGATAATAATGATAATAATGATAATAATGATAATAATGATAATAATGATAATAATGATAATAATGATAATAATGATAATAATGATAATAATGATAATAATGATAATAATGATAATAATGATAATAATGATAATAATGATAATAATGATAATAATGATAATAATGATAATAATGATAATAATGATAATAATAATAATAATAATAATAATAATAATTATTATTATTATCTTCTCTTATCTTTTGCGTCTTTTTGGCAGTATGGTAGATTGCTTTAGAAAAAGCTATAAATCGCGACAAACTAAATAAAGTCCAACGTGCATCATAGAGACCTATTTTGCAGCGTATGTCACTGCCATTATAAATATTAATTTCATTAAATTTCAGATTAAATCCTACAGAATACTTGACGAGCACTGCATGTAGACGTAATCTAGCTGGTGACGTTTGTGCTATAATGCGTGTGCATGCATTCCTTGAACAATGGGGCTTGATTAATTATCAAATCGATGCAGAACTACGCCCCACACCAATGGGTCCACCACCAACTTCTCATTTCCACATTTTGAGTGACACTCCATCTGGCTTGCAATCACTGAATCCACAAAAGACACCACAACCATCGGCTGCTAAAGCATTACTTGAATTTGATAAGAAAAAAGAAGGTTCAAAGGAAGGCGATGGTGAAAAACCAACACTTCTTACAGCTGGAGCTGCCGTCAAAGTGGAGACCATCGAAAATGGTGGTGGACAATTTGGCCTCAAATTAGATCAGTACACAAAGAAACCAGCTGCAATGAAAAATCGCACTGCAGCTAATATGGCTCGTGAGTGGACAGATCAGGAAACTCTTTTACTGCTCGAAGGGCTGGAAATGTATAAGGACGACTGGAACAAAGTGTGCGAGCATGTTGGCACACGTACTCAAGATGAATGCATTTTGCATTTCCTTCGATTACCAATTGAAGATCCTTATTTGGAGGATGATGGCGGCTTTTTGGGTCCACTTGGCTATCAACCAATTCCGTTTAGCAAGTCTGGAAATCCAATTATGTCGACAGTTGCATTTTTGGCTTCAGTTGTTGATCCAAGGGTTGCTGCTGCAGCAGCCAAGGCTGCTATGGAAGAATTTGCTGCAATTAAGGTTGTTATATATATATTTTTAAATCTCACTAAGAACCTCGTCAACTTGTATGTTGAATTTCTTTTAAGGATGAGGTTCCTTCGTCCATAATGGATACTCATTACAAAAATGTCGAGAAACTAAATTCCGCTGGAAAGTTCGATCCCTATGCTGGTTTGTCGAACAGCGGCATAGCTGGAACTGGAGCTGACAAAGAAGATGAAGATCCTTCAAAGCCCCCAGTTGCAATGATAATGCCGCCAAATGCATCTCAAGACGAAGAAATGAAAGATATTACCAAGAAAGAGGGAACAGGTAAAACTAGATTGAACTTTTTTATTAACTTCCTTTTGCGTTTTTTTTTTTGGTTTGTTTTTATTTTGTTTTATCGTATGGCCTTGATTCCTAGCTGATTCTAGCAATCCTGAATCCCCTAAATCCGAATCTTACTCCCAACCTTCTGCTGGAGTTGAGCCTAATAAATCTTCAAACCCCACCGTTTCAACAGGTATAGATGAGAAAGAAATTAAAACTGAAGAATCTTCAATGGAATCAACATCAGGCAGTACCGAGGCAACTAATGGTTCCAAAGAGAATGGCGATGGTAGCCGTAAACAAATTTTCAACGAAGCGAATCTCCAGACTGCTGCTGCAGCAGCTCTTGCCTCGGCTGCGGTTAAAGCTAAACATCTAGCTGCACTTGAAGAACGTAAAATCAAATCTCTTGTGGCTTTGTTGGTAGAGACTCAAATGAAGAAATTGGAAATTAAATTGAGACACTTTGAAGAACTTGAGACTACCATGGAAAAGGAACGCGAAGGTCTAGAGTATCAAAGACAGCAATTGATAACAGAGCGTCAGCAATTCCATTTGGAGCAATTAAAAGCAGCTGAATTCCGTGCAAGGCAGCAAGCTCATCATCGTCTACAACAAGAGCAGCAATGGCAAGGTAATGCAGCCCAAGCTCCACCACCAGGAGCTGCTGCAGCAACGCCAATGCCTGGTGCGACAGGTCCAACCCCACCATTATCAACAGGTGTAACAGCACCTACAGCATCGCAACCTACAGCCCAACCATCTGGTACTGTTCCACTACAGCCCCCAAGCGTATTACAGAACACAGCTGTGTTAGGTATGGCAAATGGCAATCATGGTAGGAATCATTATGACATGTTTTGTATTTCTTTTCTAGAACCACATTCCCAACAACCCCCCATACCACCAGTTGTTCCCGTAGAGCCAGCCATGCCCCCACAAGGACCTCCGCCAGTAAACACAGGTGCTCTCCAACCAGCTCCACCACAGCCGATGCCGCCACAGCAGCCTCCCTCAGTTGCTCCTCCTACTATCCTTCCGGTTCCTCCTTCGCCATCAGCTCAGACCTAGAACCAAGTGTTAAAAATGCAATGGCTATACAAAAATATTTAGTAATTTTAAGATGTATGCACTTCTTGTGCTTATAATATACACAGACTAGCTGTATCTTAAACACTTTCTCTTGGCGCATTTTAAATAAGTATCCCATACGCAACATTCACTTTAAGAGAATGACAAATTAAAAATAAAATAAAAAAGAAGTAAGTGTTTTTTGACCATAGATTATGCTCGTATCGGTATTAGCATATATGAAGCTAAGCATTAAAAACTAGTAATTATAGTGTTTTTTTGAGAACTTAAAATATACAATAACATTATTTGTGTCTGCTGAAAGTTTTGTTTTATTTATATTAAGAAATTCCCCTTCCTACATTTAGTTTTTACTTAATTCTTGGACCTGGCCGACAAAAGTTTCTTTTTAATTTCAAATTATCAATGCCTGAATAAAATGCGTATACATAGAAGGTTAGTGGAGGAGCTGTACGGGCTGTACAGCGACGTAGACTTAGCCAGAAGGGTAAAAGCCCAACGACTTAGATGGTTGACTCACGTAGAGCGCATGGAAACCAATGCTTCGACCCGCAAGGTCTTCGAATTTACATCCACCGGACAACACATTAGAGGAAGGCCGCGGATTATGTGGTTCACACAAGTGGAAAGTGACCTCACCCAACTTGGAGTGAGCAACTGGAGACATCTAGCTAGAGACTGAGCTAGATGAAGAAGTTTATTGGGTCAAGCCATAGTTCACATCAAACAGGACTATAGCGCCACTAAGCACTGTCATTTTTGTTTACTTTGTTGTAATTTAATAAGGTATGTTCTGGGCTTATGTTCCACGATGGAAGGGTCAAATTGTTTTCTTTGTCACATATGACTGGTAAATTCATTTGTTTGGCAGTTGATAATGTTTTGGCGATAGTAGATGGAAAACGCATACATATTTGTTTTTAGTTTGTTAGTTGAGTCGATATTTTTGTCAATTCGGATGAATCGGATTGCCGCTGTTCCAACGTAGGAATTCCAGCCACGGCCTTAATATTTTCAATTCTAGTTTAGCGCCTTAGATTTAACACCTTTCGAGGTTGTCTTTCAAAACTTTTGAAGAAGTATTCTTGGCTTTCTACAAATTATTTGACCTTACAAATGATGTATGTAGATGTCATCAGCGTAAACACAGTGATATAGAAGCTTACACGAGTATTTTCCAATCGTGATACTTACATATATCATTAAAAGCTATTAGGAATAACACTCAAGACAATGGTGGAATTCCATATAAATTACTAAACCTGACATATTTTTCTGTTATACAAGAATCCATACATTTAAGGGATAAGGAAGAATTTTGTATGATCGAAACCAAGTCATTTATAAATAAAACTTGACCTAAATGAATTCCCTGAGGGACGTCAAAATTGAAAACAAATTGATCCAAATACTCATTACGAAATACGACACTATAATTTTTTTTTAAATGCGATGAGATCCAATTTAAGAAGTTGTTGTTTAAACCTTGATTCTTTAGCTTTAAAAGTAATGTATTGTGACACAAGCTGTTAAAGGCTTTACTAAAATCAGTAAATACACAATCGACTTGTCAACGTTTTTCAAAAACATCTAAAACACATTACATACAATTGACTCGAACAGTATTGGTATCACAGACCTTTAGATTTTTAGACCCTTTCTTGTGCACAGCTATAATGGATGAACTTTGCCAGATATTAAGAAAAAGTGAACTATTTAACTATTTAAGTACTCATTAAAGAGAACTCATAACGTATATGATAAATAAGCAACACATTTTTTAAAGGTAGAAAATGGTACACCATCAGGGCCTGGACTAAAACACTCATCCAATTTCATGATACTCTGTGCAAAAGCATTTTCGTTTATTTCTGATGTTTTAAGATTCTGAACAGTAATAATATTTATTTTCAATACATCAAACATATAAAAATTAGTACAATTTAATAACGATAAAATAAACTAAGTATTTAAAAACAAAGTATCAAATCTCAACTTTCAACACCCCCACTAGATTTTTATACTTTTATACCAATGAGAGTACAACAGTTGTTATGTTTTGTAGCAGGGAGTCCTTTGGTTAGAACATCAGCAGGTATCTCTTCAGTTTTCAAATATTCTACTTTTAATTTATTATCTTCTATAAGATCTCGAATGAAATGATGCCTTATATCGATGTGCTTTGAACGTGCGTGATAAACGTTGTTTTTAGATATGTTTATTGCACTCTTGTTATCGCATTGCAATATAAGTTCTTGATTCCAATTAATTAGTTCTCGCAATAAAGATTGAAGCCAAAGTGCTTCTTGAGATGTTGAGGCTAAGGCCATATACTCAGCCTCTGTGGTGGAGAGAGCGACAGTAGGTTGTTTCTTTGCATTCCACGAAATATGTCCTCCTTGGTATTTAAAGAGATAACCTGTAGTTGATTTTCTGTCATCTGAGTCACTAGCCCAGTCAGCATCCGAAAATCCTTCTAAACATCCTTCAATGTCTCGAGTGTATTCTAGCTTGTAATTTATTGTTCCTTTTATATAACGGAAAAGTCGTTTAACCGCTATCCAATGAGATTTTGAAGGATTATTATTAAATCTTGATAAAGCCCCCACTGCAAAGGCTAAATCTGGGCGACTTACTTGTGCTGCATATAAAATGCTTCCAATAGCTTCTTGATATGGAACGGTTTTCATGTAATCAGTTTCGTCTTTGCTTTGTTGATGTGTTTCTTTTATAAGCTTTTGGTTAATATCTAAGGGTGTGGATACCGGATTACAATCCTCCATGTTGAATCGCTTGAGAATATTCTTTAAGTATGTCCGTTGGTCTATCCATAACTTTCCCTTTTCTCGATCGCGAGTTATTTGAATACCAAGCACAAATTTAGCTTCTCCAAAATCTTTCATCTCGAATGACTTAGCCAAATTTTCTTTGATAATTCTTTTTTCATCTTTGTTATTTGTAAAAATTAGTATGTCGTCTACGTAAATAGCGACGAAAGTTTTACCTGTGCTGCTTGTCTTGTGATAAATACACGGATCGGTTTTTGATTGTTTAAGTCCAATTTTCTTTAAAGTTTCATCCAATTTCTTATTCCAAACTCTGCTAGCTTGTTTGAGACCGTACAGTGATTTCTTGAGTTTACATACTTTATTTTGAACATTATCAAAACCTTCAGGGAGATTCATGTAAATTTCTTCGTTAAGTTCACTTTGCAGGAAAGCAGTCACAACATCCATTTGATCGATATCCAAATCATATCGTACAGCCAAACTTAAAAGTACCCTTACGACGGGAGAAAATATTTCTTGATAATCGATCCCTTGACGTTGCGAATACCCCTTTACGACCAATCTAGCTTTATATTTTTCGACATTACCACTTGCATCTTTTTTCGTCTTAAATGTCCATTTGGAATTTATGGCTTTCTTTCCTTTTGGTAAAGAAACTATTTCCCAAGTGCCATTTTTCAAAAGAGCTGTATATTCATCGTTCATTGCTTTTTTCCAATCAGACATATGTTCGCTCTTCATTGCCTCAGCGACTGTCTTTGGATCTTCATCATTGTTGCTGGCCACGTACGATAGATGACCGTATCTTTCAGGTGGATTTCTTATTCTGGTAGATTGTCTTATTCCTCTCTCAGATATGATCCCTTCTGAAGATTCTTCAACAATGAAATCATCTTGGGCATCCGAAAAACTGTTTTCACTTGCCATTTCGTCACTTATTTCGATTGGTATTTCATTGCTTGAATTCACTGATGGAATTTCGTCTTCATTCCCCACTGAATCATATCCTGTAAAAATATCACAATAAGATGTATCGTTTGTCTCACCATCTTTTGGAAAAATTTGCTCATGGAAAACTGCGTATCGACTTATTCACCCCTATTACCGATGTCGTAAACGAGAGCAAAATATACGACACGACACAATCTGCATTCCATAAGTCGTTTTCAACTTTTGTCACTCGTTTTGTTGTCGTGTGTAAACGTCAAGTGTGTTAAACGCTTTAATTCAGCATTCTGTAAGACGAAAGGAAACGACGACAATGACAAAAAACGACGATATCTCTCGTTTGAAAATTTGCTCACGACGAAGAAATGGAAGTTCGCAAAACTGTAAGTTTCCTTGTTAAATAATTTATTTTATGGAATTTATTAGTACTTTATTTGCGATAAATAAAAAATAAATATTTTTGCACATTTTCAGTTAAAATTAACAAACCAAAACCAATTAGAGGCGCTTGTCCAGCTGGTGGAAAGCAACGAGCAAAGCCGATTTTAAAAAAGAATGGAATGTAATAGCTGATAAACTCAACAGCAAAGGTCCTCCAATAAGAGATGGTGAAGGTTGGCAAAAGGTTTGAATCAGTTTATTCTATTTGCATTAACACATTTTTAATATTTGCTTTTTCAGGTTTGGGCTGACTTTGAATTCAAAGTAAAAAAAAATTGTTCAGAACAACAAAAAAGAAGTGAAAGGAAATGGAGGAGGGCTAAAACAATTGCACATTCTATCTGCGCTTGAGGATGCTGTTGCAAATCTACTCAAATATAAAACGATGGTGAGGCCCGAGTGGAAATGCAATTGGTGTATCGCAGCTCCCAACCACTTCAACGTTTTCATCATCCGGACATACATAAGTCAAAGCAAATTCAGGCTACAAATGCAGATGCCGACGCTTCACTATCCTAATTGTACAATTAATTGTGTCTTTGCTGCTTGTGTTGTAACACATTTCAACACTTATCATTTTAATAATTTATTTATTTGGTAATAATTTAATAAAAACACATTTGGTGAATATCGAGTAATGAAATGATTTAGAATTTGATTTCAGTTTGACAGATCTCGGACACATTTTCATCGTTTAAAAATCTGCTACAAAATAGTCGCGTCGAAAAAGTTATGGAATGCCACTTAAAAAACGACACGACAAAGAAAACGAGAGTCGTCGAAAAAACGAGACGACATCGGTAATAGGCATGATTATGACTTCTTTTTTCTTAACGTCATAGAAGCGATATGATTTTGAGTGTGTGCAGTATCCGATAAAAATTACTTCTTTTCCTTTGGCATCGAGTTTCTTCCGCTTTTCTGTTGGAATGTGAATAACTGCTTGACAACCGAAAACTTTAAGATGCTGCAGATTCACTCTTCTTCCACTCCAGATTTCTTCAGGTGTTTTTTCTTTTGTACCTTTGCAAGGTGTTCTATTCGTTAAATGAACTGCCGTATTTGCAGTTTCAGCCCAAAAACGTTTGTGTAAACCAGACTCGATGAGAAGACAACGCGCTTTTTCGATTATGGTTCTATTCATTCTTTCTGCCAACCCGTTTTGTTGTGGAGAATATGGAACCGTTGTTTGATGTTGAATGCCTGCATCTGCTAGAATCTTCTTCATCTTAAAATTGCAATATTCCTTTCCATTGTGGCTTCTAATGGCCTTTATTTTGTTACCAGTCTGATTTTCTACAAAGTTTTTGAACTCAAGGAACTTTTCCGCTACCTCATTCTTGCTTTTAATGAAAAACGCAAAGACTTTTCTTGAAAAATCATCAATGAATAGAATCATGTACTCTGAACCTCCAATTGATTTTTGTTCAATCGGACCACAAAGATCTGTGTGTACTAGTTCTAATATTGATTCTGCTCTAGTACCAATTGAGTTAAACGGCAGGCGTGCCATTTTACCTTTGATACATGTGATGCAATTCATTTTTGAACTATCGCAATCAATATTCTGCACCACTTTCGGAATCATAGCTTGTGTGGTTTCAATACTTGGATGCCCAACACGCTTGTGCCAAAGTTTAAAGTGTGAAGCTACATTTTTTGTAACATATGCACTTTGGTTGGGTGGTCTGTTGAGTCGGAACATATTGTTCACCAAGCTTGCAGTTGCAACAACATTACCCCTTTGGTCTTTCACTAAACATCCATTCTTGGAAAAAATCATTGAAAAACCCTTCTGAACAATTTTCGAGACAGATAAAAGATTAATGCATAAGTCAGGAACGTGAAGGACTTCTAAAAATTCAACCTCACTTTCTTTGAATTTTCCAATAGATACCTTCATATCGACTTTACCTATACCTTGGACTTGCATTTTTGAATTATTTGCAACAATTACCTCAGAGTTAAGATTTTCCATCTTACTTGAAAAGCATGCACTATTTGAGCACATGTGAGCTGACGCTCCCGAGTCGAAATACCATTCTTCTTTGTCGAGCCGTGACGGAAAAACATCCTAACATCGCATTCTTCTTTTCTTGATGGTTCTTATTCTTTTTTGGACATTTAGCAGCAATATGGCCAAATTCGTTGCAGTTGTAACATTTAGGACCCTTAAAATTCTTATTCCCAAAGTTTTTCTTGTTCTTGCCAACAAAAGCAGTATCTTGACTTGCATCCAAATTAACGTCTTGAAGAAGTTTGGTTTTAATACTGTCTCCTGTAAATAGAATCCCAGAGCTTTGGATTCCCATTATCATTGGCTTGTATTCTTCGGGAAGACCAGCTAAAAGCATTGATCCTATCCATTCTTCATCTAGGTTAAGACCAACAGACCTGAGCTTGTACGATGTATTTAAAACATCGTTAACGTACGCATCTACGGTAGAGAAATCTTTCAATTTTGTAGAACAAAACTTTTGGATGAGCCCAACTCTCCTCTTTTAGCTTTTCAATACTGATTTTCGTTTCAGACATCTTTTCTCAATACAAATTTCCTTATTATTTTGTATTTAGATCGTGATAAGCCCATAACCTGATTTTTTAAGATTCTGAAAAGTAATAATATTTATTTTCAATACATCAAACATATAAAAGTTAGTACAATTTGATAACGATAAAATAAACTAAGTATTTAAAAACAAAGTATCAAATCTCAACTTTCAACAATTTCAAGTGAGGAAAATTTAATTGAGAAGAAGAGTAAGAACTGTTGTAATCGTTTGTATCTATGAAAGCTTCTTTGAAGAAGTTTACGATAACCCTAGACTCATGTTTAATTGACGATTAATTTGGCAAAGATTTTGGGTAGCCATTAGTTTTCTTTTTACAATTTGCAAATTTCTAGAAATTATCTGGAATAGATTTAAGGTCCCTTTCTATTTTCGAAATATACATAAATATCCTATAAAGAATTAGAATACTCTGTAAATAGCCGTTTTAAAATTAAAAAACTTTCATAATCTTTATCAGCTCTTGTCCTATTGTATTTTACCCAGGCTTTGTTTCTTTTATTTGTTGTTTTTGAGATGTGAATCAAACTATGGTGGTTCATTGGAGTTACTACGAGTCTTTTTTGAGGAATTGTTTTGTAAAAACAGACCAAGAGTGTAAAGTTACATACGAGGGGCGTTCAATATATTCTCGGTATCGATATGAAGGAAAATGCGAATTCAATTTAAATTGTTTTTATTTTTCAATATAATCTCCCCTAACATCAATGCATTTGTTACATCTTGAGATAAGCTTTTTTAAACCCTCAAAAAAATAAATTTACTCTTTCCCTGCAAAATACCCATTTATTACCGACTTGAGTTCTTCATCATCCGAAAATCTTTTTCCAAGAAGACATTTTTTCAAATCCGGAAACAGGAAATAATCACTAGGGGCAAGGTCTGGACTATAGGGTGGATGTTGGATTTCTTCGAAACCACAATCTCGCGCAACAGCCTTGGAAACTCGCGCCGTGTGAACAGGAGCGTTGTCATGAAGAAGCAACATACCCGCTGCGAGTTTACCCCGTCTTTTCTTTTTAATTTCCTCCCGCAAATTATGCAAAGTGGAAGCGTAGGATGTGGCGTTGATGGTTTCACCTTTTTTTTGTACTCAATGAGCAAGATTCCCTTTGAGTCCCAAAAAACAGTGGCCATGAGCTTCCCGGCAGACGGAGTGACTTTAAACTTCTTCGGGGGGTCTGTTTCTCTTTTTATGCCACTGCATAGACTTGTTTGCTTTCAGGGTCATAATGGTGAACCCATGTTTCGTCCCCAGTAACAATTCGATCCATAACACCGTCCGCGTTCTCACTACAAATCTCCAAAAGCTCTCTACAGCATGCGATTCTCACTTTTTTCTGAGGCGCTGTGAGCATTCGTGGACCCACCTTCCACTGACCTTTCAAAGGTTAAGATGGTCATGAAGAATGGTGTGAATGGTACCAGTTGAAAGCTTGATGATCTCTGCCATGATTTTCACCTTTATTCGGGCATCCTCAAGAACAAGTTTTTCGACTTCTATGATGCTTTCTCCCGTACAAGCAGTAGCCGGGGCGCCGGAGCGGAGGTCGTCTTCAATGCTCTCTCTGCCTCTCTTGAACTCACTTGACCACTTTTCCACAGTTGATAATGAAGGTGCGGAACCCTGGTAAACAGCCACCATCTATTCATGAATAGTTTTTCGACTTTTTCCTTGCTTAGTGAGAAATTTAATAACAGCGCGATGCTCAATTTTCACCATAATCGTCTCAGTTGCCATTATGATTCTGTTTAACTAGAGATGAAACGCGAAATAATAATCACATTTACATATATGAAATTTTACATGAATGCACTAAAATAATAGTATTACTTGATAAATAAGTCAATTTATATATATAACCACAGCTTCACCCCGATACCGAGAATATATTGAACATATCTTTAATATTGCAATTAAAAATTAATTGATTCCAGTCAATGGTACACAACAAAATTAAAAAGTTCTGTAAAATTATAAAAAAAAATTGGGTGGCGCAACAGTCCGTTTGAGAACTAGGGCCTAGTGACTTACAACTCTCAACCATTCCTGTGTGCGAGTACTGTTGTCAGGGATGAAAGGGACCTGTAAAATTACACTTACTTAAATTAAATTCAAGTTTTTTAATATCTTTAAGCGCAATATCTAATTCAGGATAATGTCTTAGTTTAACCGCTGAAGCTAATATTGCAGTTTCAGCACTAACGGTATCGGAGAAGAATAATAGATCCAGTGTTCGTCCTACACGAGGATCCGTTGAACTGGCTCATACCATCAATTAATGAAAGTTCAATATTATCCGTCGCGTTAACAGGAACGTAAAAGTTATCGTCAACAATGGGCAGGTTCAGCCGACATAAGGGACTTGAAAGTAAGGCAAGTTTCTTGCATCTGATTGGCCAGCTGCCAAAAAATTGCCTTCCAATTAAGGCAACTTTATTGGAAAGTTGACTGGAAAGTTAGGCAAGAAAAATCTCCCTTACTATCAAGTCAAGTCAACTAATGTCAAAATGACAATTGATCATATTTTTTAATTCAACTAAAAGCTGAACTTTATTACTCAATGATTTATTTATTTTCTGCACAACTTCATTTTATGCTTTCTGTAAAAAGGTTCCTTGTAAATTTGGAAAAGAAATAAGTAATATTTCTTTAAAATACAAATCATGATGGACTTGTAGCTTGCCTGAGGAGTGTCTTGTAGAAAATAATGATTTTGGTAATTTTTGTACTATGAACTTGAAGTAGATGTTTGTGAAGTAAAGTTCTGAATTTAAATTCATGACACTTGAAAAACTAACTAGTTGCCTTGGTCAAAATTTACGTTCAAAGAATGAAGTTGACTGCAAATGAAGTCCCTTATGTTGTCTGAACCTGCCCAATTTTAACCCAATTCAGGTATGGTAGGTTAAAGTCACCTAGGATCCAAATCTCATCTTCAGGTTACAATAGAACATAGATATACTTTCAATACAGTCATTCAATTTTCCGTAAACATCGTTATTACAACTCGGAGGTACAGTAAGCTAAGATAATAAATAGATACCCAGACTCCAGTTCTCCAAGGTTCTTTTAAAGGTTAATGTTGGGCAACCTTTCCCTCTTTTCCTAATGCTCACACTGTGTCTTTGGCATATTAAAGGTATACAAAACCCTTTTAGTGTTCGCTAATTATAAAAAAAAAAGGTGGAGACTTACAACTAGTGAGAATTTTTAAATAAATAAGATACTAAACATATTTAAACGGAATTTTGATGTAAGGATTTGTAGATTTGGAAAATCATTACGAATTTTATTGAAAAAATACTACTTCATGAATAAGCATAACTTCAAAAAGCCTATTGTAAGGTTTTTTTTCGAATTTTAAATGGTTGTTTCTCAAAAACTTGACGTGTTAGAATGATATTAAAGTCGGTTTAAAAGCCTTAGAAAAACTGTAATTTGATTGCCAGCTACATAACCTATTGGACCAGTGTTATTTTTTAATAAGTTAATAGTTGCATAAACATGATATTTATTATTCAGTGAGCGGGAGCGGGCCGCCTTATGCGTTTACCGTGTGATCGGACCATTATAGCTTTTTAATATGAAAACTGTCAGTGTCAAAAGCAAATAAAAGTTTTAATTTGTTGCCTCATTCATAAACACAATTACTATTTCCAGTTTCCAGTTGCGTTGAGATTGGTGCATATTAAACTTTAATTTCAATCTTATCAAAGTAACAACGGATTTCGTGTGTTCATCCAATTGCACGAAGTAATTGAAACATTTAGCTTTTGTCTAGCATTTACCGAAACCGCACAAAAATCGCCAACAAAATGTCTGCTACCGAAGGAAAGGTACATTGTGATTTCACTAAAATTAAATTCAATTTACATTTACATATGTTCATTTGTGATAAGAAAATCTTGTTCACATTATCTATAGGTTATTAAGTGTCGTGCTGCTGTTGCTTGGGAAGCAAAAAAACCTCTATCTATTGAAGAAATCGAGGTTGATCCACCCAAAGCTAATGAAGTTCGCATACAAATTCTATCGACTGGAGTGTGCCACACGGACGCTTACACTTTGGACGGTTGTGATCCCGAGGGAGTATTTCCAGTTGTTTTAGGTCATGAAGGCGCCGGTATTGTTGAGAGTGTTGGATCAGGAGTTACAAAATTCAAGGCTGGCGATCATGTTATTCCATTGTACGTTCCTCAGTGCAATGATTGTAAATTTTGTCGCAGTCCAAAAACTAATTTATGCCAAACAATACGTCTTACTCAGGGACGAGGAGTGATGCCGGATGGCACTTCACGTTTCCGATGCAAAGGAAAATCGTTGTTTCATTTCATGGGAACTTCGACTTTTACAGAATATACTGTAGTTGCTGATATATCTGTTTGCAAGGTACGTAATATTAATATTACCTACATAGCAAAGCTTTGCTCTTCTTACATTGCTTTTTTCGCTTATATTAACAATTTTTGTTCTTGTTTTCAGATTAATGAGAAGGCACCATTTGACAAAGTTTGCTTATTGGGTTGTGGTATTCCAACTGGATATGGGGCCGCATTGAATACTGCTAAGGTAAGGCATTTCTATTTAATATTTTGTATAACCTTAAATTCTTAAACACGTTTAATGCTAATTCCAATCGTCTTCTGTATCACGATTTTGTCTTGCAAAGTTATGAAATAGAAGAAATGTTTTTAACATGTAAAAAGAAGAGAATTTTTAATCAATACGATATAAATTTAATAAAATCTAATAAATTCATTAACATCTTAAAACAAATGTAGGTACCTATATCAACTTAAAAGCAGCTCTCAAAATGGTTTACAACACATAATGGTGTCAATCAAGAGTATCTCTTGTTCTTACTCTTCATTGTCGACATAGTAGCTTACCTTCCTGAACCAAAACTGTGCAACAGCACGCGTTTGGTGGTTAGAAAATTGATGAACAATGTAATTTATGCGACGATACTGAAAGGAAAATTCAAAGGTGAGGAAGTTCTTATTCCGAGGATCCCGAAGATCCCAACCGACATGCCGTTTGAATTAAAAGACTTCAATTTCTGATCCGTCTTGCATTTGTCATGACCATCAACAAATCACAAGGTCAATCCTTAAAAGTTTGTGGTTTGAATCTAGAACATCCATGTTTTTCCCATGGTCAATTATATGTGGTTCACGGGTCGGAAGACCATCTGCGTTGTTTGTTTTCGCGCCTGATAAAAAAAAAATAAAATAAAGCGGAACAGAGTTCGCCGGGTCAGCTAGTTACCTATATACTTATACTTATATTTGGAAACTTTTTCGTCGCCCAAATGAACGTTGTCTAAAATATTTTTTTTTTTTTACGAAACAAGGAATGACAATTGGTAGTGGAAAAATATGGCAATCAGTTTTGATAAAGTAGTTTCGATGGATTAAAGTAACTTGATCGATTGAAGGGAAAAGTTGCATCAAATAATTGAGAAAGAAAGAATAAAACAACGCGCGTGAATCTTTTAGTAGAATACTGTACTCGCCACTTAATGTGTGTTTAAAAACAATCAAGTTACTTCAAGACTCTTGGGACTAAGCGGAGCACCTAAAACTGCTGTCATTTCATGAACATATGTCTCATATTTCGGAAAAAGAACCATTTGAACCATTGAGGAAACATTTGAACGGAACTGAATAAAAGATTTTCAATATTGAGCCAGTATCCGCTTACCTTACCTAATTAGTTATACAAATTATTTAAAATGTCATAATTTAAAAATATTCATACCGTTTACAGAATTCAGACATGACCCTCTGCAGTAGTCGCAATTTTTTGAAAACCGTTAAAATAATATTAAAACTTTTAGATCTTTTAAAATACTAGTATTTTCGAATACGTTTTATTCATTTGTCCCCTTCAATTTATCGTGAAGTAGCTGAGTTCTGGAAGTGGCCAATGAGGTCTTGCCATTACCTTATTTACTTTTAGTAACAATTAAATCAATATGTAAGTTTTCTATGTATGTAAATCTCTTGAAAATTGATACAGTTTTGTCCTTGAAGGGTTGCTAAAAGAGTGTCCAAATAATTAAAATTAATATTTAACGGTATTCCATATTATTCCTTATCTTTTCAATAGAAATTATTCATACATTAGCATAATCATTTAACAAATCTAAACTAATTTTGAACAAAACAAAAATGTATCCCATGTCTTTTTGCAGGTTGAGCCTGGAAGTACTTGTGCCATTTGGGGTCTAGGTGCAGTGGGTCTTGCCGTTGCAATGGGTTGCAAAAAAGCCGGAGCATCCAAAATCTATGGCATCGACATCAATCCAAATAAATTTGAAATTGGCAAAAAATTCGGAGTTACTGATTTTATCAATCCAAAAGATTACGAAGGTAAAGGTCCAATCCAAAATGTTCTAATAGATCTTTTGGAAGGTGGATTTGATTATTCATTCGAATGCATTGGCAATGTAAATACAATGCGAGCTGCGCTCGAGTCAACTCACAAGGGTTGGGGTGTATCAGTTATTATTGGAGTTGCTGCATCTGGCCAAGAGATAAGTACCCGTCCGTTCCAACTTGTTGTCGGTCGTACATGGAAGGGCACAGCTTTTGGTGGATGGAAAAGTGTTGATTCAGTTCCAAAATTAGTCGATGAATATTTGGAAAATAAATTAATGATTGATGAGTTTGTAACACACAATATGGAATTGAACGATATCAATAAGGCCTTTGACCTTATGCACGAAGGTGCTAGCATTCGAAGTGTTGTTAAATTGTAAAGCTTTTGATTTAATGTAATGTAGAGATCAATTTATGCTGATTTAATATTTTTGTATGAATAAAAAGATTGTTATGGCTGTTGCTTTTTTTAAATTGTTTTTAAATGTTATGCAGGCGTTCTACGGTATAGTGGGCTGAATTTTAATACAAATATTTGTATCTTCGAGAAGCTTTCATTAATATAAAATGTTATTAATGCAAATGTTTCTCCTACCAATATTGAAAATGGGAACAATTTGCGAGTAATTGGTTTCGGGGACAACATAGCAATTATGATTGCCACTACATTAGATTTTCGTTCGAGGGTTTTATTTTTTCTACATACAGAATGATTTTCAAAAGAAATAAGGTTTAAATTACTTCTTAAGATTTTTATTTGGATACAAATTGTTTCGGGGAAAAAAGATGTATAAAAAAAATAAATAAATAAAAAATTAGGTGGCGCAACAGTCCGTAGAGAACCAGGGTCTAGTGACTTACAACTCTCAACCATTCCTGTGTGCGAGTAATGTTGTCAGGGATGGAGGGGACCTACAATTTATATGCCGAATCCGAACGGCTAATTTTGAGAAAGCACTTTTTCATGACAAGAATTACTCTTGGAGAATTTGTCAATTCCTCGCAAGAGGCAGTACCCGTGAAAATTTTTTTTTTTTTTTTTTTTTTTAATTAAGGTGGCACAGGCAGAGATTGAACCCAAGACCTCTAGCATGACAGTCCAACGCACTAACCATCATGCCACGGGTACTACTGGAAAAAGATGTATGGGAGTTATAAATATAAAAAAAAAATATTTAAAAAGATGTATGGGAGTTATAAATATTTTTTTAATTTCGGAGAAAACACAAAAAGTGCAAAATTAATTGTTGTAATATCGTCCTTCAGTTTTTATTCATTGAACTTTTATCATTAAAAACAATAAGGGAAAACGCAAAAGAACCATTACCATTTCTAAGTAGTCAGCCCAATTCTTAATATTCCCGGGGAAAACAATTCCCCGGGAGACTTGATCTCCCGAGAGTAAAATTCTCCTATTCCGAATTCCCCGGGAGACAGTTTTTCCCTTCGAATTCGGGAATGAAAATTTTGTATGTTCGAAACAGCTGTTCCGAAGTATTTGACACAAGAATGTAGGTGTACAAAAGTTTCAGAAAAGGAAAACAAACATTTTGAAATTGATATTTATGCATAAATAAATGCATACATAAGTAAATTAAATTAAAAAATGTTCATTATTGCAGCAAGAATCTTGTTTGAAGAGGAGTTAGAAGAACATCAAAGCCCAAGGGTTGTTAGAAGATCCTTGAGGCACAGTTCGAACCCTCTGGAGTTGCCTCAATGGTTGTAAGTACTTGTAAATTCACAAAGATTTATTCTAAATTTGTTTTTCTAGTTTTATTAAACAACTTGATTCTTAGGTTTCAAAAGTATTATAGAGTTAACAAGGTTGTCTTCAAGTATTTGCTGGATATTCTCTCTAGGTGCTGTGATCCAGCTAAAAAAAGTTTTGCGATTCCACCAATAACAAAATTGAGTGCTAGTTTGCGTTTCTTCGCTGAAGGAGGATACCAAACGGGGGTGGGAAAAGACTACAATGTTGGACTAGCCCAACCTAGTTTTAGCAAAGTGCTTGCCGAAGTCTTAAACGTTTTGGAGGAGCAACTATGTCCAGAATGGATAAAAGTATGCCAAACGGCCGCAGAAAAAAGAAGAGTTGCGCTGGCCTTCTACTCAAAACATAACTTTCCTGGCATTGTAGGGTGCGTTGATGGAACGCACGTTCGGATCATTGCCCCATCTGTAAACAAACATTTATATTATAACAGAAAGGGAACATACAGCCTAAATGTTATGCTCGTTTGTGATGATCAACTAAGAATTCAATACGTTGATGCCACCCATCCAGGCGCGTGTCATGATTCTTTCATTTGGAATATAAGCGCGTTAAGGGCCCATTTTGAGCAGGAGTATTTAAATGGCATGAGAAATTTTTGGCTTCTTGGTAAGTTATTTTTAGTACTATGTATGTCACGTATCCCTTCTTAATTTACTTGGTAATCTTTTTAGGAGACGCCGGATATCCTTTGGAACCGTGGCTTTTGACTCCTCATAGGACACCTACAACAGGGTCAACTGAAAGTAAATTTAATGAGGTTCACACAAGCTCACGAAACATTATTGAACGCACCAATGGAGTGCTCAAAAATAGATGGAGATGTCTTCTTGGTGCGAGAGAGTTGCACTACAGCCCAACAAAGGCAGCAAAAATTATTAATATATGGTGTGCATTATACATAATATATGCATTTATTACAAAGCTGATATTTTAAATAGTGAAGTGCCTTCTTTAGAACCTCCCGAAAATTTAGAGATTTCTAATGAGCCCACTTCATTAGAAAATTCAGAGTACATGACAGCGGCGCAGAGAATTCGACGAAATATAGGAATCGACCTTTAAGGTTTTAAAAATATAAAACATGAAATGTAATAAGAAAACAGATATATGTATTTATTCAAACGTAAATAAAAACTACTATTAAAAAAAAAAAAAAATAAATAAATACTTATTATATATGTATATATATATATTAATTTGAGATCACAATAGGGTATAGGAACTTTTAGGTAATTTATCAAAAAAAAAAACAAAAAAATTAAATTCATACATAAACAAGAAAATTAATGAAAACAAAAAAAAATCATAAGATTGCCAAGTAAATGTGCAATCTATTGCGATAATCCACTTTTAATCTCTTCAATTTCTAGAAGCCGACGATTAAACTCAATTTCATCTATTATCTCCCGCTCTCGTAAGTTTTCTACGTGCACGTTGTGCCGTTTTGTTTCTTCGAGTTTTTCTTTTTTTATGTTTAGCATTTCTTTATTCAAATCCAAAATTTTTTCAAGTGCACGGTGTATTTTTGTAGTGCTCCGACGAATTTCTTTCGCTTCTTCAACAACACCCTTGACAGCCTCACACAGCTCCTTTTGTACTACGAAGTTGTCTTTTACTCCTCCGGCTAAATCCTTTAATATTTCCTTTTGGATTATTAATTCTTTTTCAAAAGCTTCAGAGGCAGTATTTTTGTGGGCACTTGTACTTGCTTGCGGTCGAGAAGATCTTTGTGGAATATTTAATGGCGTTGCTTCTGCCTGGACAGGTTCGATTTCCAAAGATAGGAGGTATTCTTCAGCAAGCAATTCCGTTGGGGATGGAGAGGAAATGGTCACTTTTTTTGCTGGCTCTAAATTTTCTTTATTAGATTTCCTTTTCCCTGCATCCAGCCCAAACGTTGTTGCAGGAACACCTTCTACGGACTTTTTCATTCCAATCAAAACATTAGATGGCCTGTTCGTAGTCCGAAAAAGGTTGCTCCTTATTTGGTCCACCACCAGTCCCATTTCTTGCTTTCAGGTTCGCAGCCGACTTTGATCGAATATATTTTTTCTGATCACTCCAAACCTATGATTATATATGTACATATAAATACATATCTATATATGTTAATTAATATAAATCTACTGAATTTTTGTTTAAATGTTTACTTTTTTCCATTCCGTTAGTGTTTTTCTTGGCGGTCCACACGAATTCAGCTTATTTTCCACCATTTGCCAAGACAATGCCACTTCCTCCTTTGTTTTCTTGTGGAAGCCACACGCAATATCGCGTTGAGCCTCCATCAAATTTAAAAGCATTTCAAGCTGACCCTTGTTTATTGTTTTTGACCTTAACATATTTGAAATGTTATCAATTATTATTGCAAAAAAAAGAAAAACTTACATTTTATTTTGTAACTCTCCAGCTCAAGTGTCGGGAACAAACTCGCGCCAAATGAATTCGTATTTTCCCTTTTTTGACATTTAGAATAGCTACTTTTTTTCCCGGGGTATTTTTTCCCATTTTCGAACTTGTTTAGAATAAGGGAAATTGAAAAGGGAACAAAATCCCCGGGAATTTTTTCATTTAGAATGAGAGAGTAGGGAAAAGGGAAATATTTCCCCGGGAATTGCCATTTAGAATTGGGCTGAGTGTAAACTAACGTGTTTTTTTCAGAGGTGTGGTTTTCAATCTGGCTATACTTCTGGTTCTGACAGCTGTCACTGGTTTTGGTTTGCCATTTCATCTCAGACAGATATGATTTACGTCTAAAGGAACACCGGATCCAAAACATCTGGGTTGTCAAAAAAAGAATCTAAAGGTATCCAAAAATTTCTGGCATAGGAGACTGGAAATCGATTTAAAATATTATGTTTTTAGGTACAAACTCATTGAGTAGCTAAAAGTAGTTTTTATTTTTTGCCAGCTATCTTAGCCAATGAATAGGGCTGTGGAATGCAAAATTGTGTAATTTAATACCGATAAACTATTTTCTATGGGTTTTGTGAAATCACAGAAAATCCTGGGACGATTAACGACTTGGAAGAAAAAACTCGACGAGTTGTTGCTGACATCCGGTCCCAATTGCTGCGAAAATGGTCAAAAATAAAGCTTTAACTGCGGTGTCCATTTGCCGGAAATCATTCTAAAAACGTAAAAAGAAAATCTTTTGTTTATAATAAAGCTAAATTAATGGCCATAACATTAAATTATATGCATTTTATTTCATCTTGAAAACCGCACGACTAAAAAAACACCCTTTATTTGTTTATGAAATCGTGCCACTCCACTGATCCAATTGCTTTCCCATGTAAAATGGGGGTTTGCATAAACAAAGATAAACTTCTGGTTAATTTGCAATATTTCAACTTATCATCATCAATAATTACAAAAAAATAAAATGAAAGACAAAATTAATCTGTTTTATTTTTTTCTTTCATTTTGTAAAAAATATGTTTCTGTTCGATAAATTTACTTTTAATAAAACAAAAAGCTCTTTATCGTTGTTCTTAAATCTGATAACAAATTTGATTCAATGAATATTAAAACTATTCGATCAAAGTATAGATAAGAATATGTCTGCTACATTATGTATAATACATTAATTTAAAAGTTCTTATAATCTTAAACTTGAATTGAATATAATTTTATAAACAGCGAACTCAGTTTAAATTAAAAAGAGAATCTTTGTGCTTTACAATATTATTGTGCAATTTAAATAATAGCTTTCTAGCTAATCTGAGGAATTTACGAGTTTTTATGAGTTCAATAAAGACTCTTTTTCTTTGCGGCGTTTTTGTAAACTTTTTTGAGGTTTACTCGTATCATCAGTTGTTATCGGGGCCAGTGAAGAGCTTAATTCAACTATTTCTTCGGAGTCACTTATCGGATTTTCATCGAAGTAGCTTATATCATCATCGTCGACTATACTCTTATCGCTCAGGGCTTGCGATTCGAAAGAATCCTTGCCTTTCACTCGTTGCCTTAAGGATCTGCTTGACATAGAAAGTCTACTAAGTCGCATGTACTTGGCTTGCAGATTCTTCACCCAGGTTGTATCGGACCAATGGTACCAACTCAGTATGAACACTATCATAATGAAGAACAAATTAGAACTGATACCTATGGGAATAGAAATGAGATAATATCTGCTTGGTTAGAACATGGGTAATGGATCAAAACCTGGAAGAGTTCATTGCTTACCAACAAGAGCCGACATTGCAGGGAAGTTGAACATAACATAACGGAGGCCTGTGAAGTCTGCACTAATGTGAAGTGTAACCGTGTAGAATTGTATTTTATGCGATTGTATCTCCACATAGACATCAGTAATAGGATGTTGTCTTTCTTCAAGATAACGAGAGAAAATCACGACAGGAACCTTTTGGAATTCCTCTCTGAGGCCAAGAACGAAGAGCGGACTGAGCGCCCAGGTAGTCAACGTGCGGATTAAAGGTGATCTATAACGAAGCATAGCTGATCGACAGGAATGTCCACGGAGGAGCGATTCGATGTCTCGCATTTCGGCACAAACCATAAACATACCTAATTCTTGATTTTGGGGCGATTCAGGCATATCTATCTCTATGGATACTTTATATGCCTGGCCAACCATAAGAAGCTGTTGCCTTTTTGTAAGTGCAACATGAGCGTGCGGAAATGTACATGGTCCACTAGTGTCCAAGCATGTTCTAAATTAGATGATAAACAAATAAAATTAGTAATGGAATCATAAACTTCCTCTTCCATTTTATCAACTCACTTGAATTGCATGTGAACTGGTCTAATATGCGACATAGCCGGCATGTAGGCATAGTAGAAAGCTACATACAGAAAAACTGCACTCCAGATGATTAGGGCAACTGCAAAGCTAACGATAAATAGCCGCAAGGAAAGTTCCTTTATTGTTAGAACTCCATTATTGGTTTTTGTACGAAATTGATCATAAATGTTGGAAGTTAAATTTATAGCCGGTCGAAAAAACAACTTTCGCATGATCCCAAAGGGATCGACGAAGAAAATTATTATATTTAATAGACCCATAGTTATTTAATTAAACAACCCAAGCTATTTATTAATAAACGTTTTACTGCATTAATAATGTTAAACTGTCCAGAAATAACTTTTCGGGCTAAGAACTAACTTTCTGATAAGAATTTTATACGTTATCAGGCTTTACGGCAACGGTCAATATATCAATCGATAAGGGTTCTAAAGGTCATGTTATGCGTTTGAAGATAAATGATAAGGTTAAATAAGTAAATTTAATATGATTCATTAAAAAGTTAAGTTAATAATTTTATGTGTGTAACAAATTAAACTTAATGGAAGGCAATCGTAAGGAGACAACAAAGAGACAGAATAATGATTTGATACGGATCAGAAAAATAATAATCAAAACAGAAGCAAACTTCAGCGATGGTATTTGCATAACAACTTTACATGGAATAGGTCAGTTTATAATATTCGATTCTCTCAACGCAAGAAAACTGAGAACTGAGCTTAGGTCTATGTTCACACTGATTTCTTTTAAGACGATTTATTTTTCTGTATCTTTTTCTAATTATCAGATGGGAACGAGGTCCAAATGGATTGTCTCGTCATTAAAACTCATATCTGATTTACTTTCAAAGTTCAAGAACCGAAAATTAATTATTGGTTGCATTGACATGCTAGATATGAACTGCAAGCTGATTTATATTTTAATAGATATGAGCTATGCTTTCCCTCTTGTAGGTTTGGTGAAAATGCCATCTTTTTCTAGCCCTCAGAAAGCTTTTTTTTCAAAGAAACTAAGGGCATCTATCATTATAAAGTTTTACAAAATAAATAAAAAACATAAATCCAGTTCCAAAAGTTTCTCCATATTTCCACTGAACTTACATAAGAGCTATAGTAGCGTTAGGCGCCAGTTATAGCTATCATTTGAAATCGATCCGGAAAAACTTTTGAATCGATATTTGACGGTGTTTCCCTTTGATTAGAAATGAAAATTATATACCGATCGATCGGAAATCACACAAAGAATTTTTTTTGAGAAAAAAAGTTTAGTTGCACATTGATTTTTCTCTAAAAATGTATTTTTCTATTTTCCGGACGGAAATTCATTTTCCTGAACAGCTGATACTTTTATGTTCAAAAGTGAAACAAATCGTTCCACTGATTTGTGTTCCAATTTCACACAATTCCAATGACAGATTTCTGTCAGTAAAAATTTTTCGGTGGCTTTCAATCAGGAACAAATTTTCAATGACAGAAATTTTTAATGATAGCTATAAACGACCTGTGAAAAAAATTCCAATGTTTGTTTTCAATGATGAAAACCAATGATAGCTATAACTGGCGCCTTAATAAAATCAACGTGAAGTTGGTTATTAGTGTTCCATATTTAGTAAAGGTTGGTTGTATTTTGAGAAATTAGTTGTTAAAGACATTTTATGCAAGTTTCCCAAAAATATTCCGATACTTTTCACACGAAGAAAAAAATGCTAAAGTTTCATCTTCAGCCGCATTTTTTATCACAATGATCCATTCAAGATCAGAACAACAAAATAAAACAGCCCCGATAATCATATTATAATAATTATATTATTTGACGTTTAAAGTGAAAATGCCGTTAAATCACTTTGTTCGACGATGATTTTGTTGTTCTTGTTTTCTAGGAAAATATGATACCTATGTGTTTTATCAAATATACGGCCCTCATTATGAGTAGCGAAGCTAGCTTCAAACTTGCGAATTCGATAACGTTGTATTATGAGTATCGATTCGCTTAAATTAAATTCGCTTCAAATGTCAAAAAATTATCGAACTTGGTTTTCGATAAATTATCATTAGCGAATGTTCGCTACTCTAACGGCTCAAAACGTCAAATTCTATCGAATCAAAATATTCACCCTAGCAAATTCAGTTTTGTGTTTGATTGATAAAAGAAAAAGGTATTTGCAAATAATATGTATATTATTATAACAAAAAAAGAAAATAAAAAATTATATTTTCAAGGACAAATGCAAATCAATTTTCTAGGCTGGTGCAATTGATGGAAACGAATCCCGATATGGCTAGGGGCATAGGAGTATTCGGTTCATCATTTTTCTAGGATTGGAATCTGAATTTCTGAATGGTGTTAGCAAATAGGGCTGCAGAGGATAGCCAGAATCTCCTTAATAATAATATTATTAGTATTTTAAGAACAATAATTCCAAAACAATAATTAGTGTACACACCCAGATACATAGATCTCTCTTCATCATTGTATATATAAGTATATATTTTTTATTTCATCTTCAAGACTATTGAGGGCGCTGCGTGTATCAAAGTACTTAGTAGGGAATTAAGAATGAGGAGAAAATTACTAAAGAAAGAATGAGAAAAGTAAATTCGTTTAAGTTTCATAAGTTTCGAGGGAGATAGCCAAAATACAAATGTCAAACCAAGAAGGAATAATATTTGTTTACATTTTTTTTTGCTTTCACGTGTGACTGTAAAGGAGATGTGCTAGTGCATATGCATACATTTGTTTATAGCTATGTATACTTTAACGTTGGTCTAATGGTCGGCTTTGTGCACTCAACAAGTAAGGTTGTTTTTTTTCTTCTTAACACGAGCTTAACAAAATAAATAGTGTGACTGCGCTTACAAAAATAAAAAAAAAAATTTTTCTTCGTTACTGAATCTATTATTTTAAATAAATGTTAAAAGCATCGACAAGTAAATTCTTTAGACAACGCTGATATTTTATCGCAAAAGTCGGATGGTTGGACTTAACCTCCGCTTTTTTCGGATTACTTTTTCACACGCGGTGCATTCCGAGTGCATGCCGGCAGCCGTAGTCCGCAGTAATTAGGTGTTTTGCTGAGTACGGACTCATCCTTCTGTCCCACCATGAAAAATAAATTGGAGATATCAAAATCCAAAAAAAAATCCAGTCAATACGATAAAAAACTTGAAAGACTCGCTGCCGTCCAGTTACTCTTACAGCTAAGCGATGATCCCAGCTGCTCAAACATGGCACAGGCATTTCTAACACCTGAAGATTCCGCCTCCCTCGTGGAATCAAACACGTCTCCAGCATCAATTCATCCAACCGACGCTGAAGTCTCCAACCTGACGACCGGCTGGCAATTACCGCCGAAAAAACACACCGCGAGGTCTGCATCACCTAAACTAGAAATGGATGTCACGCCAAATGAAAATTCTTTCGCTCCACTGAACGTTAAACTCGTGCTGAAAAGCTCCAGACACAACAGCAATATTTTTTAGATATTAAGTTGGAAACCTAATATTCAAGAGAGAATAAACAAGGCCACAGTAGCCCTGTTCTCCTGTAAAAAGGCCATTGGTAATAAATGGGGCCTACAGCCCCGCATTACACACTGGATATACATCTCGGTCATAAGACCGATCCTTACTTATGGAGTAGCGGTATGGTGGACGGCGCTAGATACAGCGACAAATCGCGATAAACTCAGCAAAGTCCAACGAATAGCCTGCCTGTGTATGGGAGGAGCACTTCGCTCCACCCCCTCCGCCTCACTAGATGTTCTGTTCCATCTAATACCGCTGGACATTTTCAGCAAGCAAACAGCCGCTAACACTGCCATACGGCTTCAAGCCTCCTCTATGTGGATCAATAATGGAATTGGCCACACCACTATTTTGAACTCGTTCAGAACTATAAACAGTAATATTGACTATACCATACCCCATCCTCAGTTTAATAACTATAGCTTCAAAGTGACTATACCTCCCAGGTCTTCTTGGGAGAATACATCATTTTTGAACGATGGTCCTATAAACTTCTATGCAGACGGATCAAAAACGGAGGATGGGGTTGGTGGAGGCGTATACTCAGATAGACTAAACTTAAGTCTCTCCTTTCGTCTACCCGATCATTGTAGCGTGTTCCAAGCTGAAATCCTGGCTATAAAAGAAGTCCTATCCTGGCTTAGAGAAAACGTTATATCAACTAATGATATACGCATCTTCTCGGATAGCCAAGGCGCGTTAAAGTCCCTAGACTCTGTCTCCACAAACTAATTAACAGCCCTAAATTGTCGATCATCTCTTACGGAGATGGCTACACAGTTCAACATTCACCTTCTCTTGGTGCCGGGCCATAGAGACATTCCAGGAAATTGCAAAGCTGACGAACTTGCAAAAAGCGGAACAACTTTACCTCTGCTGGCTCATAATGCTAACATAGGTATCCCTCTAGCTACATGTAAACTTATGCTAAAGCAAGATACCATAGAGAAAACAAACCTCAGGTGGAATAACACCACCACCTGTGTCGCAACAAAACTAATTTGGCATATTCTTAGCGCCAGGCACTCAAAACAATTAATCACTCTGAGTAGATTGCACATTAGCTACGTTATAGGTGTCCTGACTGGGCACTGCTTAATAGGAAGGCATGCTATTCGACTTGGAGCCCCTGCAAATGATTTTTGTAGGAGTTGCATGGACGAAGAAGAAGAGGAGACAATCTCTCATCTTCTGTGCAATGCCCTGCCTTATCACACAGACGTAGAATCCACCTTGGAGACTACTACTTTAACGATACCAGCGATCTAAAAAATTCAGACATTACTTGTCTCCTACGCTTCATTCGAAGCTCCAATTGGTTCAACGAGTTAAGCTGATTAACTGATCCATGTGGTATCACAATGGACCATACTTTGGTCTAAGTGTGTTGGATGTCCCAACCAACAGCCACTTTAACCTAACCTAACCTAACAGCAATATTTCCAACCAACTTCATCAATCAACCATTAATGACGACGTTCCTGCCGCCGAGGGAAACATTAATGAATCTCCAGCTAGCACAACAGAAGTTCCAAACAAAGAAGAAAAACTGTATTCGGGTAAGTACTGCCCACCTATAATATTGAAAAACATTGACATTAGACAACTTATTATAGATCTTAAAAATAGCCCTGTTAAATTTTCATACAAAATAGTGAAATAAAGGTAGTAGTAGTAGACTGTATGTAGACAATAGCCAAGTACATAGGGATCTGATGAACACTCTGAGGAATACCGAAAATGCTGAAGCATATTCTTTTACTTTAAAAGAAGACAAGACAACTAACGTCATCCTTAGAGGACTTACATCTGATTATCCTCCTTCAGAAATTTTAAATGAACTTAAAACTAAATTTGCTAATAATGGGTGATTTTTTTGTGGTTAGGATTTTCATGCATTAGTATTTGACAGATCACGCGGGATTTCAGACATGGTGTCAAAGAGAAAGATGCTCAGTATACTTTGACATTTCATCATGAATAGACTTACTAACGAGCAACGCTTGCAAATCATTGAATTTTATTACCAAAATCAGTGTTCGGTTCGAAATGTGTTTCGCGCTTTTTTATCGACAAATTTTGTTCAGCGATGAGGCTCATTTCTGGTTGAATGGCTACGTAAATAAGCAAAATTGCCGCATTTGGAGTGAAGAGCAACCAGAAGCCGTTCAAGAACTGCCCATGCATCCCGAAAAATGCACTCTTTGGTGTGGTTTGTACGCTGGTGGAATCATTGGACCGTATTTTTTCAAAGATGCTGTTGGACGCAACGTTACGGTGAATGGCGATCGCTATCGTTCAATGCTAACAAACTTTTTGTTGCCAAAAATGAAAGAACTGAACTTGGTTGACATGTGGCTTCAACAAGATGGCGCTACATGCCACACAGCTCGCGATTCTATGGCCATTTTGAGGGAAAACTTCGGAGAACAATTCATCTCAAGGAATGGACCGGTAAGTTGGCCACCAAGATCATGCGATTTGACGCCTTTAGACTATTTTTTGTGGGGCTACGTCAAGTCTAAAGTCTACACAAATAAGCCAGCAACTATTCCAGCTTTGGAAGACAACATTTCCGAAGAAATTCGGGCTATTCCGGCCGAAATGCTCGAAAAAGTTACCCAAAATTGGACTTTCCGAATGGACCACCTAAGACGCAGCCGCGGTCAACATTTAAATGAAATTATCTTCAAAAAGTAAATGTCATGGACCAATCTAACGTTTCAAATAAAGAATCGATGAGATTTTGCAAATTTTATGCGTTTTTTTTTTAAAAAAGTTCTCAAGCTCTTAAAAAATCACCCGATATTTCCGATGTTTCGCTTTTCGAAACTTTGAGATCCAAACAAGAAAAAATTAAATACAATCTTTTTCTAGTCCGTCTCTGTCCGGGTTCGAGCACGAGTGATTTAATCAAGTTAAAATATCTCTTCCATACCAGAGTTTACTGGGAGAAACCAAGGGGCAACCGGGGCGCTCTTCAGTAGACATGAGCCAGGTCAGTGCCCTGTACTTCGTGAACAGAGTAGCAATGCGGTTTGTGTAAATTGCGGCGAGGATCATCCTGCCAACTTCAGAGGATGAAAATCGTATACCTAAGCTTTATGAAGCTCGCAGAAAACAGATCCTACATGAAGCCAACCTTAAAAGAGAACAAGCAAAAAGTATTTCTCATGCTATCTCAAGAGGGGCCCACGTTGTCCCTGGGGTATCTTATAATTGTCATTTCAAACCCCAAGATTTAAAATCCCATGTACCCGACACTCCCAGCTCTCCCAATGCACAAAATGGCAGCAATGTAATGGGTAAATTCATTGCACTATCAAACGAACTCTTTGGAGTAGGTATGAGAACACTTATTGGAAAAATTAGCAACTTTATGTCCAATCTTAGAAACTTCAACTGTTTAGAAGATAAGCAAATGGCCTACTTTCAACTACTCACCGAATTAATCTCCGGTTCTTCAACATGATGTTATTAAAAATACTACATTACAACATTTCGTCCCTCGTCTCACATTCTCGGAGAATTGAATAGTTTAAAATTCTCCAAGAAAACAATTGTTCTCTTGCTTTCATACAAGAGACACATCTATCTAACAGAAAAAAAGTTTTTATAGACAATTTCAATATCCTAAGATCGAATATAAATTAAAAAGTTCAAGAAATAATAAAAAGATTACAAACAAAGAATTAAAAATAAGAAAAAAAGAGCATTTACTATGTTCACTTTATTGTTATAAAACAAACATTCAAATTCAGATCCAAAATGTCAATGATATATCATATTATGGGTGGACAGTGCTTACCCGATCTATATTTTATTCTATCAATAATTTATCTAATTAGTATTAAAATTTTCATCTATGCCTAGTATTTATATTTTAACGCCTTAACTTAAAATTCTAGTTCAAAAATGTGATAATACTATGGTACAAATACTGTGATCAAAAAGAAACTCAAAAACAAGACTTAATGTTATATTATCCTTAAAATATATGTATCTATTTTATATATGTATACTCTCGTATTAATTTGATTGTTCTATGTACACATCAACTTCTTAAAACTAATATAAAAGATTCCAAATATGTATATATATTTTTTCAAATATTATAACCATCTCACTCACTTTTAACAAAATGTAATTTTTTACCTTCCAAGAGATTTTAATTATTAGAGCGTTGTCGCTCTAAAAACTTATAAAAAGAGAAAGAGACCTTCAAATGCTGGCGTTCGTTATTTTTTTTATTTAATTTTAAGTTAGTATTAGTATTGTATATATGTATAAATGTATATTTAATTTGACGTTTCCAGTCACAGCAAAAGTAAATGTAAAACACTCTCTTGAGCAAGAGTAGTCCAACTACATGTATATAAAAGACAGCCACGAGGCTTTTCATTTTAGTAATTTTAAAGCAGGCAATACGATATAGCCGCAGATTAACATAAGATATAGATAAGTAAATACATTTGTAAACGATTTATAAGTCTCAATAAAGAATTCAATTCAATTCAAATATACTTTAACGTTGTAGGTATTTTGAATTTAAAAATTCTCGTTTGATTTTAAATTTTCAATTTTTGTGAAAAATGAAATGTTGCCATATACAAATACATATGTTTGTAGCTATGTATACTTTAACGTTGTAGGTATTTTGAATTTAATAATTCTCGTTTGATTCTAAATTTTCAATTTTTGTGAAAAATGAAATATTGCCATATTTGGCATATGATGCATTGAAGGTTTTAAATATATTCAATTATTTTGTTGTTGTTATTATTGCGTATTATTTGTTATTTGTACGTATCAACTACAAACACAATCAAAATTGCATACATTTGAAGGTATTTAAAACTAGGTCGTTTTTTGTTTTTTTAACGGCTTACGGATGTACTGCATTGAATTTTTAATTTTCATATAAAAACATGTAAATAAATAAATATAATATAATATAAAACTATGTTAATTAACCTTACAAGTGTCAATGCCTAAATTGGAAAGGTATAAGCTTAATATATGAGGTATCATGATGACATGGTACTATTTTGGACAGAATGGAAGTGTTTCTTGTGTGGAGATATCATTATGATAACATTAATTGCTTCTGTGATACTCTTCGATTCATTTAGTCCAGACCATTTTACTTTTTTCGGTTTTAATCTTTTGAGGTCTTTTCTGTAAAAGATTCAAACATAATTGTTAGAGCATTGTATGCCGAGTTTGCACCTTGTTTCAAGAGTGTCTTACTTACAACATTAACATGACCATGCTTCCACATTAGTTTGATATCGAAGGGCATTTTTATTAGCATGTCTCGGAATTTAGCAACAAAAAAGTCTCAAAAATGGATATCTTATTAGAACTTATAGCCCATTTGACTCTAGTACATGAGAACTTACCAAGGAATTCGTAGATAGTTTGAGGTTAAGCTGCAAGTATTGACGCAATTAATGTTATCATAATGATATCTCCACACAAGAAACACTTCCATTCTGTCCAAAATAGTACCATGTCATCATGATACCTCAATTCAATGCAGTACATCCTGTTAAGCCGTTAAAAAAACAAAACACGACCTAGTTTTAAATACCTTCAAATGTATGCAATTTTGATTGTGTTTGTAGTTGATACGTACAAATAACAAATAATACGCAATAATAACAACAACAAAATAATTGAATATATTTACAATCTTCAATGCATCATATGCCAAATATGGCAACATTTAATTTTTCACAAAAATTGAAAATTTAGAATCAAACGAGAATTTTTAAATTCAAAATACCTACAACGTTAAAGTATACATAGCTATAAACAAATGTATGCATATGCACAAGCACATCTCCTCTACAGTCACACGTGAAAGCAAAAAAAATGTAAACAAATATTATTCTTTCTTGGTTTGACATTTGTATTTTGGCTATCTCCCTCGAACATTTTAATGCTTATGAAACTTAAACAAATTTTTTTTCTCATTCTTTCTTTAGTAAAAATTTCGTCCCATAATAGTACTATAGTAAATATATATACAATGGCATAACCGTAAAATCATTGCTCTTCAAGTATAATATGCATACACACATATAATGTCAAAATGTTGTTTCTATTGTCTCCCTCGATCTCCTACTACATTTGCATATGTTCTTCTCTATTTTCTATTCTTTAATTATTGTTGAATTTACCCTCATTCTCAACTCTTCCCATCTATTGAGGGGTATAAAAAAAAGAAATCAAATTCAATCATCTCCACGCCGCGCCGCTCAGATGTCGCTTCGATCGTTCCTCTTCATAAGAGTACTATAAGAAATATATATACAATGTCTTCATTTCGCCACCATTTTTTTTAAAGATCTACCAGGCAGGGTTTGGTTTCTAATACCCGAAGAACTTCCTTAAAAATGATTGAAATAGTTGGTTGGGAAAATCTCAAATCAAAATCATTTCCAACACAGTTTTGGTAGCCAAGAAACCTTATTGTGTACAAGTCAACTTTTAATAGAGGAGTTGCACAGATACTGGGTGATTTTATTGTTTCACTCATTTCATTGAGGACGTCCATAAAAGCTTCATTGTTGAGACGAAAATACAAAACAAACCTGGGAAAACGATACTAATCTTTTTGTGAAAATTTATAAATATTCAGTACTAAAAAATGTTCTGTTCCAAGGGATTAGAACTATCCCAAATGCTCCTTCTTAATCTAACCATCTCTATCCTTTCTTCCCTCTTTCCGTCATAATCGTTATTTTCAAAAAACAAATCAATGTTGCTCAACATTATTATTGTTTTTTTTTTTAAATAAATAAATTAAATTATAATACTAATTGAAAGTCATTATTTTATGTTTCATTTGTTTTTTTTTAATGAAATAATGTTGGCACCATTGATGTTTGAAGCGAATGGCTAAGCTTAACGATAATACTATCAAAAAAGAAATTTGTTTTAATATTCGAATTTAAGCTAACGTTAGCTTCGCTACTCATAATGAGGGCATACATTTTGTTTGCACTTATACATTTTAATTTTGCGAATTTATTGTTTTTTGTTAAACATTTCCATTATTGTATCGATTACATATGTATAAAGTAATAAAAAAATTAACTTTTCTTATGTAAGTACAAAATATTTAATTTCTAGATAATTGAATATGGTAAATTGAAAACACTAATCGAAATTTTTAAACCCTTATATTCGTTTTGTTAGCTAATTAATTGATAATTAGCTTTTATTAAAAAAAACTGTCATCCGACAAATCTAAAAAGCGACAGTTCGTGAAAATAAACAAAGCAAATAAACTGAAACGTGCCTATTAATTGGAATTCATTTTCATACAAAGCATGATACAACTAATAAAGATAGCGCATTGTGCATGTAAGATTTTGGTTGTCAAACTATTGTGACGTCACGAACACTCAATCAAATGAAGAGAGCTAGTATATTTGGCGCAATTTCAATCTATTTTTTGTTGTGAATGTTAACGGAAATGAATTTTAAAAATTTTTAAATCAATAAAGTTATTTAAAATGGTATTGTTCATAATTTATACAAAAAACATTTATTAATAAACATGGGTGTTTGTTCTGTTTTTGACTGCAACAACAACGAAAGAAATAAGATAACGAAAGATTCCAGCTTTCATAAATTTCCATAAGGAAATTTAAATCTCTGGAAGCAGTGGGTCTTGTTCAAAGCGTTGTCGCGCGCTGTTAGCCTGGGATACCTCGAAGACGAAAGTTGGGAAGAATGCTATCAATTGTTCAAATATGTAAGTCTCTAAACAGTAATGTATCGTACAGTATTTCAGTTTAAATTTTTTTGCAGACAAATGATTGGTTCGACGTCATGAATGTCAGGTCTCCCTACAGTGATTCACGTGAAAGGGCCACGCATACGGACTACATTTGGAAACCCAATATGATGTGATTTTAAATATGCGGGTAGTTGGCAAAAAATGTTTGCTACCATTTCAAAAAGGTAAACTACAAAACTATTTCAAATAAACACTATTGAATATATTATATTGAAGGTATCGTCCAATCTAATAACTATTAGAACGGCTATTCCAGGAAGTCCAATTTATAAATAAGAAGAAAATTTATTTCGAAAAAAATTAAATAAGATGTTTATTGTACAAGAAAATATGATCAAAAAAATTAACTGAAAAATATCGAACTTCAATATTGTTCGATATTAAACCTATAAATATTAATATCACAAGTGTTTTATAGTAAAGTATATATATACAAATAGTTCATTATATAATACTAACAATAACGCCCTGCAATTATTGCACAAGGATGTATTGGAATGTTTTGGCGTTAAGTTCATAATGACATACCGATTGAACCAAGACGTCCCTGAAAACTTCTTCGGTGTCATAAGAGCTAAAGGTGGTCTTCATGATCAACCAGATGGCCAAGAGTTTAAGTACAGGATGAGGTCATACATCCTTGGGCACAATGAAGGTGCACTTTCTGACAACGGAAATGTTGGTGTGGATAATACACCAGACTTATGTTTGGAAGAAATTTCTTTGACAGGTTTTATCTCACAATTTTATAATCGATTCATCTTAACAATATTCGCTTTTTCAGGAAGGATTTTTGTCGTTGTCAAAGTCGACAATAGTATGCCTATTGCTTCTGAGCCAGAAGAAAATCTCCCATTTTCTTACGATGGTTTGAAAAACTTGGCTGGCTACATTTGCCATCGTTTTCAAAAACACCATACCAAACCTGGAACAAATTGAACCAGACGAAAGCTCTTGGGCTTGTGGCTTGTCTAAAGCAAATCCCACAATGATGGCTCATTTCGCTGCATTAGAAAATGTTTTTAATGCAGTAAATGGAGAAGGTGAAGGCATTTACATCTGTCCAAACTACATCCAGCATTTACTTGAAGTTGCCGAGAAAGCAAAGATCAAATGCGATGAGAAGATTATGAAGCTTTTCTTTCGTTGTCGTATGCACTTCCGAATGCGAAAACTGAATAGACAAAATCACTGAAAACAAACTGTCCAGAAAAAGAAAATACAAAAAAATTATTAATTAAATAAAAGGTTGAAAAACCACCGATTCAAAGAGACCATCATATCTTTTATTTAACCATTTATTACTAATTAAACAATCTTCCAGGTAATTCTATGAAGAAAAATGCATCCGAATGAAAAAGAAAAAAAATACACCAAATTCTTCATTCACTTCGATTTTTTATTAATTTCTTTCACTCAAACACACAAATTTTCTTTAACTTACGAAGAAGCACAAATATTAACTATTTAAAACCATTTACCTAAATGAAAAATATTAGAAATTTTAACATTTTATTATAATAACAAAATATCTTAACAAATTAGTGCCAATTGAATAATAAACGTCAAACTCATTGAGTGTTCGTGACGTAGATGCGCAGAACGAAACAAAAATAGAAACGCGAATGCGCTATCTGTTTTAGTTGTATCATGCATACAAAGCCCCCTTAAATGAAGTTCCATCTCTTTAACTATGCTTACCTTACCCTTTTGTAGGTTTGGCATAACAAATTATTTTTGATTTTCAAACTCCATCTATTGTTTCTTTGGTTCAAACACCTTCTTTTGTCAAATAAACAAAAGACATCTATTATTATAAAGTTTGACAAAATAAACAAAATATGAAAATCAAGTTCAAAAGTTTCTCAATATTTCTGCTGAATCTACAAAACGTTCTAGTAGCATTTAGGAATGGATGATACTGCTATTAGCAGTCCATGTCTAGTAGGTCAATGGTTTAAGTACTACTAATATGCATTTTTGTTTTTAATTATTCCAAATTTTGTGCTATGAAAACAGAAGTCGATCAATCAACAAACAACACTACATCAGAAAACTAAACTGAAAATTGACCGTCGAACGCGGCAATTATCTATGGAAAAGGTGGACCACAGCTTTTAATAAGCACGCGAACGCTTCTGAAGCTGAAATCAAACAAAACCCAGAAATTGTTTAAACGTCAAATTATAAATGTCAATTTTCATTCGAAATCATAAATAAACTTTACATTTTTTATTTTACTGCACAAACAAAATCAAAAATATTTTTCTATTCAATGTTTTGTATTAAATTGAAATAAAAGAAATATTATTTTAATTTCTAAAAAACGCTTCAAGAAAATGCATTCAATAAATTCATGTCGAATATGTCTTAAAGCAGACGAAGGCTCCGAAATGGAGCTGCCCTTCGAGTTGATAATGGAAGAAAGTATTTTGTTAAATAAAATTGAAATATGTGGAGGCATTAAGCTGGAATTAAGAGAGGATCTTCCGAAGAAAGTATGCAGCAAATGCGTAACATCACTGAACATTTCCTATGAGTTCAGAGACCTTTGCCAAACCTCCGATTTGAAACTCAAAGAAATGCTAGACTCGAAAGATTTAAAACTTCCTTCAGAAGATGTTAATGTAAATGTTTTAAAATTAAATAGAAATAGTACATATTTCAGATTAAAAATATTTGTATTCCAGCTCGATATAAAAGATGAACCACACTTTGAATACGTTTCAGATTTAGGAAAATTTGAAAGTCTGTTACTATCAGAACGTTCCAATCAATCGGATAGTGATGTATCATTAAGCACAAAAGTTAAACAAGAAAAAAAGAAAAGAGTCCGCAAGGTACCCAAAGTGAAAAAAGAGAAAAACTTTCCTTCGCGAAAAGTTGGACGACCTCGAACGAAAGACAGTCAAATCTGTGAACTTTGTGGTAACGTCTATCCAACTGTATACCAATTGACGATGCATAGAAGAAGACACGACTCAGAAAAACCTTTCAGTTGCGAGTAATTTTAAAGCATATAATTTTGTTGTTATTTGATTAATTGAAAAAGGAAATTCTTTCTTTAATTTCAAGAATTTGTCAAAAAAAGTTCGCAAACCAACAAGAGACTAATCGACATATGAGAGTACACACTGGAGATCGACCCTTTAAGTGTAAATACTGCGATAGGACCTTTGGTGATCGAAGTACCAATATCAAACATGAACGTATACATACCAATGAGCGACCATTCAAATGCGAAACTTGTGGTAAATCATTTACCTACTCTAATGTGCTAAAGAACCATATGTTGACGCATACAGGCGAAAAACGTTTTGAGTAAGTTCTTTTTTTCTTTTAAATAATATCGACAGGTTGGTACTTGAAAATGAGACATTCTTTTAAAAAGCAACACCTTTCAAATCGCCACGTTTCAATTTGTAATAAAACTTTTCTTATTGGTTTTATATAGAACATAAAGATAGGTATTCGAGGGTTTCCTTTTTTCAGTTTATTTGAAGAAAATATTAAAAATCAGGTGATTGAAATTAATGATTTTTGGCTTGAAGTCAATTGGACAGATTTTTGAAAAACAGTGCCACTAGTGTTGACGAGGGAGCTCTGCACTATTCTTCCAAGGACGATGTTATAGTAATCACATGACAGTGCATCACCTTGTCTAGAGCTCTATATAGTTCGATGCTGTTATATCCGGCATTGGAGTCGATAAAAAGACGGGCGGATCTGTCGTAATGTGAATATTTGATAGACTGTAGACTTTCCTGGTACAAAGCCACACTGATAAGGACGTATCAGGTTGTAGACAATAAGCTCTTACATATTACGGAAGAGAAGAATTTGTATGCTATGTTAAGGAGACTGGTTCCTCTATAGTTGGTGCAGTTTATGAGGTCTCCTTCTTTCAGTATCAGGCGAATAATACTTAGGTTCCATTCATCAGGCATTCTTTCTTTCGGCCATATTTTACAGAGTTGAGTTGCTCCTAACCAAAATATCTCCAGCTGCTTTGAAGTGCTCGGCATTCAAGCGATCTGCTCCAGCGGATTTGTAAGACTTTAGCTTAGATTATGGCAATATTTACTTCTCTTAGTCGGCAAGACGGGTTTTGTCGGCTTGTGTCGTCTTTATTGAATGGTTGGTCCGTCCATATCCTTAGCATTGATATTTCCACTTCCGTCTTTGCGGCCTTCGGTTCGAGGTTTATGCACTTGTAAATTTGTTTTCACCTGTTCATAGAACTTTCTTAATTCATTTCTGCTTCTAAATCTCTCAACATCTTCGACCGCAAGCTACTCTTCTGCTCGTACAGCTCGTGAGCAGCTCTTTTTGAAACCTAGCATGATAAAGGCAGCTGAATAAATCCAATACAAAGTGGAAACAGTTATTATTTAGTGAACAGCTTCTCTTAATCTAATTTTTAGTAAATGCTTTGTTCCGTTCATATTACCCAAGACATCCGTTATCGTTTCTGTCATTTATCGGGACATTATCAATTTATTCGTAGATTATTTAAGAATGTAAAAGCTCAATGATAGCCCAAGATTTATTAATTCAATAATTCTTGTACATATGGTAGAACTTCTCAGACCACATATTTATGGGAAAACATATTAATCCGCAAGAACAAGTACTTTTTTAATTGTGTTAATTTATTAATAAATGATTTATTCCTTGCAAAATGTGTAGTTCTTAAATGTAAGTAGACAAACATTGCAAATAATTCGAAAATTACTTTAAAATGAGAATTAAATTTAGAAGAAATTAAATTTTGTATCCTTTTCCACTTTTTCACAGATGTGATGTATGCGACAAAAAATTTTCCCGGATATGCGAGTTGAAACAACATTTAGCTACAATAACCCACAAACAGAGAGAAGCAAAACTGAATTATCCCATCAAAAAAGATGAAAGTTTTCACAATGAATTAAATATTTCAAATTAGTTGATAATTTAAGTTTTCTTATCAAATTCAATTAAATTGAATAAATACAAATAGAAGGTCGCAGAAGGACAACAACAAACGGTGTAGAAATTTTAAGGTAGTAATTGTCATTATTATAGCATGTTTTTATATTCTTTTTATTTAATTTGTTTGTGAAAGATGCTAAACAATATTATTTTAGTGATAACATATTTACTTTAGTCATATTTTTAATTAAATGTCCGACCATATGATTCAATCAATAACTCGATTTTAAATCAATATTGAGAGTATGCATTGAAGATTGTTCAATTTATGAAATAATCGGACGAGGTTAGTGAGTGTTACCAGGGCCGTCCCCAGCCAAACTTGCGCCCTGTGCAAGATTTGTAGAAAGCGCCCCTTTTTTATATTTTCACACATAAACTGATACACAAGCATAAGCCTTTCCCACATTACCTAGGAGGTAGACTTTCAATGCGTTTTTTTATTGAGGTATGCCCAGTAGGCCTAAACCATAAACTAAAACGCAGTGAAGAAATGAGCAGAGGGAAAACGTTTAAGCTTGGAAACTTACTTTTCTGGCCTTACATTTTGCAAATTCAGAAATAAGATCATCAAAGTCAAAAGAATTTAATAATTCCTTTTCAATAGACATTATAGATAAACCTACCAATCTCTCTTGAGTCATGGTTGTCCTAAGATAATTTTGAATAATTTTAAGTTTAGAAAAACTACGTTCTCTTGAAGCTACCGTGACCGGGATTGTATTAAAGATTTGAAGAACAATTATTCAAAAACAAAAATTCGGAGCAAAATCTTCAAGGTTTGAACTAAAAATAAAATTTAACACATCTAAACTTGAGCTTTGTGGTGTAACAAGCTGGGATATTACGGTTAACTCTTGAAACAATTCTTCTCCATCTAAATCTTTAAAACTACTTTATGTTAAAACATTCTGCAAATTAAGGCATGAAGCACGTACATTTTTATTTTTAAACATTCGCTTATGTTACTTAAAAATGAAAAATTGATACTACGTATCAAACCTTTCAAGTATTTAAAAAAAAATTCAACTTTAAATCCTTGTTTCCGGTCTAATATAGTTTCAGGACATTCATCAGCATAAAGTATTTTTCTCTGTCGAGTTCGCAATGATGAAGCTACAGGAAACATATTTGGTATTTCTAGGGAACTAGCAATACGCTCGGTTAATTGAACATACCTACTCATTAAATTTTTCATCGGAAAGCATTAAAATCAAACTGTTTTTTGTATTTTCTAAAACTGTTATGGCAGTTGACAGATTAACGGACGGACTTTGCAAATATTTACTAGTTTAATTTTTTATTTTCTAAAATATCAAACCAAATTAGCAGGCAGCAAATAAATGTAAAATCAAAAATTTTATTTCCTTACGATTCTGCAATGTTTTTTGCCTCTAGATTTTTTAATTCTATAAGGGCTTCATATATTACTTCTTAATTTGTTTTTAAAAGCCTTAATGCGTCTAACCTGCTCTCTCATCATTGAATTGTATCGAAAAATTTAACTGCATAAAATGAGGACCGAGCCGCATTATTAACCACTAAATTTAAGGAATGCGGGCAACATGGAACGAAAAATGCTCTTGGTTCCAGGGTTCGAATTCGATTCTGAACACCGCTTCTTTTCCTTTCATATTCGAACCATTATCATAACTTTGGCTTAGACAGTTTATTAAAATTCCATGTAATTGAAGCTTGTCTAAAATCAACTGAGTCAGTCACATTCCGGTCTTGTCACAAAATACGTCACTTCTATTAAAAATTGATAGCTATTTATTTAATGTTAATTAACCAACAAAGCGAAAAAACAATTAAAACAATCTGCATTCTGCACCAGACTAGATATACATTAAAAGTAGCCGTTACAACAGTCATTGGGCAGGTTCAGACAACATAAGGGACTTCATTTGCAGTCAACTTCATTCTTTGAACGTGAATTTTGACCAAGGCAACTAGTTAGTTTTTAAAATGTCATGAGTTTCAAATTCAGAACTTTACTTCACAAACCTCTACTTTAAGTGCATTGTACAAAAACTAACAAATGCATTATTGTCTAAAAAACATTCATAAGGCAAGCTGCATGTCCATCACGATTTGTATTTTGTATTGAAAAGTAATATTATTTATTTGTTTTCCAAATTGACAAGGAACCTTTTTACACAAAACATTAAATGAAGCTGTGCAGAAAATAAATAAATCATAGCGTAACAAAGTTCAGCTTTTAGTTGAATGAAAAAACATTATCAACTATCATTTTGACAGAAGTAGACTTGACTTGATAGTAAGGGAGATTTTTCTTGACTTACATTCCAGTCAACTTTCCAATGAAGTTGCCTTAATTGGAAGGCAAATTTTTGGCAGTTGGCCAATCAGATACTAGAAACTTGCCTTACTTTCAAGTCCCTTATGTCGCCTGAACCTGCCCATTAACTTTCAACAAAAAAAAAACAAACTGCCTGCGCAAGAACGATTCGACTCCACATAGATTCATCCCCCTTTAATTTTTTCACTCTATGCTCCTTTTCCATTCTATTAAAAATTTCATCTCCTGTAATCAGGCACTTAACTCTTACACAGTGTGCAATAAGAAAACCTGTACGTTCTGACCCATATGATTCCGTACAAATAAGTTTTTTTTTAAATATTTCCCATGTTAGTTTCGATACTCAGTGTGCAAAAAAGAAAACTTGCACATCCATTGACCATTTGTAGCAAAGACACCTACCTACCTAATTTCCAAATATTTCACCCTGTTCATACAAGAGAAAAAATCTCAACACAAAAAAGTTCCATGCAAGAGAAAAAAAGAAAAAATCTCAACACAAAAAATTTCCATGCCACCTCATATGTGCAAGATTTATTTCATGCACACCGAGTCCCAAAATTAACATAGAGAGTATAACAAAGCAAAATACTTATTCATATTGAATCGTATGGGCTAGAACGTGCAGGTTTTGTATCACGCACCGTACCTGAATGTGAGTTCTCATCTACAAAGAAAACAACAACAAAAATATATGGAGTGTCTTTGATTTGTAGTAGAAGCAGAAGGTAGCAGAGCAACCTACCTGCGCTCTTTTTTCGGACGCAATCTCTTATGTGTAAATAAAATATCTTAGTTTTTGAATTAAAAATATACATACACTCCGCTTCAACTGAATACGCACAAACATTTTCGAAAATTCTTTTTAAATCTTTTACAAATATTGATGGTTTTTGTTACATCTATCGATGTTAAGAATTTTTTTTTAAATATCCCAATAAAGCTGCGAATCTTGTCTTCGCCACTTTTAAAGTATTTCATACGTAAAGTAGAAGTTTTTCTTGAGTCAACTGAATAGGTACAACGACAATTAAATCGTTGTTTATGAACGTTTTCAAGTACTGGATAGTTAAAATCAACAATTAAAGTGTTTTAAGTGAAATTAAATTAGCACTGATTTAAAAGCTAAAATCGAATTGATTATACACCAAGACCTAACCGGACGTGCAGCAGCTGATAAAATTGGCAGAAGTCTTATTGGCTTTTATTATTACCTAAAAAATAAAGATTCGTAGGTACAGATAAAACATAAAGAGAGGTAAAAAGAACTGCAAAAATAGTTGCTTTTAAGGTGTGCATCTGATTCTTGTGATTCGGGGCAAACATAAAAACAAAAATTAACGTGAACGCAAGTCTCTCAACAGTTTTAAGACTTATCAAAATTCGAGCCATTTTAAAGTAATTAAACTTAAGAAAAAACCGCTACTAGGCAAACAACGGAAACTTCTGCGATTAGAGTTTTTCAAAACTAAAATAATCTTGAAAAAGGTTGGTATCATGTGGTTTTTTCAGACGATAAAATAATTTAATTTCGGTGGCCCTGATGGGTCAACCATTTATTTTCACGATTAGAGAAAATAAAAAGGTGTTAAAAGCTTTATCACAACTGTGAAGGAGGTGTTATTATATTGAAAGCTTTCAGTTATTATGGTACAGTTAAAGTTGAGGTGTTTACATCAAAAATTACTGCAGCTGGGTATAAAGGAATCTTGGAAAGAATTTTTTCTAAATAATCTAACATTATTTGACTTATAAACTTGGCCTACCAACATGATAACGCGCCTATTCACTTTGTGCGCATAATAAAAGCTTCGACAGAGGAGCAAAATCTCCCTTTAATGATTGCTGTACTTATCTTGTCTAAACATTAGTAAATATACTTGGGGATGGTTAATACCCACAGTTAATGAAGGTGGTTGTCAGTTTGATGACAAGTTCAATGAAGTTAGCATTGAGCGAAACTTCGTTGAACTACATATATCAAAAGGCTGTAGGATTAAAAGTAAAGGTGGAAGTGGCAACTATTGAACTTAACAGAAACTTCATTTGTTCCAATCCAATAACAATTTTAATTTTCCTATTCAGTTGACTTAAAGAAAATATTTTAATTTTTCTTAGGAGAAAGCAAGTAGGCGAAAGAAAAACTAGTGGTTGATTTTGGATAATTCTTTTCCTAACATCTGAAGGTAGTTGTTAGCACCAACAGATGGCACAATACTTTTTTTCTAAAATGTTTGTGCTTAGTGAAGCGGAGTCTACATATCTAATTGTTATTATGTATGTATGTTTCGATAAATACCTGTTTTTCAATTTTTCAGCAATCATTTCCGAACGGTAGGTACATTAAAGTGGTAAATTGGAAGGGCATGACCTTTCATTACTGTGCAATATATAATTTGCAAAAATATCGATTTGAATTCTGTTGTTCATAAATTTTCGAATAAAACCGATCGCCTCTTTGTATTTATTCAATAGCAATATTTAGTATAAATTCTGATGTCAGAAGTGGATTCTTATTTTTAATTTTTGCATACATACCTATTTTAGATGTAGTTTTAAGTTTTAATTATTTTTTGTGTAAAATAAACTGATATTTTAATAAGATCTCTGTTTTTTTTTTTGCATTCTTCCATAAATACAGTTTTAATTATTCTTAAAGAAACCAATTCAGGATTTAAAGAGGTATTTTTGTTTTGTATATTGTATTCTTTTTTTCTTTTGAATTCTGTCCAAGAGACTGAAGTGAGTTATTGGAGCACCTGTCCAGATATGGGAATTGTACTCGAGTTTCGGACGAATATAGGCTTTATAAATTATAGCCAGATCAGAAGGGGTAAAAAACTTCTTGCATCGTGGCAGAAAACCTAAACACTTAGCAGCATTTTTGGCGTTGTCGAATATGTGATCACTCCACAACAAGTGGTTTGTGATGCACATACCTAAAACTGAAAGCTGTTCAATCTCCAGTAGACAGCATTGAGTTTTCGAAGCATTCAATTCTACACGGTTTTTTGATTCCCCATTAGACAACGCTGCCGTCGGTTGCCCACATCGGAAGTACAAGGATGAGAATCTAAAAACGAATACGAAAAGCTGAGGGCACTGTCATCAGCGAAACAATTAAGTGGGTTTGAAGTTTCAGACAAAAGATCATTTATAAAACAATGAAGTGTCGGAGACAAAATTGAGCCCTGGGGCACACCAGCGTTTATTTTGTGGATATCAGATTTCAATATTGCTTGAATTGAGCGATCTGAAAGGTGATTTCCAACCCAATAAAGAAGAGATTCATCAATACCAAATACACGCATTTTCGATAAGAGAGCTTGATGTCAAACTCTATCAAATGTCTTTGAAATATTAAGTGCAATTATCTTACTTTCTCCAAAACGATGTAAAGATTAGTTATATTGTTCGGTGAGATAAATCATGAGATCACCAGTGGAGCTATTGCTGCGAAAGCCATACTGTCGGTCATTAAGAAGCTTTTGTTCTTTAGATATTTCTTAAGCTGAAAATTGATCAGCGTTTCCATGAACTTAGAAAGAAGGGACGTCAGTGGACGATAGTTAGAGATTGATTCGTCTTTCTTACGGACAGCCTGGACAAATGCTGTTTTCCATCCACTTAAAAAGAAACCTTTAGAATAGGATAGATGGAAAAGCTTACGCAATACATTTGCCACAGGCGGAGTCATGTCACTCATTGGCAGCATCGAATTAACAGCAAGCTGTGATGCAAGCAAATTGTCTTTATCAATCGAGCTTACAAAAGGAGTGTCATTAAAAACAAGCGTAGGAACTGATGAAGACGTAGTGTTATTTTTTTACAAATGACCATACATTGTAACTGCCTTTGGGAGTGTATTATTTTTTGCGGTGATTTTTGGTCATGCAAAAATTTAATGCGTCGAATATGTCCGTTACAGATCTTTCTGTCTTGTTTAAACTTATTCCGTTTTTCCTCAGTGGGGTTGGCTTTGTATGTATATCCGAAACTTAAACTTTGATCCTAATAACCTCTTTACAGCTCGAATCAAACCATGAGTTTTTTTTTTTTGTTGGTTTGATAGATTTCACTCTACTCGGGATAAAATTTCTCATTCCACAAAGAATTATGTTTGTAACCATACCTGCGCTGTAATCCAAGAGTTAAGCTGAAATTTACCTATAAAAGCAGTTATTCAATGGGCAGTTTTCACAAAAAATGATCTATACTGCGGGTTTCACAATCATTACCTTGAACATTTTGTTTCAATTGCTATTAACAGTAAAAAAATAGCAAAGAGTAAAACTCTGTTGAGGCGTAGAGTTAAAAGCTCGAGAACACAACAAATTATTAAAACACCATTATGTTGATTTGGTTTACAGATGTCTAGCAACATTTTTATTCTCTTAAATTATCTTTTATACTAAACTTATATGTATTTATTATACAAAATGTGTTTAAAAAAGACCTATGTGTCTAAAGATGATTAAGGTACGGATTATAAGGCCCCATGGCCCTATAAGCATGCTTGATGCACCCAGAATTTGTTGGCCCGCTTTTAAATTGACAAACTGTTGTACATGAGCATGCTTTAGAACTTTTATCCTAAAATAAAATTAATCCTTCAAATAGTCTAATTCAACTTTTGGTTAGCATCGACTTCTTCAAAGAAAGGATGCTGCAATGCTTCCTCCGCTGAAATACGTTTGTAGGGGTTAAGTTCTAACAATTTGTATAACAAATCGTAGGCGCTTGTCGGAAAAATATCATTACATAGAGGTTCCTGAGACTCATAAGGTGAGTCTTTGCATAAGCAATTGTAATATAACTGCTCACAATTCTTGCAGAACTCAGGCGTGCTGGCATCTACGGTCATGTATTTTGTTTCCATTTCGGTGGCCCAGCTTAGTTTTTTGTGATTCCGTAATCGAACACAAAGTTTTCGTAAGTCCAGAGGTTTAGTCCAATGGCTCAGAGTTACAAGACGTCCCAGAGCAAAGGCCGTCTTGCGAATTGCTTTGTCGCCGAAAATAGTTACCATCTCAGCAAGTGCAACGTAGTCATCGGGTGCCTTGAAAAAGGGATAAACGGATGAGAGTATCGAGAGTAAAATTACCCCTACGGCCCAAATATCAACAGCAGTGGTTTGATCTGGGTACTTCATCAATACTTCCGGTGAGCGGTAGCCAGGAGTTCCAGCACGAGAAGCATAAACTTCCTTTTTTATCAAACAGATATTGCAGATCTGGGGTTTTCCATAGCAATAACACTTGGCATTCAGTTTGCGATTTGTACTGTATTGTTGTGTGCGGCTGGTTTCAACTAATGATGGTGGTGTTGCAACGTTTTCCGCTCTATGCGGTCCGGTATTGTTTTTATGCCTCTGTTGTAAACGGTCTGTTAGGCTTACCCCCAAAAGAACGGACTTAACTTGTCTACTAAGGGGTGATTGCAGTTGTCCATCGTTATTTGAACTCTTTGTTGGCGTTGTCAGGATGTTAAGTTGTCTTAGGGGCATTTTGAATGGTGTAGTTGGGGTTGGAGATTCCGTCTGCTCGGAACATCGAAGACGTTTTGCACTGCTTGACGTCTCACCCGCCGATCTGTCACCATCTAACGTAACATCACGCCTTTTTGTTTTAGCAGGGACACTAGTTTTCACTGGTATTGGTGCGATTTCTTGAGCTAATCCGAAATCGACTAATAGAAATTGGCGGGAATGGCGGTTATATAAAAAATTACTGGGCTTAACGTCCCTATGGATGACATTAAATTTGTGTACGCGACGCAAAGCTATGAGAAGATTCTTTATGAAACACTGAATCTCTTCTAAGGGCATTTTGTCATAGAAATCGTGAAATCTATCATGCGATAAGTATGGCATAACAAATGCTACCGATTCATTGTGCCGGATAGTACAGTAGATTCCGACAACATTCTCCTTTCCGCCAATCTCAGTCATGCACTTTAACTCTTTGATAATTCGGTCTGGATGACTTGTGGGCACATGATGTTTAATGGCGTACTTTCTACGATGTTTTTGTACTTGGTTTTGATCCTTCTTTAATGTTGCAAGAAGCACTGTACTGAATGTGCCATTTCCAATTCGACCAAGAACATTGAAGATGTTGTCAATTTCTGGGATTTTCGCCTTGAGATCAGAAACAGCTTCTTGACTTTTGTTTCCAGCTAATGGAGTAACCGATGAGGATCTAGGGCCACTCTTTTCCATAGCTTTATTTATTTCAATATTTACAAAATAAAAATTATTTGAATATTGATTTTTAAAGAGCGTGTTCACGCACTACAAACTCATTCCCACTTTTCTTACTTTTTATTTTGACAATAAGTCTGTTCAGTGAGGATTTTTCTAGATCAGAACAGCACAGGACAGCATAGTTTCGTGAGAAACGTCAGATCAAGTTAGAACAGTCAGTTGTCAAAAAAAAACAAAACAAATTGCAAATTGTGTGAATTTTTCGTTTCTCGCTTATTTTTTTCATTTTTTGTGTCTTTACTGTGAAAAATATTATTAAAAATTATTGAAATGGAAAATCAAGTAATTGCTAAGATAATACTAAATGAAAATGTTAGTGGTTCAGACACCGATAGTGATTTTTCGTCGGATTCCTCTTCAGATGATTGGAATGAAAGTGTGACGAATGTTATTACCTTTTCTTTGATGAAATGTAAAAGAAATTGCTTTGAAAGTTATTATATTATATTTTATAATTATTTAATTAAACAAATAAAACAAATTGGCAAAATAACTTTATTTTAATTTTTTTAAATCACGAGAAAAAAAAAACACAAAGCACAGCCAAATCAAAACGTAAACAAAAAAAATGACAACTTCGATTTTGACATTTCTCACGATTCTGTTCTAACCTGATCTGACTCAAAAGCAAGAACAGAAAATCCTGTTCTAAACTGTTCTAGGTTTGTCAATGAACAGGAAAGTAGAACAGTTCAGCACAGAAAAAACCTCAATGAACAGCAAAAACCTGTACTTTTCTGTCTAGAACAGTCCAGCACAGCGTCACTGAACAGACTTAATAACTCTCTTTAGATAAATGTCAAGAAATAAAATAGGCCAGTTCATTGGGATGAAGAATAGTGTGTTATTACACCCAGACCATTGACATCAAAAACACTCTATTACCAAGACCGGAATCTCAGACTGACATTTCGGTTTGCCTACAAGCTAGAAAGCACTAATTGTGAGAAAGTGTGCGTGAAATGATGCAAAAAACCAAACACATTCTCACAATTAGTGCTTTGGCCCATCAAAATGCTTCATTATAGTAATCAGCCACATCTAAATGCTTCATTTTGAATGTTTCATGGCCTCGTTCAAAAACTAAACAATCCTTACCAACAGAATCTGAAGTGCTGACATGGTCTTAAATTGGAAGATTTGTATAGCTTTTTAATTTCAATCCAAATAAATGTTGTAAATTTATATTAAATAAAATAAAATTGACCAAATACATATTTAATGATTTATTAGTGCTGTTTTTTATTTACTTAAATTATTTGCGAACGCAATATGAGCAGCAACTGGTTAAGTATAATTGGAAATGGACAAAAGTGTAACTTAATACTTTGTAAAACAACAAAACCGACAATTTTTTCAGGTGTAGTTTGTTTAGAGCATTTTCTTGGCGTCGTTAGAAGTTCAGGTGGAAACAATAGGCGGATGCCTCCGTATTTTTTTGTACAGACAATGCTACGAGAAGCATACTTGTGAAGTTCCTTTGCCAACTTTAGCTAGTTCAGATTCCTCAATTAGATTAGTATTTTCATCATTTAAGCAGTTCGGTAGTTGCAAGACCAAATTTTAGTTTTGTTTGTTGCAGAAATATTCCTGAAAATTTCTTTTTAAGGGACTATGTTAGAGTTGGAATTTTGTTTGTAGTTAGATTTTGGAATAAAAATTTGAGGGAACCATGTTTTAAAAATAAGTTGCTTTGTGTAAAGCATCTTTAAGGAATAGAAAAAGGCAATATGTTTACACACAATACCAACTAAATGAGTGCAATAAATAGATTTAAGTAACTTTTTTTTATTCCAGTATGGGGAAACCGAACACCCAATAGAAAAAAAACGGTATACGCGCCAAAATCCATACTTCTTGACTAAATAATGTTATCTTCTATGTTTACGCATAAAATTACGAATTTTGTAGCGTATGAACATTTCTAGACATTTTACAATCTGAAAAATTAATTATGCTATGAAATAAGTGGCTGCTATTAATGCTAATTTTTTTTTCTAAAAAGTTGATGAAGGTTAGCCGAAGCGGAAATTTCTTTAATGAACATACCTAAAATATTATTGGCTTTCTCAAAAATATTTTTCTATACTAACCTCTGCTTTATATCTGAAAACTATAGTTTATGTATATTTTCTTCTATGTTCTGTATTTATAAAATGTAATGTAATACCCTTCAAACAATAATAAGTAAACTTGAACTTTGGTAACTAAACATTTTTAAGGAATGAATGAAAATTATATTTTGCGTTAAACTATGGGAATTCACAAAAAAAAAAATTCTGTACGTCAACAATCAACATTCATGTCGATTACTTGATCTATTGAATGAGTTGTGCATGAATTCAGAACGATTTTAAGACGTTTTCATTTTGTGATATATGTCAAAATTTGTTTTTTATTTGCTCTGCATTTATTCAACAGGTTCGCTATAATCGTTCTGATTACTTTTTTAAAACATTGGTGTTCCTTTGATGCATAGTTTTTTTTTGATACATGTACATATGCTTCCATCAATCAAGAATGTTATGGATAAGGTATTTTTTGATTATAACTATTTTTTTTAAATATAATATTTATTAATCAACATGGAATTCAAAAATAGTTGCAAGATTAAATCATTAAAAACAAACTATAAATACATTTGGATTAATTAAATTGATACAGATTTTAATTACTTGCAAAAAAAATATTTGGGCCGTTCATTAACGAAAATTTATTAGAATTCAATACAAAAATTGCGCTTGCACCCTTAACTTGATGTATCTTCGAACGCATCTTTGATACAAAAATCCGAGGTTAATTTTGAGATTTGAAGAATTTCGTAGTGATTTTTGTAAATTAGTGAATTAATTATAATAAACTGATGTTGAACATGCTTTTTTCAAGACAAAAAGGTACATTGGTTCACTATCCACAAAATGCCTGCAAAATTAAAGCTTAAAACTGACTTCTTCATCGAAAAAAAGTAAAAAGAAAAACCTGAACAAAACTTATTAACACCTCCATTTTGTTTTTGCTGTGCAAAATGCCGCTAGCCCACGGCATCGTTTTTTTTTTGTTTGTGCTCACATCTATTCATGGATTAATTGTCAAAATTACAAATACAACAATGTAAACAAACGGGTTTTGGAGAGTGAAACGTACGAAAGATTCCGGTCTTGGTAATAGAGTGTTTTTGATTGACATCAAAAACACTCTATTACCAAGACCGGAATCTCAGACTGACATTTCGGTTTGCCTACAAGCTAAAAAGCACTAAATGTGAGAAAGTGTGCGTGAAATGATGCAAAAAACCAAACACATTCTCACAATTAGTGCTTTGGCCCATCAAAATGCTTCATTATAGTAATCAGCCCCATCTAAATACTTCATTTTGAATGTTTCATGGCCTCGTTCAAAAACTAAACAATCCTTACCAACAGAATCTGAAGTGCTGACATGGTCTTAAATTGGAAGATTTATATAGCTTTTTAATTTCAATCCAAATAAATGTTGTAAATGTATATTAAATAAAATAAAATTGACCAAATGCATATTTAATGATTTATTAGCGCTGTTTTTTATTTACTTAAATTATTTGCGAACGCAATATGAGCAGCAACTGGTTAAGTATAATTGGAAATGGACAAAAGTGTAACTTAATACTTTGTAAAACAACAAAACCGACAATTTTTTCAGCTGTAGTTTGCTTAGAGCATTTTTTTTGGCGGCGCGCGGCGTTAGAAGTTCAGGTGGAAACAATAGGCGGGTGCCTCCGTATTTGTTTGTACAGAAAATGCTACGAGAAGCATACTTGTGAAGTTCCATTGCCAACTTTAGCTAGTTCAGATTCCTCAATTAGATTAGTATTTTCATCATTTAAGCAGTTCGATAATTGCAAGACCAAATTTTAGTTTTGTTTGTTGCAGAAATATTCCTGAAAATTTCTTTTTAAGGGACTTTGTTAGAGTTAGAATTTTGTTTGTAGTTAGATTTTGGAATAAAAATTTGAGGGAACCATGTTTTAAAAATATGTTGCTTTGTGTAAAGCAACTTTAAGGAATAGAAATAGGCAATATGGTTACAAACAATACCAACTAAATGAGTGAAATAAATAGATTTAAGTAACTTTTTTTATTCCAGTATGGGGAAACCGAACACCCGATAGAAAAAAACCAGTAAACGCGACAAAATCGAGACTTCTTGGCTAAATAATGTTATCTTCCATGCTTACGCATAAAATTACGAATTTTGTAGCATATGCAAATTTCCAGACATTTTACAATCTGAACAATTAAATATGCTATTACAAAATTGGCTGCTATTAATGTTAATTTTTTTTTTCTAAAAAGTTGATGAAGGTTAGCTGAAGCGGAAATTTCTTTAATTAACATACCTAAAATATTATTGACTTTCTCAAAAATATTTTTCTATACTAACCTCTGCTTTATATCTGAAAACTATTGTTTATGTATATTTTCTTCTATGTTCTGTATTTATAAAATGTAATGTAATACCCTTCAAACAATAATAAGTAAACTTGAACTTTGGTAACTAAACATTTTTAAGGAATGAATGAAAATTATATTTTGCGTTAAACTGTGGGAATTCACTAAAAAAAAATTCTGTACGTCAACAATCAACATTCATGTCGATTACTTGATCTATTGAATGAGTTGTGCATGAATTCAGAACGATTTTAAGACGTTTTCATTTTGTGATATATGTCAAAATTTGTTTTTTATTTTCTCTGCATTTATTCAACAGGTTCGCTATAATTGTTCTGATTACTTTTTTAAAACATTGGTGTTCCTTTGATGCATAGTTTTTTTTGATACATGTACATATGCTTCCATCAATCAAAAATGTTATGGATAAGGTATTTTTTGATTATAACTATTTTTTTTAAATATAATATTTATTAATCAAAATGGAATTCAAAAATAGTTGCAAGCTTAAATCATTAAAAACAAACTATAAATACATTTGGATTAATTAAATTGATACAGATTTTAATTACTTGCAAAAAAATATTTGGGCCGTTCATTAACGAAAATTTATTAGAATTCAATACAAAAATTTCGCTCGCACCCTTAACTTGATGTATCTTCGAACGCATCTTTGATACAAAAATCCGAGGTTAATTTTGAAATTTGAAGAATTTCGTAGTGATTTTTGTAAATTAGTGAATTAATTATAATAAACTGATGTTGAACATGCTTTTTTCAAGACAAAAAGGTACATTGGTTCACTATCCACAAAATGCCTGCAAAATTAAAGCTTAAAACTGACTTCTTCATCGAAAAAAAGTAAAAAGAAAAACCTGGAAAAACTTATTAACACCTCCATTTTGTTTTTGCTTTACAAAATGCCGCTAGCCCACGGCATCGTTTTTTTTTGTTTGTGCTCACATCTATTCATGGATTAATTGTCAAAATTACAAATACAACAATGTAAACAAACGGGTTTTGGAGAGTGAAACGTACGAAAGATTCCGGTCTTGGTACTGGAGTGTTTTTGATTGACATACTATACATCAGAGAGAAAAAACTAAATGAGAGAACCAAATTTCCTCGTCTCCGTCTCTTCGAAACCTCTTACTCTCATTTTTTATAGCGTGTTGAATTCGTATCGGTGTATACATGTTTTCACCTCGGAAAAGAGTACACAAAAAACATCAGTTCCGGGAAATGCGACATTTCTCATTTTTGTTTATTGATAGCCAAGAAGGCTATGTTTTTTAAAGTCTCATTATAATATTTTTGTAATTCTCATGAATTTCTTTCTTTAATTTTACTAACATCTTGTCGTTTTTATATCTACAAAAATACTCCTATAATTCAAATTAATTCTAGGAAAACATTTTTGTTTGTCAATAAATACCGGAAGAAGTTATACCGGTAGTTCGTGGTGAATTTGTTTTTCTCTTCTCTTTCTCTGAGTTACAGATAGATGGCATTAACAACCTTCTCTGAGTTACAGATAGATGGCATTAACAACCAAAACAAGAAAGGATGTGTGCAGAAAGAGTATAACAAGGTTAAGGTTTTTTAGACTAGACTTTATTTGTATATTTGAACGAGTACATGTTTTTTATAAATGAACATATGTTATGTTTATTTCAATAGTAATGCCTTAACTACTAACTTAACTATTGTATTATCTTAAATATACTGCATTGAATTATTTTACATTGAATTATAAAAGACGGAAATAATAAAGTTCTACAGTTTACCAGGAATATTTATATAAAATATCCACATCTTCTGCAATTGCGGTATCAATCGATATTTTCTGGAACTTAGTAACATTTATTTGTTATGAATTACTCTTTCAGCTTTTTTATACACCAAAAAAATCAATTATGAAATTTGGCTGCGATAATAACTACTTGAACACAGCATTTTCATTGTTTATAGTTATTCAGGTTTAGCCCTTAACTTTGATTTGCATTTATTTATGAATAGCCTAAAACGTTTAGCAAACATCTATGAATAAGCCACAATGCACTTTCAGAAAAACTGTAGTTAGAACTTTCCCTCACAGATTTTTCCTTGTCGCTATATAACTGAAAGATAAGATATAAATATTTAGAACTGGAAAATTTATAAAAATGATGCATAAGACTTAAATTTTGGTTGAAGAACAAATTTGTATATTCTTTTCACAAAACCACTGACCCAGCTTATGTAGTTAAGCCTTTAAAAGCAACACACTAGCTTAGTGGAAGGCAGTAAGAATAGCTTATCACCTATTCACAAATCTTATGCAATGAAAATTGGCAGAAGTAACAAGTTGGCGGTCTTTTTATTTAGTCTCTACTTAAATCACTTATTTTCAGCATTTTGGAAATGTCGTGAGTAATGTAAAGAAAATTAACAACGAGTATAAACAAATAAAATAGGAATGGAAAAAAGAGATGAGTATATAAAAATGTTTCAATGTTCCATGTTTACATTCTGTAACTCTCGTTTTCAATGTTCCTGCAACTCTCACATCGACAAAATTAAGTCGATAAACTCTGAAAATTGAAACAAATCGGAGTTTTTTTTGCATCTTTCAACGGTCTGAGCGAAAATTAAACGCATAAACGCAGCTTATAATAAAAATAATAGTTGTAGTGCTTTCAGAGTTTTATGTTTCTAGGTCCTATTTCTCATTGGACTGTTGCACCACCTAATTTATTCTACTTACTTAATGATTAAAACTGGCTTCAAATAACTAACTAATATTTATCTAAATGCGTAATTTAGAATTGTTTCTAAATCTTCATTGTTCTGGCACCTAACAAGAGTAATTAATTTCACTTCATATTCGAATGATATTACTCTCAAACGAACACAATGAAAGTACCAAAAAGTTGTTCATACACAATTTTGAATTTTCTTTGAACACCTCCGAACAGCTGACTACATCCGCCATTTTTCAAAGGTGGTCGCCATTTTTAAAAGGTGGTGAGCAGAGAGAAAAGAGAGAAAAGTTTTTTCTCTCTCGTGGTGAGTATGTACACAAACTTGCATAAGAATTTGTTCCCCACATTTTTTTTATATGGAGTTACTACATATGCAAGTTGGTGGCCAAATCATAGCTTGTAGGCAAAAAGAGAAAAACCGTCGAAGTTGGTTCTCTCTATTAGTTCTTTCTCGATGCTATACATGGACTGCTAGTGGTGTGAATTTTCCATACAAAATTTGAATAAAAATGGTTCCACTTGAAATTAGCTACACTAGCCCTTTCAGGCACAGTGGCAAAAAAGTTATGAAATATTTAGCGACATCTGTTTTTATTTAGTTGAGATAAGCTTTTTCTGACATAGAAAGTATTGACATCTAGTATAATTTGTTGAAGACAAACGATGCCATGTTTTTTTTATGTCATTGACAAATTTTGACAGTTCGTGCAAAATGAAGCAGAAGCTGGCTGTGCGCTGTGAGTATTTTGTTTAATTTATGTATATTTATCAAAATAAAACATTTTAAATTTCCATTCACAGTGAATACTTCAAATCGGAACGCCAGGTATAGGTATCTCTGCGAAACAGTCGAGGCTAATTAAACCGAAACCCTCGCCTCACTCAACAAAAGAGTATCTTTTACCTTAAAACATTTGTTTATCTTTTAGCCACAAAGCTATATATATGTACATATATAGGTTTGTGCGCCGCCTGCGCAGCTCAAACGTAAACGCAGAGGAGTGTAGTCGAGCATAAATATCACCGTCGTGATACAAGTTGATACAATTTGAAATGCCTGAGCTACTGTTGGACAGTTTACTGCCACCGGTTCCAAGAATTATCTATGACAGTGTTGTTAAGTAAGTTCTTTTTGTTTTCTCAAATAGTCTTCTTTTTAAATGACTTTATTGTTTGTCTCCCAGATATTCAGATATTCAAAAATTCGTTTCAACTTTAGAAGATCGTAAAGTTGTTCGAGAAAATACACCCGAGGGTATGCTGCCACAACACGATGAAGTAGGTCCATGTCTTAAAAACGCAAGCAGACAGTCTTTAAGTTCTTATGTGATGTATAGTATGTCAATGACCCAGACTTTTTGTATGCTGCGTGTTTCGCATATTTTCTTTTGAACACTCATCCCGTCAATCTCGGTTTTCGGTTGCGTGTTTTTGACAGTTCTCTTTCATTTTTTGTTTTCATCCACAAAGTCAAAGTGTGAAAATAATTAAAGAAAACTGCACTTTTTACTACAGCAATGATTATTGACATTATGAATTGGATTGAAATCTGGAGAGAATCCTTTATTTTCTTGACAAAACAACTAAAATCAAATGATAAACCATCGTTTTTAAATTATAAAAGGATGAATGAAGAAACTTTTAACCTGCTTTTCATTGAAAACGACATAAAAAAAAAAAACTATTTTGAGGGCCAGAAAAGTTGGCTATCACTCTGTTTCAACGGGTGAAACATTCCAAAGCTTAAACTAAAAAGCTAGACTCTTTCAATCATTCCTTCATTTAATTTCATTATAAGGTCTTTGCTCCACTTCAATTTGTCCGGCGGAATATTTCTTGTTTACTCGGTAACAATAGGAAGAATAATAAAGCAACGCCAAGATACAAAGAAAGGCAAGAAAGAGAAACGTCAAAAACAATCCAAGAATCCCGAACCCAGAACTCTGCGGGTAGAGACTTTTTAAAGTATTTCTATTTCACCTACTTTCTCTTTCGCACTTGAGTCTTTCCAAAAAAGTCTGAGTGTAATATCACACATACAAGTCATGATACAACTACTAAAGATATGGCTTTGCGCATTTCGTGTTGTAGCTGTCAAAATGTCATGACGTCATGTCATCGAAGCACAATCAAGTAATTTGTTGGCGCAATTTTATTTCCTTTTACTTTGTTTCCTGCCTGTTCTCTGCTGTAAAGGAAGTAAGGTTTGATGTGTTTAAATAAGATAATTTTGAAATTAGTTTTTATTAAAAAAGTATTTAAAACGGGTATATGTTCAGTTTTTGAGTGCAATCACTCAACACGAAAAAAACTTTCTGCTCAAACAAGTTTTCATAAGTTTCCGAAGCGAAATTTAAATCTTTCAAAGCAATGGACTTTGTTTTGCAAAAGGAAGGATAATATTAATATTCAAACTGCAAGGATTTGTAGTTTGCATTTTCTGAAAGAGGATTTCATTAATAATGTTAAATTTGAAATGGGTATGTAAAATTGATAGACAAATTTAAAGGAAATACAAAATAATACTCATTTAGGATTCACTCCATTGCGCCTTTTGAAACCGGATGCATTTCCAATAGTGCACTTAAAAGGAACTTCCTTAGAAACGAAATCCGAATCAACAGATCGTTCAAAGCGAATGGAGTTGAAGCATAATCAACAATTGCTGAACAATTTGCTGGAAGATCCATTTCCAAATGACACCGATCCAGAAATTCCAAATGAGTGTAACGAAAATGAAAGTTCAGGTTCTAACGCCCCAGAGTCGATGTTGCTATCAACATCTTTAAACAAAATAAGCGATCTTAATGAAGAAATGTATGTTTTTCAAAATATAAAGTTGACTTTCTTAATTTCTATTTTGTATAATTTTTAGAAAAAAGTTACATTCTGAAAATGAAGATTTGACTTCAAAGTTGTCGAGTGCGGAAGAAAAAATAAAATCTTTTTAAACTCGAGTGCAGAAAGCTGAGTTCCACCAAAGCAATTTGGAAAGCAAGTTGCTTGAAATTTTTACGCCCGGGCAAATAAAAAAAATAAAAATTGGTTCCCTAAAGAGATCAAATTGGTCGGAAGACGATATAGCTAGGTCTATAACCTTATACTCATCTAGTTCAAGAGCGTACAAATTACTGAAAAGAAAAAATTTTCCACTTCCCGCTGTACGAACACTTCAAACCTGGGCTCAGAAACTAGATATAACAACAGGAGTCATGATGCCTGTTATAAAAATCATGAAAGCGTCAAAGGAGCTGACTCCCAATCAAAAACTATGTGTTCTTAGTTTTGACGAAATGAAAGTTAAGGAAGCTTATTGCTACGACAGAACTACCGATACCACACTCAAACCCGCATCTTACGTCCAGGTAGGGATGCTAAGAGGTAAAAATAAAATAAGAATTTATGAAAGTATTATTTTAATTATAAACAATCTTACAACAGGCCTCATTGGTAAATGGAAACAACCAATTTTTTACGATTTTGACTGCAAGATGACTAAAATTATTTTGCTGGATATAATCGAAACGGTGGGGAACTGTGGTTTCACAGTAGTGGCGATCACAAGTGACTTAGGTGGTGCAAACCGAGGGCTATACACTGAGCTTAAAGTCAGCATGGATACGCCATGGTATGAAATTGGATATCTTTCACAAACTTAACATCTTTATTTTCTTAATACTATTCTCACAGGTTCCTATTTGGAGAAACAAAAATTTATGTATTTGCTGACGTTCCGCATCTCATAAAACTTGTACGGAATCGTTTTGTCGACCACGGATTTATGCTCAACGGAAAGATTGTGAAAAAGGACATCATTTTAAAACTCCTTTCGTTCACATCTGGAGAGTTGAGCATAACTCACAAAATTTCTCCAAGGAGCATTAATGTTGTCCAAGCGAATCGACAAAAGGTGAAGCTGGCAACAAAATTCTTTTCGCACACTGTTGCTAAAGCTTTATCGAGGGCAGTGGGACTTGGGCTTCTTCAAGACGAAAGCTGGGAAGAATGCTACAACTTGCTAAAATATGTACGTACATATACTCGTAATATCAACAAGTAAAACTGAACCATATTACAATTTTTTCACAGACAAACGATTGGTTCGACGTTATGAACGTAAGGTCACCATACAGTGATTCCAAGGAGGAAGTCCATGGTTATGGACTTCATTTGGAATCACAGGACGAGATTCTCAATAAAATGTCTGAAATGGTTTGTAATATGCGGGTCATAGGAAAAAATACTATGCTTCCATTTCAAAAAGGTAAATATAGATGAAATAAATTTGTATGTAAGAAAATGTATCTAACTTACTATTTTCAAGGTATTGTGCACTCTAATACTGCCTTACAGTTGCTGTACAAAGACATGAAAGATCGTTATGACATTAAGTTCATAATGACTTACCGGTTGAACCAAGATGTTTTGGAAAACTTTTTTGGTGTCATTCGAGCCAAAGGGGGACTTCACGACCATCCTGATCGCCAGGAATTTAAATATAGACTACGGTCATTTATTCTTGGCCACAATGAAGGTGCACTAACGGAGAACGGTAACGTTAGTGTAAATGACACACCAGATCTGAGGTTGGAAGAAGAATCGTTCTCAGGTTTGATATATTAAAATAATAAATTTAAATCTTATCAAATCATGTGTTCCGTTTCTTGATTTGCATTTTTTAGGAAAGATTTTTAGCATAGTTAAAGTGAATACAACTTTTGAAAGTGAGCAAGAAAAGAATTTGCCAATGGCATACGATGGCCTCGAGAACCTGGCTGGCTATATTTGCCATCGTTTAAAGGCCACTATAACAAACTTGGAAGACGGTAATACAAACCACTTTTTTTCCGATCGCGTATGTATTTCCGGATACGCAAACTCAACAGAGAAATTGTTGAAAAGAACAATTCCAGGAAAAGAAAATATAATAAAATAATAAATTAACACTTTTTATTCAATGCAATTCAATTTCATTTTTTATTAATTTTGTAGAGTATTTAACAACCTTTAACAAAAACTGAATTAATGTTTGACTTGTTTACCTTTTGCTGTGAATTCCATACTGAAAATGCAAAACGTCAAACACAGTGTGCGTCGATGACGTAGATGCGCAGAACGAGAAAAAATAAACACTCGGAAAGCCATATCTTGTTTTGTTGTATCATGCATACAAGTCACCTCTCATATGAGAAAACTGAGATTTCAATCAACTTTAAGCTTTGTATAAACCGATTCCAATTTCAACCAAAATTTATTTTTTTATTTACTTGGGGTCTCCATTGAACATTTCCGATGACAGGACTATCGGCAAGTCATCAGATAATCCAATAGAGACCAACAATCCAACATCCAGTCCATGATCCAGTCATCGCAGTTTGGATTTTTCGAGCGGATCAAAATCCTGTCATCAAATTTGACGTTTGTGTTGTATGTAGTGTTTAGCGTCCATTTTCCACAGTCTTTTTGACATTCAAATTTCATTTCGTTTAAATTGTCGTCGAGTGCGGTCATGCCTACATATTTTTAGTGTATATTAAGTGAAATATATCTAATTTCTTATATTGTTGTTGTTTTTGAGGTTGCTCATGGCAAGACATAATATGCCCAGTCAAAAAAAAACACTGGATTGCGGATGAGATTGCGGAAGAGAAGTTGGATTGGATTTTACTCTTGTGGAGCCTCAGGGTTATTTACATTACTTTTTTACTGTGATAAGAACAAAATATCTCTCTTGTTTTTTGATGATCTTAATTTCTAGGCAATAATAGCGCGGAGAAGGTGGGAGTGTGATTGAAATCGCCTCACACGATGATATTGATTCCAAAAGGTACGAAATTCGTTACCCGAAATGCGTTAAAGGCACAAGTGATTTTTAAGTAAACTCAAAATATATATGTTCAATGAAAGTAATCTTTTGGAAATTATTCATCTTTATTTATCCTAATTATTACAGCAATAAATCTGACAACTGCGGACACAATAAACAATTTTGCATTTTTTTCGAAATCTCATTTTTCAAAATCTTTACAACACTAGAAAATTAAAATAACTAACTAGCACTTAACCAGTATATAAATTTATTAGCAGGATGGATGTGAAACTCACAATTTGCTAAAGGGAGAATTTAACTGGAATGTAGTTTAAGTGCTGGTTAACTATCATAGAGGAAATATATTATCTAGAGTCCCGACTTAATGGGTTTGCTCTCTTTCGGCCTACAAGCTAAATTGAGAGGATTTTGTCCGTAAGGATAAGCATGTGTTAGTTGTCCCGTGCATTTCTTATGGGAAAAAGCCATTATGAATGTAGTTGTTATGGAATTTGTGCCCATATTGCTCAACCGCGGGGTAAAAAACTATGAGGTGAACTCAGCCGTTCAAAAAAGAGATCCGAAATTTTTTGGAGTCTTCCTGCGATTGTAGTCTTGTTTTTCTTGCTTCTCTTGCAGAACTACCGACTGGTAGTACTCTTTACACCTAGAAGATGAAGATTAAGCGAGTTGACTACAATATGAATGTTTCGATTCGTACTTACACAATTGATCTCCGCGCGCTGTTGCGTCGTTTTTTTTTTGAGTCGCTTGCATTTTATTTCTTGGCAGCTGATGAATAGGCCGAGTTGACAGTTGCTGCTATTATGTCGTTCCAACACCAACACTCAGCTGCTGGGTGAAGGGCGTTAGCGGTCGACTATTGCATGGCAAAACTTCCACTTGCATCATTGACTTGGTGGTGTTGTTGCTGCTGGTTTTGTTGCATTGAATGCGTTTGACTATTGGTAGAGATGGTGACACCTCCACCGTCAACGCCTGCGGGAGCTATGCCGTTGAGATGTTCATACGAATACAATGGGCAGTATCTGTCGTTAAAAACATTGATAATATTTTGTTAAGAGAAATATAATATATAAAAACTTGCCTGCAAATCAGCGCCTTGTTTGCTTTGTCTTCCAGATTTCTTCAGGGAAATTGCTTCCTGCATTATGGTATGTTATTGGCAGCATCTAAAATGAAAACACAGACTATAAAATAAATCCTCCTTCACTGCAATTTGACTTACTTTTTATTCAATGAAGGGAATTTGTATATACTTTCTTCATTATAAGGAATTTTGGTCTGAAAAATATCAAATTATATTAAATATCAAAACAATTAACAAAAACTTACTCTTCAAATCCGAAATCCATTGTTTTGTTTTGCAAAATTGATTGTCATTTTTGACAGGTCACAAAAATTCCATAAGTTTCTATTTTAGCCCAATCCTTCATTTTGTTTTTTTTCCCTACTCACATGTATTCAAAATTTGAGGGTGATTCAGGTAGGACGGGTACCAGTCGGGACTCTAGATAATATATTTCCTCTATGTTAACCAAAAACACTCTATTACCAAGACCGGAATCTTTCGTACGTTTCACTCTCCAAAACCCGTTTGTTTACATTGTTGTATTTGTAATTTTGACAATTAATCCATGAATAGATGTGAGCACAAACAAAAAAAACGATGCCGTGGGACAGCGGCATTTTGTAAAGCAAAAACAAAATGGAGGGGTTAATAAGTTTTTTTCAGGTTTTTCTTTTTACTTTTCTTCGATGAAGAAGTCAGTTTTAAGCTTTAATTTTGCAGGAATTTCGTGGATAGTGAACCAATGTACCTTTTTGTCTTGAAAAAAGCATGTTCAACATCAGTTTATTGTAATTAATTCACTAATTTACAAAAATCACTACGAAATTCTTCAAATTTCAAAATTAACCTCGGATTTTTGTATCAAAGATGCGTTCGAAGAACCATCAAGTTAAGGGTGCGAGCGCAATTTTTGTATCAAATTCTAATAAATTTTCGTTAACGAACGGTCCAAATATTTTGTTTTCAAGTAATTAAAATCTGTATCAATTTAATTAATCCAAGTATATTTATAGTTTGTTTTTAATGATTTAAGCTTGCAACTATTTTTCAATTCCATTTTGATTAAATATTAAATTTAAAAAAAGAGTTATAATCGAAAAATACTTTATCCATAACATTCTTGATTGATGGAAACATACATGTATTTGCTATCAAAAAAAACTATGCATCAAAGGAACACCAATGTTTTAAAAAAGTAATCAGAACGATTATAGCGAATCTGTTATAAATGCAGAGCAAATAAAATGCAAATTTTGACATATATCACAAAATGAAAACGTCTTAAAATCGTTCTGAATTCATGCACAACTAATTCAATAGAACATGTAATCGTCATGAATGTTTATTGTTGACGTACAGAAGTTTTTTTTAGTGAATTTCCATAGTTTAAAACAAAATATAATTTTCATTCATTCCTTAAAAATGTTTAGTTACGAAAGTTCAAGTTTACTTATTATTGTTTGAAGGGCATGTTTAGTAAAAGTGCTGCTAAAAATGAAACAAATGAATGAGTTTTACGTACATGTTTTTCTTAATATAGTAAATACTTCCATAGATTACATTTCATAAATGCAGAACATGGAAGAAAATATACATAAACAATAGTTTCAGGTATAAAGCAGAGGTTAGTGTAGAAAAATATTTTTGAGAAAGCCAATAATATTTTAGGTATGTTCATTAAAGAAATTTCCGCTTCGGCTAACATTCATCAACTTTTTAGAAAAAAATTAGTATTAATAGCAGCCAATTATTTCATAGCAAAATTAATTTTTCAGATTGTAAAATGTCTAGAAATTTTCATACGCTACAAAATTCGTAATTTTATGCGTAAACATAGAAGATAACATTATTTAGTTAAGAAGTATGGATTTTGGCGCGTATACCGGTTTTTTTCTATTGGGTGTTCGGTTTCCCCATACTGGAATAAAAAAAGTTACTTAAATCTATTTATTGCACTCATTTAGTTGGTATTGTGTGTAAACATATAGCCTATTTCTATTCCTTAAAGATGCTTTACACAAAGCAACTTATTTTTAAAACGTGGTTCCCTCAAATTTGTATTCCAAAATCTAACTACAAACAAAATTCTAACTCTAACATAGTCCCTTAAAAAGAAATTTTCAGGAATATTTCTGCCACAAACAAAACTAAAATTTGGTCTTGCAACTACCGAACTGCTTAAATGATGAAAATACTACTCTAATTGAGGAATCTGAACTAGCTAAAGTTGGCAATGGAACTTCACAAGTATGCTTCTCGTAGCATTGTCTGTACAAAAAAAATACGGAGGCACCCGCCTATTGTTTCCACCTGAACTTCTAATGTCGCCAAAAAATGCTCTAAGCAAACTACAGCTGAAAAAAATTTCTGTTTTGTTGTTTTACAAAGTATTGAGTTACACTTTTGTCCATTTGCAATAATTATACTTAACTAATTGCAGCGCATGTTGGGTTCGCAAATAATTTAAGTAAACAAAATAAATAATAATAAACTAATAAATCAATAAATAATATGTATTTGGTCAATTTTATTTTATTTAATATACATTTACAACATTTATTTGGATTGAAATTAAAAAGCTATACAAATCTTCCAATTTAAGACCATGTCAGCACTTCAGATTCTGTTGGTTAGGATTGTTTAGTTTTTGAACGAGGCCATGAAACATTCAAAATGAAGCATTTAGATGGGGCTGATTACTATAATGAAGCATTTTGATGGGCCTGAGGACTAAATGTGAGAATGTGTTTGGTTTTTTGCATCATTTCACGCACACTTTCTCACATTTAGTCCTCAGTAGCAGAGAGAAAAAACTAAATGAGAGAACCAAATTTCCTCGTCTCCGTCACTTCGATACCTCTTACTCTCATTTTTTATAGCGTGTTGAATTCGTATCGGTGTGTACATGTGTTCACCTCGGAAAAGAGTACACAAAAAAACATCACTTCCGGGAAATGCGACATTTCTCATTTTTGTTTATTGATAGCCAAGAAGGCTATGTTTTTTAAAGTCTCATTATAATATTTTTGTAATTCTCATGAATTTCTTTCTTTAATTTTACTAACATCTTGTCGTTTTTATATCTACAAAAATACTCCTATAATTCAAATTAATTCTAGGAAAACATTTTTGTTTGTCAATAAATACCGGAAGAAGTTATACCGGTAGTCGTGGTGAATTTGTTTTTCTCTCCTCTTTCTCTGAGTTAAAGATAGATGGCATTAACAACCTTCTCTGAGTTACAGATAGATGGCATTAACAACCAAAACAAGAAAGGATGTGTGCAGAAAGAGTATAACAAGGTTAAGGTTTTTTAGACTAGACTTTATTTGTATATTTGAACGAGTACATGTTTTTTATAAATGAACATATGTTATGTTTATTTCAATAGTAATGCCTTAACTACTAACTTAACTACTGTATTATCTAAAATATACTGCATTGAATTATTTTACATTGAATTATAAAAGACGGAAATAATAAAGTTCTACAGTTTACCAGGAATATTTATATAAAATATCCACATCTTCTGCAATTGCGGTATCAATCGATATTTTCTGGAACTTAGTAACATTTATTTGTCATGAATTACTCTTTCAGCTTTTTTATACACCAAAAAAATCAATTATGAAATTTGGCTGCGATAATAACTACTTGAACACAGCATTTTCATTGTTTATAGTTATTCAGGTTTAGCCCTTAACTTTGATTTGCATTTATTTATGAATAGCCTAAAACGTTTAGCAAACATCTATGAATAAGCCACAATGCACTTTCAGAAAAACTGTAGTTAGAACTTTCCCTCACAGATTTTTCCTTGTCGCTATATAACTGAAAGATAAGATATAAATATTTAGAACTGGAAAATTTATAAAAATGATGCATAAGACTTAAATTTTGGTTGAAGAACAAATTTGTATATTCTTTTCACAAAACCACTGACCCAGCTTATGTAGTTAAGCCTTTAAAAGCAACACACTAGCTTAGTGGAAGGCAGTAAGAATAGCTATTCACAAATCTTATGCAATGAAAATTGGTAACAGAAGTAACAAGTTGACGGTCTTTTTATTTAGTGTCTACTTAAATCACTTATTTTCAGCATTTTGGAAATGTCGTGAGTAATGTAAAGAAAACAAACAACGAGTACACACAAATAAAATAGGAATGGAAAAAAGAGATGAGTATATAAAAATGTTTTCAATGTTCCATGTTTACATTCTGTAACTCTCGTTTTCAATGTTCCTGCAACTCTCGTATCGACAAAATGAAGTCGATAAACTCTGAAAATTGAAACAAATCTGAGTTTTTTTGCATCTTTCAACGGTCTGAGCGAAAATTAAACGCATAAACGCAGCTAATAATACAACTAATTGTTGTAGTGCTTTCAGAGTTTTATGTTTCTAGGTCCTAATTCTCATTGGACTGTTGCACCACATAATTTATTTTACTTACTTAATGATTAAAACTGGCTTCAAATAACTAACTAATATTTATCTAAATGCGTAATTTAGAATTGTTTCTAAATCTTCATTGTTCTGGCACCTAACAAGAGTAATTAATTTCACTTCATATTCGAATGATATTACTCTCAAAAGAAAACACAATGAGAGTACCATAAAGTTGTTCATACACAATTTTGAATTTTCTTTGAACACCTCTGAACAGCTGACTACATCCGCCATTTTTCAAAGGTGGTCGCCATTTTTAAAAGGTGGTGAGCAGAGAGAAAAGAGAGAAAAGTTTTTTCTCTCTCGTGGTGAGTATGTGCACAAACTTTCATAAGTATGTGTTCCCCACATTTTTTTTATATGGAGTTAACACATATGCAAGTTGGTGGCAAAATCACAGCTTGTAGGCAAAAAGAGAGCAACCGTCGAAGTTGGTTCTCTCTATTAGTTCTTTCTCAATGTCAGTAGCTTGTAGGCAAACCGAAATGTCAGTCTAAGATTCCGGTCTTGGTAATAGAGTGTTTTTGATGTTAACTATACAGAATTTTACGTTGTGAAACAGACCCTTAGAATAAGTGTCGAAGCACCATCAGATTCAGTTTTTTTTTCATTTTGAAACTTATTTTGATATAAGATATCAGTTCCATTTCACAATTCACACATCGAAAAAAACTGGTAAACATTTTAATGCCTTGTAATAAAAAACTAGCACTATTTTAGAGAGAATGTACAATATCCGAGACAGTTATTAAAAGATTTGTTTACTCAAAAGTTTTGCAGATACGGACCAGTCAAAACTTACTTTATGTTTTCATCTTCAATAAATTATCAATATCAATATAATATTCCATTGTTTTCCAATTTGATAAGATCTTACAAATTAATTATTAAGATTACTTATATTTGTGAATTTAAAGTGCGTTGCACAACATTAACTACGGTGGCGGTTTGTGTTTAGAAATTTAAATACATTTTCGATTGTCAACAATGAAATATTTCATTTTAATGAGTGCGTTGCACAAAATTGTGTATGTTTGATTTAATGAATCCTTTAAGTAGATTTATTTTAACATTTATTTTGAGAAGATCCGTATTTTTATGGTAAATCTACTAAATTTATAATAGTTTAAAGCATGTTACGCAGCTCTAGCTAAAATTTCATAGTGTACATTATTATGCTGTCAAAATTTAGCGGATTTAGAAATTGCTCAGTGAATTTATTACGAGATGGATTTTGACAGATTATTCGGGGTTGAATCTCCTCAGCAAATTTGTTTTAACAGATAAAAATGATATTTCGAATATAAATATGCATATACATGTATTATTATTTGCTAAATAGTGATTTTTTTAAACAATTTTGCTATGGCTACGTTCAATAAAGTTGAATGACAACCGTATTTTCATTTCTAAAAGGGTTCTGTCATGAAATAAAATGTATTTTTGTCCCATGCTTAAATAAAATTAATATTGAGGAGTCTTTCAGAGCTAAAAAAAAAATCCTAAAATAAAAAAAAATGAATTCTGACGAGAAAAAGAACTGATCGATGCTGGTGAGGCAACTTGGAGGATAGTTTCCACAAGATCAATTGCATTTTCTACACAACGTTCTGCTGTCAAAATGTAGCTCGGGTTTTAGTGGAAGTTAGGAGAAAAGACGTGAACTAAATTTGTTCAGTTCTAAATCGAGAAAAATTGAAATTAGGTGCAGGTGAAATTAAAAGTGAAGTTTAAGAAAATAATTTTCAAAATTCCAAGCCACCAGCATAGAGGAAATATATTATCTAGAGTCCCGACTTAATGGGTTTGCTCTCTTTCGGCCTACAAACTAAATTGAGCGAATTTTGCCCATTAGCATAAGCATGTGTTAGTTGTCCCGTGCATTTCTAATGGGAAAATGCAGATTCTATGTAGTTGTTACGGGCTTTTAAGAGAGTTACCTCAAACAAAATTTGAGGGTGTTTCAGGCAAGACGGGTACCAGTCGGGACTCTAGATAATATATTTCCTCTATGGCCACCAGACAGATTTATAATTTTAGAAATATGTTGCAGTTGGCGAGCTTGTTAATTGAAGCGAACAGGTCTACTCTACTTTACTTTATGACAAACGTCAACAAAGCCAATATTTTTTTCACGCTACTTAATTATTTTTGTATTTTGTTTCTATTGGAATTGAAATTGTTAAATATAAATAAAATTATTCTTCTCAAACCAATTCGGTTTTTTTTTTTTTGAAATCACAATAAACAAAAGAGCAAAGAAAATGAATTCCGTAGATTCTTGCAGAATTTGTTTGCTTCCAGACGAAAACTCTGTAATGGAATCTCTTTTCAAGGAATTCCCCGAAGAAAATTTAATAATTGAAAAAATTGAACTTTGCGGTGGCATTAAAGTATATATTTTAACATAATTGTGTACAAAATCTTTAATTATTTGAATAAATACAAATTTTAGATAGAAGTTCGGGATGATTTACCAAGGAAGATCTGCGAACAGTGTTTATTTTCCCTCAATATTTCATATAACTTTCGCAATCTTTGTCAGACTAACGACTTGAAATTGAAAGATATTTATGTTACTGGAAAGGTAAAATTAAAAAATATTATAATTATTACATATGTATATGTACATTTGTTTGACTAGATAAGGGATTAGTGTATCAGAGAATCTTAAACCTTACGAAAAAGGGGGGTCGTTCTTTTTAACTCTTGTCACAACTACTATTGTTATTGGATTAATCTTCTTGACATAGAAGACGAGAAATATTCTACTTATCCTTTCTCTATATCTATTCCATATACTATTCTAAAACATACAACGTAGATCAATTATATTTAGGCATCTCTTTGTTGAGCACTGACAATGTATCATCTATCCTGAGGACAAGGAAGGCTAAAATCCGTCTGCCAAGAACAATCAATGTTGGAGTACATTTACATCATGAGTTTTTCTTTTAAATTAACTATTGATACTATTTAAGAGTGTTAAAATAGGTGGATTTGAGTTCAAAACCTTCATCAATTATCCTTTCTCCGTAATTTACTCACTGTAATGATTTCAGGACCATTGCAATACTTTCTTTCTTATCTAAAGTCTTTAAACGCACTATTCAAAAACAATGAACAGTTTCATCACCCGAAACAATCTTTAAATTGAAATACCATCAAGTTTTCTTTCAAACCATAACGGCACTAACTAAATTAATCGAAGATGTAAGGGCTGACTGCAATGACTAACAGATAGACTAACTCTACTAATTCTCTTCAAGAAGCTATAAAACTAATAGAAAAACAATCAGTTTCCTTAAATTTACATATTACAATTATCTATCGGTTCAACAAAGCTCAATCGTGTACCACTCATATTCTCAATGTATACCAATGAAATCGGTTATATTATCAACCAAGCATAGAAAAACTTCTTTGCCGATGGAATACAAATATACAAAAGTTGTGGTTTTGGTTTAATTGACGACTGCGCCTTTACCTTAAATCCAGAACTGGAAAAGATAGCCAACTGGACATCTAGCAATTGTTTGGTTCTTAAGTCCAAAAACTGCAAATGCTTATTAACTCAAGAAAAGAATTGTACTTATCATACTTCCCTACCATAAAAGAACCCATTACAGTTTGCAAATACTTGTGTATAAAAATCTAGGTGTAATTTTCAATGGGAAAGACTTTTGAAGATCTTAGAACGTTAAGGATCGCCCAGGATTTCAATGTATTTAAAACCAAGTTAATGCTAGCAAGGACCCTGATGATACCTGTTTTTACGTAATGCATGCATGGATGCAAAATATATTACAATTGCAAGGCCATTAGCAAAAACAAGTTGAGTATTGCATTTAATAGTATCATTCGATACATCTTTGGAATAAGACGGTATGACCACGTTTCAGATCTGCAAGAAAGCCTCCTTAATATGTCATTCAGTAATTTCTTTAATCATCATATCTATTTGAAAATCTCAGCTTACTAGATCAAACAGATCAACATTGATTATTTTGCACGTTTCTCGAGCTTGACCTTGGAAAAGCAGTTTGTTATTGCTGGATGTCGCCTTTCGAACTCACTTTCTCCTTCTGATGTCTATAAAGGCTGGGGAATCCTTTTGCTTTACCATGTTCCATATTGAACAAAATATCGGTAAATTACTTCTATGGGTCACATATCTTGCTCTAAAGATATGTGAAATCTTTTGGGCGCAGCTCAAATTAAGTTCCAGTAGATTTCTTTGTGTGTAAAAGCATCTGCTTCTTCTCCAGTTTATTCACGTTTTGTCAACTATGTACATATATGTCCAATAAAAGTGTTAAGGCTTTCTTTTCATTGGATTTCATTGGAGTTACGTTCAGTTGGAAAGGGTAGTCTTAGCTCTCTGCGAGATGCCATAAGATGTTATTGACGACTGCAAAGTTAATGAATTTCCGAGGTAGTCTGTCGGTTTCCATATTAATTGCTTTAAGTACAAGTAATACAGGTGTGTAGCCGCAAATCATAGTAGGCATCTGCATGAAACAACTAGTTGATATTGAATTTAAGAGTTTTAATAAATAAAGCGGACACTCAAGACTGTTTCAAACATCAAAATGTAATAATATGAATATGTGGGTAGTAGGAAGGTTCTTCGAAGATAATATCTCAACAGTTTTTCCACTATATTAAAGTACGATAAAATAAAATTTTAATCGCTACTGTTCCAAAAATATGGTATTTTGCACTGTGCCCGATTATACTTTTTCTCCATTTTGAACTAATTGCACACTTTTCTTGGGATAGTTTTTCAATTGAATGTGTTTCAATATTCAAATTAGACTTGAAAAAAATGTCTAGGTACTTGTATTTCTTAACTACTTCGATTGATTCTCTCTTAAATACCCATTTCTCGGCTCTACCATTTTTTAATATCATATTTAATGATTTGTTTAGGTCAAACTCAAGGTTCTAAGGATTACAATAATCAGCAACTTGATTTATCATCATTTCCATAGATTCTGATGTTTTAGCCAAAACGACAATGTCATCAATGTATAAATAAACCTTAAAATTGATTTCTGCGTAAGTTATTCCATCCGAGAGATAATCAATGATGGCTTCGATATGTAAAGCCAAGGTTGATGGACTTGTTTTACATACTTGCGTGAGTTGCAAACCACTTTAAAAAATTGTTTCCGCACCAAATGATTTATTTTCATCATATACATTTTCTAAAGTTGTCCAAATGGTGTCAAAAGCGATAGTAACCCAAAATACCATTTCTCATTTATAACTTACAAGTGATTTTAGGCTTAAAATTTGCGCAACAATATTGACTTTATGAAGCAATGCTAATCTTTGTCGATTATTGTATAGGTTTTAAGATATGAGTGGTTGTATAAGTCAACTAATGAAAAAAAAATGGACAAAAAATGTAAAATTAATAATATTTAAGTTTGACAAATAATTAATGAAAAAAAATTAAAGCCATAAACACTCTCATAACAATATAGAAAATAATAAAATATATTTCAAATAAATCGGTTGACTACTTTCTGAGATCATGCGTTACGAACTTTAAAATGGTTTCGCTTTTATATAATAGTATAGATGTAAGGTACAATCAGAGTAAACACTTTAATGCTAAAGTGCAAACAAAAGTTCATTAAAAAATTCAATATGTACTTCGAAAATTGTCCTTGTGGAGAGTTTTGGCTTTGCTGAAATACTTCGTAGTTTTAAAACTTCTCGTAACCTTGTTACAAAACTTATCAAGATCGCTAAACTAAACTATTTAATAACAGGTTCAACTCTGAAAAAAAAATATTCCAGTTATGGACGATATTGACCTAGATTCTTTAAGCCAGTAGTTTATCACTACCACCTTGTATTCTATCTCAGCCTGCTCAACACCACCGAGTACCAAAGAAAATGAAAATGCAGTGCCTTTCATCAAATCCAAGGCTATGGATCTGAACAATTTCCACCCTGACTTTTGTCAAAATTCTTCTTTCTCTTATCCTCCGTTATATTGCTTATATTTTAAATACTATAATAATGACATTGGGCAGGTTCAGGCAACATAAGGGACTTCATTTGACCAAGGCAACTAGTTAGTTTTTCAAGTGTCATGAATTTCAAATTTAGAACTTTACTTCACAAACCTCTACTTTAAGTTCATAGTACAAAAAGTACCAAACAAATTATTGTCTACAAAACACTCCTCAGGCAAGCTACAAGTCCATAACGATTTGTATTTTGTATTGTAGAGAAATATTAGTTATTTCTTTTCCAAATTGAAAGGGAACCCTTTTACAAAAAGCATTAAATAAAGTTGTGCAGAAAATAAATAAATCATAGAGTTGTAAAGTTCAGCTTTCATTTGAATGAAGAAATATGATCAACTGTCATTTTGATAGAAGGAGACTTGACTCAATAGTTAGGGAGATTTTTCTTGACTAACTTTCCAGTCAACTTTCCATTAAAGTTGCCTTAATTGGAAGGTCATTTTTTGGCAGCTGGCCAATCAGATAATAGAAACTTCCCTAACTTTTAAGTCCTTTTCGTCGGCTAAACCTGTCCATCTTCATCTTCCCTTCTCTGTGCAAAAAATCTAAAATTTTAAATGCAGACCCATCGCCATCCTTTCCTTCCTTTCTAAAGTTTTCGAATTCCTTATAGAAAACCAAATAAAATAGTCAATCAGCTTCTTAATCCTCTTCTGTCTAATTATCGATCTAGGTAAAGCCTCTGCGGATGTTCAAGTGGCAATTGACTGTAATCATACAACTGTGACAATATTATTGGACTTTTCCAAAGCATTTGGCTGTGTCATTCCAAAAATTCTATGTGATAAACTTATGCAATATTTTAACTTCTGTCATACTTTAAATAGAATGATTTTTTCATATGTCTTATGTAATATTAAACTGTTTATAACGGTGATCTTCGAGAATGAATTCTCGGTCCATTACTGTTTTCAATATGCAATATGCGGACGATGTGCAAATCTATATTAGTTTTCCGATTGTCATGGTCGAAGATTAAATAACAAAATTGAACAAAGATCTTTTTGAATAGTCTTAAACTAAATCCAGACAAAACTGAAGCCATTGCTATATCTAATCACCAACCACATTATTCTGACTTTCCTCCATACTAAAAATCTTGGTATTATCATTAACAAGAAACCAAAAAGGGATAACCACATAATTTCCATTACTTCAAAGGTGTATGCTTCCCTCAAATGCTTATCGTTATCAACAACAAAAACAATTCGAAAGAGTCAAGTAAAATCGAAGCTGGCTGTGAATATGGTTGTAAGTTGTTTGCCGATCCAGATTATCTGTCCCTTCAAAAACTCAGAGTCGACGTTAATTCATGTGCTAGATAAGTTATTAACGTAATTAAGTTCATTTTGAAATAAAAGCTCCCATTAATTCAAATTGAGTAATTTAAGGAATCAATCGAAATATGCTACACTGAAAACAACTTTTCAGTGCTTGCTTTTTACGAAATAAAATCTCTAAGCTTTCTGAACAGTATTATGTTGGCCTTTTATAATAATTAACTTGCAGCTAATAAGTTCCTAAAAAAAAAAAACATTTATGCTTTAAATATTATAATAAACTGAATATTTCCTTCGTAGGTAAAGATAAAAGATGAACCAGCAACAGATCGCCATTCAGTGTTGGAAATTCAAGATGCTACTCCGTTTATGTCAGAACTTTCAAATGATTCTAGCGAGTATGTCCCTTGTGGAGATGATATCAAAAATGAAGAAGCCGAAGAAGATGAAGAAGAAGAACCAAACGACGATAAAGAATACAAACCAATAATACAAACTAAAAAGAAGAAAAAGAAAATAGATTCCCTTCCATTTCCAGCACGACGATTAGGACGGCGGCCGAAGAAAAAAGAAATACAAATTTGTGAATTATGTGGAAATGTTTATTCACGTCCCAGTCTTTTAGTAATGCATATGCGAAGGCATGCTGATGTCAAACCATTTAGCTGCGAGTAAGTTTCTTTGAAATTTTAGCCTTTTCAATAGATTATTTGTTGAGTTTCCTTTTTTTTCTTTAATTTAGAATATGCCAGAAAAGGTTTACCTGTCAATCAGAAATTAATCGTCATATGAGAGTTCATACCGGTGTGCGTCCGTTTAAGTGTCAATATTGCGATAGAAGATTCAGTGACCGCAGCACAAATATTAAGCACGAACGAACTCATACAAATGAGCGTCCATTTGAGTGTCTGACATGCGGCAAAGCTTTCACTTATTCAAATGTCCTCAAAAACCATATGCTTACACATACAGGCGAAAAACGTTTTAAGTAAGTTTCTATTTTAGATAATGGGATTGATTTTGTTAGTTAAGTGTTCAGATAAGAAGGATTGATTTTGTTAGTTAAGTGTTCAGATAAGAAGGATTTGAAGAAGGTTCTTGTTCTTAAGCGGCCTATAGAAACCACACCGGTGTAGCATTCCGCCACGACACACCAAATCGAACACACATTAGTTGTTTAAGAAATCTCAAAGAGGAGAGATCAGAATGAGTGCAGTTGAAGCTTGATGCTTTTATTGAAAAAACTTGTCACGCACTGCACTTAACAACGATTCAGATGCAACTGAATAGTAAATGTGCGCGCGCATCCCCATACACATCACACCAATCGAGACACCGAAACAGAAAAATCAAATACTTTTGATTTTACTCGCTCCATGCCTGACAGCGTAAATCGGTGTCTGCTCCAGCCCTCACAAAGCACACATTTCTGCACACTCACACAAGTGTGGTGTCTATGGACCACTTTATGCTTGTCATTCACTTGACACCACTATAGTGGTAGTAGAAAATTGCCATACTGAAATTTGGCAAGGAGGGATCTGGGCACTGTAAAACAATCCCTAATGTTTATTCCTTGACTTCGATGTACCAGAACTTAAACGCCGCCGACTCAAGAGCAGTACTGCTATGTAAGTGCTCCATAGTTGTAAAAAAAAATCTAACATTAAACCGAATTTCTTTACCGAAATCAAACATCTATTGTTAGCATATTTCTTACGTTGGGCTAAAATAACCCACCAGCCGATCGTAAGGCAACTTTATTGAAAAGTTAGGCAAGACAAATCTCAACCTTTCTATCAAGGCAAGTCTACTTATGTCAACTGATCATGTTTTTTTATTCAACTGAAAGCTGAACATTATAACTCAGCGACGTATTTATTTTCTACACAATTTTATTTCAAGTTAAATGTAAAAGGGTTCATTACCATATTTGAAAAGAAATAAGTACTTCTTCTTTTCAATACAAAACATAAACTTATTATGAATTTTTACCTTGTGTAATTATATTTTATTGTTGATAATAATGTTATTGATACTTTCTGCACGATCAACTGAAGGTTGAATAATGACATCTGAAAAATTAACTATTTGCGTTACCTTGGTCTAATTAAGCGTTCAAAGATTGCAGTTGACTACAAACGAAGTCCTTTGTATTGGGTGAGCCTGCCCAATGCTATTCATGTAATAGGAACTGAGTTTCAAGTATCAGATCATGTTGGATATTATAAATATGTAATTATTAAGTAATCGCTAGTGTGATATCCTTTTACAGCGAGTAAAAATCTTTTATTTTTCTAAGGATCTTTCCATACAAATGTATATCATATGGACACTGCCAAAGGCGCCATGATAAGCATTGTGGTACATTGATGAATAAAAAACATGTGAAAGAAACGATGTTGCAATTCATGCACCTATAACCAAATTTTCTTTACAAATATTACGGTCTAAGTTCAAGCAGAAATTATTGATACAAGAAAGAGTGTAGAATACTTTATCAACAGAAAACGTTGGCATCATTGCAATATACCTATCATTATCTCATTCCACATTTTAAATTAAATAAGCAAAGGCAATTCTTTTATGCCTTAATGGTGCAATGAATGTTGTGTTTACTAAATGAAAGAACCTTGTGTGTATCTCTGGGCCGAATTCTAACCTGCGTTCCCCTTTGTTCGCACTGTGTTTTACATTTTCAGGGCATTCAAAACCACTAAATAATCCCAATTAGGCCGATTTGACATTTTGGGACCTTCTCCAAAACTAGCAGGTGTAGATATAAAATTCAGTTCTGTAGAATTTTTCCATTTTAATAAATTAAATGTTTTATCTTTTCCGTTGCCTCTTTAAAAAGATCGTGTCTATTATCTTACTTACTTAAAGTGGCGCTACAGTCCTGTGTTAAATATGGCCTCACTAAAAAAACTTCTCCATCTAGCTTCTCTCTAGCTAGATGTCTCCAATTGCGCACTCCAAGTTTGGTGAGGTCACTTCCCAATGGTGCGCGTCACCTGATCCGGTCTTCTTCTACTGCCCTGTTCTGTGAGCGTAGATTCGAAGACTTTCCGGGCATTGATTTCCATGTGCTCTACGTGACTCAGCCATCTTAGTCCTTGCACTTTTATCCTTGTGGTGAAGTCTACGTTCGCTGTAAAGCCCGTACAGCTCGTCGGTACATCTTTTCTTCCACTCACCGTCTACGTATACGGGACGCTAAGAACTTTTCTCTCGAAAGGACTCAAGAAGTTTCATACGCTTTTGTCATTGTCCATGATTTCGCATCTTATAGCAGAACGGAGAGGATGAGAGTCTTATAAAGAGACGCTTTGGTTGCTCGAAAGAGAGCTTTACTACTCAATTACTTTCTTATCCAAAGTTTGATGTCAGCGCTGGTGTTATTTTTTGTATTAATAGCGGAATCCACGTAGACAAAGTCCTTCACTACTTCAAAGTTACGTCTTTCGATAGCCTGCACAAACTGACGAGTTTGGCACGGATGCCAAAACTAGACATAGCTCTTTTCAGTTCGTAATTGTAGATGCTGTAACTTGCTGCCTTAAAATCGATGAACAGATTGTGGATTTCGATTTGATGTTGTTGGTTTTTTTTCCAGGATCGGCCGTAATGTGAATATTTAATCGACTGTGGACTTTTCTGGTTTAAGACCACATTTATAAGGACCTATCAGGTTGAAGAAGATGGGCTTTAGATATTAACATATTACGATAGAGAAGATTTTATATGCGATGTTGAGGAGACTGATTGTTCTTAGTGGTCTTATTTTTTAAATCATGCTTTCTTCGGACTATATTTTAAAAACAAGTTGGTACATGATCCTAACCAATTTACCTACAGCTGCTTTCAAAAATCTCGGAATACAAGCCATCTGCTCAAGCGGTTTTGTAAGACCTCAGCTTAAATATAGCAATCTTTACCTCGTCTACATCGGGTAGACGAAATTGGATTTCGTCGTCTATATTGAATGGATCATCCAGTGGAATTCGGTTCATCGTCGCCGTTAAAGAAGAAGTGGTCCTTCCATATTCTCAGGATTGACTGCGGTTCTACTATGATGTTTTCACTTTCGTCTTTTTAGCCTTCGGTTCGAAGTTTATGTACTTGTGAATTTCTTTTCACCTGCTCATGAAACTTTCCAGCTTCAATTCTGCTTCTTAACCTCCCTACATCTTCGACCGTATGTTTTTATGTTCTCTCATTTTCCCTCTGAGAAGTCTGTGTTCCTCTCTCCTCTTCTGCTCGTAAGCAGCTCTCGTGTAACTCTATGCATCGTGTCTATTATCGTCCAGAACCAAGTTTGAATCAAAAAGGTGTGGCTTGCGACTCAATATCAAATGTGTTAACCGTCAATAACCATGGCAACTTTGCATCCCAACACAAAACCTTCTCTAAATCTTAGTCTTTTTTTTGAAACCCTAATATTGCACTTTGAAGTATGTTTTCGATTTACAGACTTCCAGATGAATTAATTCTTACATTTCTTTTATAAATTTTCTTTTTTTTTAGATGCGAAATTTGCAACAAAACATTCTCTCGTACCCATCAATTGAAGCAACATCTGCTCACCATAATCCACCAACAAAAGGAAGCCCAAATGAATCTTTACACCAAAGTAGAAGTAATAAGCAATGACGATGCCATTATCAGTTAAATTTATATACCTTATCTAATTAATAATAATTTGCGTTTGATAACTCTAAAAAAGAAAAAAAAAGAAAAATAAAGTATCGTGGATAAAGCTATCGCAAAATTTTTATTTTAAAATTTTCTCCATAAAAAAGTTTGTTTTTGATTTTCGTTTCTATTTTTTTATAGATCATGGAAAGTTTTACATAAAATATATAATTTATTTTTGTTTTAATAATTTATCCAGGCGCAACACAGTCTCAAGAATCTTTTCTTATATTTTTGTTTTAACAATAAATTATATATAAAACAGAAGAACAGCTGCTGCTCTCACCCTCAAGACTACGGCCAGAAGATTCTTTATATTATATTTCTCTTTTGGATTTTGGAGCAACAATGATAGTCTTGGGAATCATAAACAGCAGGTACAGCTAACTGTTTTCATTTCTTAAGTGTATATAGGATTTTCTTCTTTTTTTATTTTCCTTAAATGTTTTTCTATTGATTTAGTTTTGTTTCTGGTTTCAATACGAGCTAACAGATGAGGGTGTTGTTGAGTTGTCTTCGGTATTGTCTTCCGATTCATAAGTTGATTCCCGACCACCATTCTTTGATTTGGACGAACTGTCAGCAGATTCAGAGCGCGTTGAACGATCTACACTGCTTGTTCTTGACTCATTGATTTCTGAGAAATATTGAAGTGATTTTGTAACACTTATTGGTGGAACGTTAAAAAGTGGGTGGGTAGGGAGGAGTTCGTTGGATGGATCACCTAAAACAATGGGGTATAATGATGATTCACAGTGTTGAGCTATCGATACCCCACTAAGAGTATAACACGTGTGATAGAGATCTTGTGGTCTGTAAATTAAATGCAAATTAAGTAGAATTATGAATAAATGTTCATCATTTCTACTTACTTTCCTGGCTTGTCTATGAGTCCACCATTTGGTTTCTGACAGCACAGGAGGATGTATTCTTGCAGCGCGATACAGTCGAAAAGTGATTTTTTAATAGGATGTCCTGAATTAAATAGAATTTTTTTTTTGGAAATCTCAATTTATTAGAAATCTTTTTGTTTACCTTCTTTTGATATAATTGCCTCAACAATTGGGAAAATGGCTCCAACCCAAAAAGAGTAACATCCATCAACTAACTTGTTGGTTCTTCCCTGAAAGCCACCTTCAAATGGCATTTGTCGCCCAAGGGCCCATCTCTAGAAGCAACAAGTAAACACGAATAATTTGATAAAATAATATTGTAATAGATTTACTTACCAAAAGTAGCTCTGTATCACATTTACTGCCTTCATTCAACATAGCCAATGCCGATATTGCACAGAATGTATAGCCCCCATGTGCCTCCAAACCGGGTGCCCCTCCAAATCCACCTTCGTAGGTTTGGCAACTGGCAATCCAATCAGCAGTGCCGGCAAATAATTTGCTCATTTCTTCTTCAGGAACATTAGTTAACTTGGCGCACGAAATAGCACAATACGCTCCTCGGGCGTCAGTCTCTCCATCCACATGCAGTCTGAACGAACCATCGGGCTCTCGAATTGACCAAAGAAATTTTACTAACGAATCTCTTTCTATTGCACGGTAAGCAGATTCCGTTCCAATTATGCACAGACTATTGACTGCGGCATAGGTGGGTGCTAGATGTGCATGTTGTCCTGGTCCGCCGGCAAAGCCACCTTTTGGTGAACGACATCTACAGAGAAATTAATTAACAAATCAGAGACCTCCAAAGCTATAGATCATCGAATACTTACTTTTCCAGGAAACCTACAACATGTCCGAGTACCTCATCAGAGAAGTGAAAATTTAGCAAATGGGCTGCATTTAGAATCCAATAGACATTCCATGGACGGCTCGAGTCGAGGCACTCGTACTTGGTTGGCAATCGTCGGAGGTATGCCTCGACATAGCCCTGGTGTTCTTCACGAAAGAATTCTGCTAGATTTGGACTATGATAGTGATAGGACAATGATTGCAGGTATCTATCGAAACATTTTTCAACACTGCCTTCAGTTTTTTGCTAGAAAAAATAAGGACATTTCATCCGATGATTCGTTCGTTCGTTTTGATTTAGATTTACCTGATCGCGGGATGTTATTGTGGATACCTTCTCGTCGTCAAATTTAAAATTTTTCAGTGCTGTATAATCACGGACGTTGATTTCCATTTTAATTTGCAAAGAAATAATTAAAAACAAAAGAAATAAATATATCTATAATATTTGTTGAGAAAGAAGAGTGACTTCGCTGCACCGTAGTTTCTTGACTTGTCTTGTCTTGTCTTGTCAAAAAAATATATCGTAAGCTCCTCAAGAATGACAGATATGAAAGGTTTTTATTCTTACCCCTTGAACACAATGGTGTAGCTGTAGCTGTTGCCTGTAACACTGTCAAAGTTAAACAATACTTTAGATCGTAAATGTACTGTTTGTTTTGTTTTAAAAGTACTGTTTGTTTTGTTTGTTTGAGGAAAAACTTTTTCAAAAAATATTTTTAACACCATTAAATGACATCGGTAAAAACAGCATATACATATATATTTATGTAAGTTCTTTTTGCTTCTTCAACTAAATCGAAATATGTTAAAATTGATGTTTTGATCGATATCATTAAAAAATGAGTGTTTCACTGTGTAAATAAACCACATGTCAAAATTGAAGTGGATTTACATTTATTTGCATAATTTAGAAAAGTAGATGAAAGCCGATATATGTCGAAACCTGAAAGTTGGAGCCAATGCACCAGTGGTAAATCTGTTTTACTATAAATACTATAACTTTTTGCCAGCACAGTGTCATGGAAAGGCATTAATCAAAAAATCTAACAAAAGGTAAAAAAAAGTAAGAAAATCGGAAAATATTTTCGGACAATCAACAACTATTATTGCTGTCAAAGAAAAAAAGGTTTCTATAATTAGGAACACAGTGTTTTTCTTTAGTTTTGAAATAATAATTAAAAGGTACCTATAATGTTGTTTGTACTTAAAACGCAATAAAATTCGATTAGGTATCACACTTACTGCTGGAACACAATGCAAAAATCGGAGCCGCAGCCGGAGCCGGAGTCGGAATAACTGTCGTACGTTAACAGAAAGTACGCACACAATGCGTCGTACGGCTTTTTGATGTTATTTGGTATATTTGCAGTTTACAACCACATCAAATTTCTCAGAAAATATTTTTTTGTTTTGTTTTATTTCTTATTTAAATATTTTTTCACCTTTTTATTGAAAAACTATTAAAAAAAATTTAATCACCAAGTTATTCACTTCAAAAATGGAAACGTCACATGTGTCGTACGTCAAAGTTAAAAGTTAGTCAACTCTTCCGACTCCGGCTGCGGCTCCGATTCCAGTTGCGTCGCGTTGTGTTCGTACATTTGCATTTGCGTACATTATGTGTGTTCAGTGACGCTGTGCTGGACTGTTCTAGACAGAAAAGTACAGCTTTTTGCTGTTCATTGAGGTTTTTTCTGTGCTAACTTGTTCTACTTTCCTGTTCATTGACAAACCTAGAACAGTTTAGAACAGGATTTTCTGTTCTTGCTTTTGAGTCAGATCAGGTTAGAACAGAATCGTGAGAAATGTCAAAATCGAAATTGTCATTTTTTTGTTAACGTTTTGATTTGGCTGTGCTTTGTGTTTTTTTTTTCTCGTGATTTAAAAAAATTAAAATAAAGTTATTTTGTCAATTTGTTTTATTTGTTTAATTAAATAATTATAAAATATAATATAATAACTTTCAATGCAATTTCTTTTACATTTCATCAAAGAAAAGGTAATAACATTCGTCACACTTTCATTCCAATCATCTGAAGAGGAATCCGACGAAAAATCACTATCGGTGTCCGAACCACTAACATTTTCATTTAGTATTATCTTAGCAATCACTTGATTTTCCATTTCAATAATTTTTAATAATATTTTTCACAGTTAAAACACAAAAAATGAAAAAAATAAGCGAGAAACGAAAAATTCACACAATTTGCAATTTGTTTTTTTTTTTTTTTTTTGACAACTGACGTTTAACTGACTGTTCTAACTTGATCTGACGTTTCTCACGAAACTTTGCTGTCCTGTGCTGTTCTGATCTAGAAAAATCCTCACTGAACAGACTTATTGAATACTTTGACAGCTATTCCAGTTACGACTCCGACACCATTGTGTTCCAGCAGTTAAATGAGAAAAAAATCAGTTGTATGAATCTCACAATTCAAAAACTAAGAAGAATAAACAATTAAAAAACTAAGACATATGTATTTATGTCTTTAATATAATCTTGATTTCTGCATTCCTCGAATTTCCTATAATGCAAAATTTAATATCTTCTGCATTTCGTTCTTTTCTCTATATCGAAAGACGATTTACCTAATTTTAAACGATTTTAACATCTTACTATCTCTTAACGATTTGCTAAAGTTAAAATTACGGAATGGCTACTTTAATTTTTAGCAATTTGCTAAATCCATATGACATGTACAATTATTCTTATAAAAGCAGTGGATGGAATGGTCCAGTCAACAGCTTGGAATTTCCATTGATAGACCCGTTTAAGCGTATTTGGCTTTGTTTATTTTCATGAACTTTCACTTTTTAGACATGTTTGGAAGCTAGTTTTTTAATAAAAAGCAATAAGCAATTTACTAGTTAACGAAAAGAAAGGTTTAAAATGTTACTCTCTTAGTAAAGTGCTAAATATTTAGCAAATTGCTAACTAGTAAATTATTAAACCCTTAACAATAGGTTGTTTAAAATTTTTAGAGACCATTTAAAATAGTACTTAACTCTTTTATTGCAGAATTTGTCATTGGCTTTTCTACTCTTGCATAGCTATTTTGATACCATTTAGTATGTGTTCAATTGCAATCAACAGAATTATAACCAGAACACCGAATGAAAATGATATTGGCTTAATTTTTGGTAATCCAATCAAAGTACCAATATATGTGTTTGATAATTAAATATAATTTTAAATTTTTAGATATAAACCTTATAAACACGGCAAATGAAGAAAAAGAATTGTTAGAATGTCACATTCGTTCGGAAAAAGAATGCTGTATAAATTTGACAGAAAGCACAGTTACCCCTAATGTATGTAAATAATAAACATGCCAAACAAAAATATTGCATCGATTTTTGTGGTAGAAAACATTTCATCATTTTATTTCGCTCTCACAGCATGGTGAGATTGACAGTAAACATTTTATCTCGGTTCCACTATTTTATTGCAACCAAATTATTGGATGAAAATTAGTGGATGCGAGATGGAGTGGTTAAATGTTAAAATTGAGTGTGGTGAATATAATTTTAATACTGTGATTTAAATCACATAAAACATTTCAACTCAACAAATTGTTAATATAAACCAGATCTGCCTTGCCTTTGAGTTTTAAATTGGAATGAAAACAACATTTTGTTCAAATTTTTAGGCTGGAAAAATTGTTGGTGGTTCCTTTGGATATATTGAACCAGGAGAAATGAAAACTGTTTCTGTAATTTGGCCTACAACTGTAAGAATGTGAAAATAATGTTCAAATATCATTTTAAACTAATTTCTTTCATTTTTATCTTTTTTTTTAAAGGAAGTATTCAATCGCGTTGGACACTGTGATATTATAATTAGTTCAACAAATAATGTCAAAAACGAAGAAAAACACTTTACTGAAAAATTGAAATTTGACACTAGATTTACCCAAATAGATCCAACAGGAACGACATTTAGAAAACGTAAGTAGAGTAAGTGTTGCAAATATGGCCCACCCTTAATTTTTGTTTTAATAAAACGACAAATTTAACTCGAATTCATATATATATTTTTTTTTAGTATTACAAATTATTTTTAGTTCAGTCTTTACAAGTTTAAAACATAAATAGTAAGTTAAAAAAAAGGTATTGAGAAAAAATTAAATTAACTTCATTTCGCAAGTTTTAAAAAAAGGCTCCTAATATGGCCCACTTGGTTTCAAATACGGACCAGGGTGGGCCATATTTGAAACAATGGTTTTCAAATATGTTATAGCCTAATTGCTGCAAAATTCACATATGAAATATTTATTTTCATTGCCCGAGCAGTCTTCATGGGCCCACATTGTGCATACGACGCATTGCACCCATTCCTCTCCTCCCTTATCATCCGAAAACAAACTTTTTAGTGCCAGTTGAAATTCTAATGATTTTATGTCATTGCGAGTAAGTCCAAAGAGTTTTCCTTCCATGTGTAGAGTATAATCAACCAAAGACTCTTCGAGTTCTAGCGGAAAGATGGGTTTTCTTCATAGTTTTGCACTCACCACTTTATCTAAAGGTTTATTATCCTCTGCTACCAAACGCCGTAAAGTTTTTTTAGGCACGTTGAATTCCTTTGACGCTTTTAAGGAACCCATTTTTTTGTCTTTATATGCAGAGATTGCTTTAATCATATCTTCTTTTAGCCAAGTTTGTCGTTGTTTTGTGGGTTTCTTAGAACTTGAAGCCATGATTCTTTAAAACAAAAACCAAAAAAAAAAAAACATTAAGGCTCAGTTAAATTCATGTATCAAATATGGCCCACTGGTCCACCCCAGATGTAGTTTATTATTATTCCAGGTGTAGTTTATTATTATTATCAACACTGTGATTTTTTCACTTTTTTAATTTTTATCATACTAAATTAACTTCAATCAAAATTTTAATTTCACATTTCATAACATAAAATATAACCACACATATATTTCGAAAAAACTTTTTCAATTTCAGCAAATTTTAATTTAATAATCCTTAAGTAAACTCACCCAAAAATTACATCAAACACGAAAAAAAATTACAACTTGTTATATCTTGCACCGCTGATCAGCTATTGTCACCGACATATGTACATATGTACAATGAAGCAAAACCGGTTTGAATGTGTATAATTTGAACTGGCAATTGAGTGCCTACTTTGTTTCATTCAAAAAATATTGCGGTGGGCCATATTACGAACGTGGGCCATATTTAGAAAAGAATATATTTTTAGAATTTTAAAAGGATTTTTAATTATGTTTAAAACATACATATGTACATCTTCAGGTTTTGCATTTCAAGAGTGTTCGAATTGGGATATGGATTTTTTAAATAACTGTACACGCGTAAACTGTGAAGAAAAATACTTTGGTAAAAGAAACTTCTATAATATTACAACAAAGACGTGTGAACCAGCTACAAGATGTGAAGGAAAAAACGAAGTATAATTATTTGTATACATTATTTGCTCAGTTTTTAACAATTAAGAGAAAAGAGGAGTTGAAGGACTCTAAAGTTGTATTATCATGATTCAGTGATTTTCACTCGCCGAATTTGGTCAGTTTTCTCAAGCTCGTACGAGCTTTTAGTACTCACAAACCTGCAATAACGAATGAAACTCTTACCTCACTTAACTCACCGAACTGACAAGTTAAAATTACTGCACCTTGGCACCTTACTTTCTTAACTTATGCGGTTTTCCATGGCTAAAATAAATCAGTTTATTTTTGATTTAGATTTGTCGATCTGTTTTTGCCTTTCATTGGGGAAAAATAAATTGATTTATTTTTGATTTAAGATCAAAAGTGAAGATCTGCATTTTTCGACAGGTTTACCCCTCTTTGTACCAAAACCAATACAATTTTTATTAAATGTTTAGCTGAAAAATTGACAGCTCTACCGTACTCGTTAACACGTACACGAAGTTACACTAATACAATGCAAACAAAAAACAATTAAAATCATGTTCCATTTTTGTAGAAAATCTAAATTTTCAGATGGAAAAACCCCATTAGCTTCTATTGAGTGTGAAAAGCTAATCATGCGATTAAGTTATGTCTACACTTTAATATAATAATTATGTATTGTAGATAGCTTAAAAATGTTCATTATATTTTTAACTTAATAGATTTATGATCTCTACTTAAATGAATGTTTGAACTTCGATCAACTAATGGATCCTGAAGAAATCGAAAACATAAAACGGGGACATTATGAAAATAATACTTTGGATTTTTCGAAGGTGGGTACAATTTGTATACCCTAAATTGTAAATAAAATAATGTTGTGTTAGAAATATTGTCAATTTTGTCTTCGTTTATTAAATAGTGTTATTTTTAGACGTGTGCTTCTCAAGAAGATTTAAAACGCATATAAATTAATGTCATGACCAAGAATTTAGCTTAATTATATAGATAAGGGTTTTGCCATTATGTTTTAAAAATGATTTCAGGTAAGTGGCCACCGCGGCTGGCTGGCTAAATTAGTGCGGTATATCTGCAATAAGACGCTAAATATTCTCTTTAAAGTTGCTAATCGTCTGGGGCTTATCCGGGCTTCACAAAACGCCACAAAAAAAGTGTTAAACTGTGTTAAATCACACGATCATGCCACAAGCCCACGATGAAAAATAATGCACTCACCAAAAGTTTCCTTCCACCATTATTTTGGTAGTAAATTTGCACAAACTTTATTCAGAAGTAAGTTTATTCACTATAAAATGGCAAACCAAACTAAGCATAAATTAAGTGACAGCTCTCAAAAACACCTACTACGAAAAAAGTATTGTAAACCACACGTCTAAGAAAACTGCCTTAACACAAGCAGAAATTTGTGTGGTCGGGATATTGGAGAATTAAACAAATTACAAATTATATGATAGTGAAAAGTATCGTACATTCGCAATCTGCAATTATGTAAGTCAAACAAATGTATGCATGTACTTCGAAAAAAGTTCCAGCAGAGTTAAATTTTGGAGTACTGCATTGACAACGTACTTTTATACATCATGACACAAAATATTGGGCAGGTTCAGTCAACATAAGGGACTTGGCAATCTTCTAGTATCTGATTGGCCAACTGCCGAAAAATTGCCTTCCAACTAAAGCAACTTTATTGGAAAGTTGACTGGAAAGTAAGTCAAGAAAAACCTCTCTAAATTATGTCAAAATTACAGTTGATGAGGTTTTTTTTTCATTCAACTGAAAGCTGGACTTTATTAATTTTTGATTTATTTATTTTTCGCACAATTTCCTTTAAGTTTTCTGTAAAAGGGTTCCTTGTTAAATTGGAAAAGAAATAAGTAATATTTCTTTACAATACAAGATACAAATCGTGATGCACTTGTAAACTACCTGAGAAGTGTTTTGTAGACAATAATGTTTTTGCTAGCTTTTGTACTATAAACTGAAGGAAATGGTTAGTGAAGTTAAGTTCTGAGTTTCAAATGTATGGCGCTTGAAAGACTAACTAGTTCCCTTGGTCAAAATGTATGTACATACGTTTAAAGAATGCAGTTGACTGTAAATAAAATATAGTCTCTTATATTGTCTGAACCTACCTATTGTCCAATTCTTAAAAATTACTGAATTGCAAAAAGGATTGACAAGTATAAATTCCTGGTCCTAGGCAATAATTTGACTGATATTTATGATATATAGATGATTTTAAAGGTTGATAAGAGCATTACAAATAAAAGTTATTAGATTTAAAAAAAAAAACAAAGGTACATGTTTAAGTCACGGAAGAAAAAGCCCAAGTATTTCAGTCCATAATTTTGAAGATAAGAATTAGCTTTGGACGTAAGTCAAATATCTACATAATGCGGGCAATCACTAAGCTAGTGGCTATGTAGTCAATGGATCCTGATTGGCTAAATGCAACTACAAAAGTTTTGGAAATTTCCTCGCCAACATAGTTTAAACATTTCGGCTACAAAGTTAGTTTGCACTGATTTTGACGTTTCACAATCAGCTGCTCATTAAGGACACAAGAATTCAAAATGAAATTAATCTTTCGGTATTAAAATACAAATATAGGTAAATCAGACATATTAATATACATATCTTCTATTTGATTTTATTGAATTAAAAAAAAAAAAACAAAACAAAAAGCTATTTTAAGTTCTGATAACAAAAATGTTTCTTATTTTATGTATTTGCATTTGTCATTAATATGACAGTTCCAATTTGACTAGCTTTGTAGTGCAATTTTGCATTCACTAAGCGAGTTGAATTTTGACTGCGTAGCCACTAGCTTTATGAATGCGCGAAATGTAATTTCTATATAATTGTATTTCCTACAAGTCTTTCGGGGAGAGTACGATAACTTTGGCGCCGAGATATAATAACGGTTTTTGGTAGAGGGGCTTAATACAAGCATTTTTTACTATGGGAGGGGGGGTCTATCTCCCCCCGTTTAGGCGGTAGGGGCAATTTAAAAAAAACATGTACTTTAAATGGAAAAAAATAGAAAAATGCTAATCGGTTCAGTATAGTTCGATAGAACGAAAAAACCTGTAATTGGCTTACAACTTTCATGTGGGTGCGGTGGCGTAGTGCGTAGTGCACTAGCTCCTCACACGCTAGGTCGCTTGTTCAAGCCCAGCTCGGGCAAAAGTTCTTCAAAAAATTAAATTGAACATAAAGCGATTAAGCACCACTAAAGGAGTCTGATGATCGGGTTGGCTCCCGTGAAATAGCTATAACTCCAGCCTATGAACTTGGTGGTAGCACACACAAGTTGTTGTTGTTTCATTCTAAATTTTCAATTGTAAATCCGGCAAGCAGCTGCCTTAAACTGCAAGTATAAAAATTTCATACAAAACCCCTCAGAATTGTTAAAATTAAAATCTTGACCAGCGTCAAACTCTTTCGCCTCATCTCCCTCCTCATACGAATCCAATCGAATTGTTGGCTTATGAAAAAGAGAGGAGAAAATAGAAAGAACTTGAATAAAACAACAACAATTACTTGTGTGTACTTAGAAAAATGCTAATCGGTTCAGTATAGTTCGATAGAACGAAAAAACCTGTAATTGGCTTACAACTTTCATGTGGGTGCGGTGGCGTAGTGCGTAGTGCACTAGCTCCTCACACGCTAGGTCGCTTGTTCAAGCCCAGCTCGGGCAAAAGTTCTTCAAAAAATTAAATTGAACATAAAGCGATTAAGCACCACTAAAGGAGTCTGATGATCGGGTTGGCTCCCGTGAAATAGCTATAACTCCAGCCTATGAACTTGGTGGTAGCACACACAAGTTGTTGTTGTTTCATTCTAAATTTTCAATTGTAAATCCGGCAAGCAGCTGCCTTAAACTGCAAGTATAAAAATTTCATACAAAACCCCTCGTAATACTTACAATTAAGTATTATACCTTTTTTTAAAGCCAACACTTGTGTCTAGTAGCTTGTTTTTAAATCAAGTCAAAACTATGCATAGTTTTCGAAAAAAACTGTTTTAAACTTAAAATTTGGTCAAAAAAAAAGTTAAAAATATGGTTTAGAGTGTAATATTTCAAAACTTTTAGATTATCTACAATTTTTTTTTAGAATACATTGCTCTTATTTATTTTTGATCGAAAACTGAAAACTAGATGACTTTATGTCTTCTAGTTCTTGAGAAAATTGAAAGTTACCAAAAAAAAATATTTTAATTAAATTACTTTTTCCTTGCTAACGTAGTCTTATTTTGATAGTAATAATCGAATATGGATTAAGATACACCTAGGGTAAATTAATTTTTCTTAAATCCAGCTTATTTAAATGCAAAAGAAACTTTGCATGCACCCCATCTTGCACCCACCACACCTTGCAACCTCCCCACCTTGCACACACACCAACTTGCACCCATCCCAAATCCTATAGTGTGCCCAAGCAGGGGGGTTGCAGGGGGGCAGCATGCCCCCCCTTACAGATGCCACTGTTGCATACACCCAAACTCGCGCACACCTTACTGTTGCATACACCCAAACACGCATTACGCATACGCAAATACCATTATTACTATCAAAATAAGACCACTCAAGCAAAAAAAATTAAAATAGTAGTTGTGGTTATTTTCAATTTTATCAAAAACTAAAAGATATAAAATCATCTAGTTTTCAGTTTTTGATCAAAAACAAATAAGAGCAATAAATTCTGAAATAAAAACAATGGTAGATAATCTTGAAGTATTGAAAAAGTTACACTTTAAACCTTTTTTTAACTTTTTTTACTCAAATTTTGAGTTTAAAATTAAATTTTTATTTTCAATTTTCTCAAAAACTAAAAGACATAAAATCATCTAGTTTTCAGTTTTTGATCAAAAACAAATAAGAGCAATAAGTTCTGAAATAAAAACAATGGTACATAATCTTGAAGTATTGAAAAAGTCACACTTTAAACCTTTTTTTAACTTTTTTTACTCAAATTTTGAGTTTAAAATTAAATTTTTATTTTCAATTTTCTCAAAAACTAAAAGACATAAAATCATCTAGTTTTCAGTTTTTGATCAAAAACAAATAAGAGCAATAAGTTCTGAAATAAAAACAATGGTAGATAATCTTGAAGTATTGAAAAAGTTACACTTTAAACCTTTTTTTAACTTTTTTACTCAAATTTTGAGTTTAAAATTAAATTTTTCAAAAACTACGCATAGTTTTGACTTGATTTAAAAACTGGCTAATAGAACAGAGTGTTGGCTTTAAAAAAATGTATACAACTTAATTGTAAGTATCACCGTTATTTTTTAATTATTTTTTTCCATTTTAAATAATGACTTTTTTGAATTGCCCCTCCCGCCTAAACGGGGGGAGATAGACCCCCCCCCCTCCCATAGTAAAAAATGCTTGTATTAAGACCCTCTACCAAAAACCGTTATTATATCTCGGCGCCAAAGTTATCGTACTCGTGCCAGTCTTTCTAAGACTTATTTGCAGAATAAGCATCTCGAGATTTATTAAATATGTTTTTAAAGTTAACCAACAAAAAAATGTTTTGACTACATGAGCTTTCGAAAGTTTTTCTTCAAATTTATCGATTGTGCCAAAAAAGTCCATAGTCTTTTTTGGGTAGGTTTACATGAGTTAGTACATTGTGTACCCAAAACTTTTTTCAAAAAAGCCATTAATTATTTAAAAAATAAGAGGCCGGGATGCGACCCACACTGATAACTTCCCATCCCGTCTGTCGATTTCTCTTGCTTAAAAGTTTGTAGGGTTGGGTTAAAAAAGTTGTTAGTTGAATTATTCTTAAAAATTTTAAAATTACCAACAATATTTTTCTTATAAAGAAATAGTTTAGTTTAAAAATCTAGTTTTGTTAAATAGATTTTTAGTCGAAAACAAATTTTTACCAATTTAAGTAGCATTTCTTAAATTTTTACAAATTGGATGAATGAAATTTATTTGAGAGGTACCAAGAACCGAACATCAATTTTTACCAAATTTGCGTACTATTTTTTGTAGATTTTATTTTTTTATGAAAAAACGGACTATTGAATTCTTATAAAAAAATACTGAATATCGAAAACAATATTTTCTGTGAAATAAAAAAAGTTTGAAGACAATATTTTTAATTTTTGAAAAGCTATTTGAGTCGAAAGTAAATTTTTTATCAAGTTTTAGTACTGTTTTTTTGTTCAGGTTTTTATTTTTTGTAAAAAAAACTGTCAATTCGATTTTTCTCAAAATTTTACTGAATATTGACAACAATATTTTTTAAAAGATAAAAGTATTGTAAAGCCATAATCTCAAATTTTTTAAAAGACATTTGAGTCGAAAATCAATTTTTACCAACTTTTGTTAATTCTTTTTTTAGGTTTTTAATTAAAAAAAAAACTGTCAATTCGATTTTTTCAAAATTTTATTGGATGTTGGGAACAATATGTTTTAAAAGATAAAATTAGTTCAAAGCCAATATCTCTAAGTTTTGAAAATATATTTGAGTCGAAAATCAATTTTTACCAAATTATATTAATTTTTTTTGTTCAGCTTTATTTTTTTGTAAAAAAATTGTCAACTCGATTTTTCTCAAAATTTGTTTGAATATTGAAAACAATATTTCTTATAAGATAAAATTAGTTGAAAGCCATTATCTCAAATTTTTAAAAAGATATTTTTACCAACTTTTATTAATTTTTTTTAGGTTTTTTATTTTTTGTAAAAAAAACTGTCAATTAGATTTTTTCAAAATTTTATCAGATGTCAAAAACATTATTCTTCGTTGCACAAAATTGTTTTGGAGATGAAATCATATTTTAGTCGTAAAATTTTCGAGGTGACACATTTTTGTTTTTCAGTTTTTTTGATTTAAAAAAAAAAAGTTAGTTGGATTTTTTTCAAAAAATATACTTGTTTGGTATCACGTTACAATATATAATATAAAATTTAATTCAAGTCTCTAGCGTCATTGGTTCATGAGATATTTAGGGTGGTTAAAAAAACACCCACGCAATTTTCTTGAGAGCCCTTTCTGCATCTTTCTGCCTTATTATCTGTATAACAAAATTTATTTGAAGTCGATATCTCTTCTGGTTCTTGAGCTATGGACGACGAAAAAAACGTCGCGAACGTATGCAAACACGCACGCACAGACATCTCTCTAAAAATCTTTTATTTCAACTCTAGGGATCTTGAAACGTCGAGAAATATCAAAATTTTCAATTTGATAAATCGGACCCATTACAATAACTTCCTATGGGAAGTTAATAAAATTTTTCCACAACTTCAAACTAAGAAGACTTTTTAGAAAGTGTTAAAGACATAATTCCGCCAAGTTCAACTTTTAATTATTTTTATGTTAAGCCATTTTCCAATATTATTTTCTGTGACTTTTATTTTTAGAAAGACAAGACAAGGTTACAAACACATATGTACCTAACTTGAAACGACGAAGTTAACTTTTATAATACCATCACATATTGGTTTTTCAAACAAAATCTTTATTTAAATCGATAGTACGGTCCATATAATTTAATGTTTGAAGATTATTTCATGCAAATGTTGACCTTGACTGCGCCTCAAATGGTTCATCCGCTTAGTCCAATTTTGGCATACTCTTTCCAACATTTCGGCCTGTATCTCACGTATAAATGCTTCAATGTTGTCTTCCAATGCGTATATTAAAGCGGGTTTGTTTGTATAGACATGAGCTTTAACATTATTATTATTATTAGGTGGCGCAACAGTCCATGAAGAACCAGGGCCTAGTGACTTACAACTCTCAACCATTCCTGTGTGCGAGTAATTGCAGGGATGGAGGGGACCTACAGTTTATATGCCGATTCCGAACGGCTAATTCGAGAAAGCACTTTTCATGACAAGAATTACTCTTGGAGAATTTGTCAATTCCTCGCAAGAGGCAGTACCCGTGAAAAAAACTTTAGGTGGCACAGGCAGGGATCGAACCCAAGACCTCTCGCATGACAGTCCAACGCACTAACCATCATGCCACGGGTACTACCCGAGCTTTAACATAGCCCCACAAAAAATGGTCTAAAGGCGTTAAATCGCACGATCTAGGCGGCCAATTGATCGGTACCGAACGTGAAATAAAATGTTCACCGAACTCGCCTCTCAATAAGTCCATTGTTGCGCGTGCTGTGTGGCATGTGGCACCGTCTTGTTAAAACCACATGTCATGCAAGTTCAAGCTCTTGCATTTTTATAAACAAATACAAATTACTTACTTACTTACTTAAGGTGGCGCTACAGTCCTTTATGAACTAGGGCCTCACCCAATAAACTTCTCTATCTAGCTCGGTCCCTAGCGAGATGTCTCCAGTTTCGCGCTCCAAGTTGGGTGAGGTCACTTTCCACTTCTGCGAGCCACCTGATTCGCGGTCTTCCTCTACTGCGCTCTCCTGTGGTGTGGATTTGAAGACTTTCCGGGCCGGAGCATTGGTTTCCATGCGCTCTACGTGACCCAGCCATCTTAGTCGTTGAACTTTTACCCTTCTGGCTAAGTCTACGTCGCTGTACAGCCCGTACAGCTCGTCGTTCCAAACAAATACAAATTGGATGAATGAAATTAATTTGAAGTCAATATCTTCTATTATTCACGAGATATCGAGAACCGAACATCAATTTTTACCAAATTTGCGTACTATTTTTTGTAGATTTTATTTTTTTAATGAAAAAATGGACTGTTGGATTTTAAAAAAAAATTTACTGAATGTCAAAAACAATATTTTCTGTGAGCTAAAATAAGTTTAAAACCAATATTTTTAATTTTTGAAAAGATATTTGAGTAAAAAATCAATTTTTGTCAACTTTTATTTGTTTTTTTTTTTTCGGTTTTTATTTTTTGTAAAAAAAAAACTATCAATTCGATTTTTCTCAAAATGTTACTAACTATTGACAAAAATATTTTTTAAAAGATAAAATTAGTTTAAAGCCAATATCTCAAAGTTTTGAAATGATATTTGAGTCGAAAATCAATGTTTACCAATTTTTATTATTTTTTTATGTTTTCATTTATTATAAAAAAGTGTCAAATCGATTTTTCTTAAAATTTTACCAGATGTTAAAAACTTTATTCTTCGTTGCAAAAAATTGTTTCGGACATAAAATTATTTTTTGTTCACAAGATTTTCGAGGTGACAAATATTTTTTTTTAGTTTTTTTGATTTATAAAAAACCGTTAATTGTAATTTTTTCAAAAAATATATTTGTTTGGTATTACGTATCACGTTACAATATATAATATAAAATTTAATTCAAGTCTCTAGCGTTATTGGTTCGTGAGATATTTAGGGTTAACCAAAATTTGCATCTTTTTTTTTAAATTGCTATCGTACAAAAACTACCCACGCAATTTTTGTAAGAGTCCTTCCTGCATCTTTCTGCATTATTATCTGTATAACAAAATTTATTTGAAGTCGATATCTCTACTGGTTCTTGAGTTATGGACGAAGAAAAAACCGTCGCGAACGTATGCAAACACGCACGCACAGACATCTCTCTAAAAATCTTTTATTTCAACTCTAGGGATCTTGAAACTTGAAACGTCGAGAAATGTCAAAATTTTCAATTCGACAAATCGGACCAATTACAATAACTTCCTATGGGAAGTTAAAAATGAGTGATTAACCAATGCATACCCTCAAAAAGTTTAAATTAATTGCATCACAATTCAATATTTTGTATTTTGTTGATAGAGTTAACATTTTAAATCGTAAAAGCTTTTAAACACAATCAAAAAGCTGCTCTGGCAAGTGCCAAAAAAGAGGGCGCCGTGGCTTAGTTGGTTAAAGCGCCTGTCTAGTAAACAGGAGATCGTGAGTTCGAATCTCGCCGGGGCCTATGGTTAGACGTTCAAACCTTAATTTTTTTATTTTATAATTTGGCAGTAAGGAACATTGGTCGACAAAGTTATGTTTTTTGTCTGTCCCACAACAAACAATACTTTTTTAAAGAACTAAGTTATTCTGAATTCGAATTGGAATAGTCTATAAATTTTCTATCACATCAGGTTTTTAAAATATGCCTCATTAAAAACGATTAAACTAGATTCTTTGTAAATTCCTATTGTTATAAGTCTGATGCATTTGAGGTATTGAGAAACCTTGAATTTAATGCTTAAATGGTTTTGAAAAATACATCTCGGAGTTAATTTTTAGTGGTGATACCCGTTTTAAACATAATTTTTATACTTCTTCAACTTATTTAAAAAATTTGATGTGGCAGCCTCTTTTAGACGAGGAATTCGTCACAAAAACATAAATAACTTTCAAACTGTTTTGTTGGTATGGTTTAAATTTGATAAGAACGTTTAAAAACAGTATAGTAGTTTCACTCGAAGGAAAAAATGATAACATTTTAATCTGCTTATCGCAAAGAACATCAGCTAGCTGTCATATACATCATGATGACTGATGTGAAATATGGGAGCTATTTAGATTTCAATTGATGTGATTTCGAAAAGAATTCAAAGTTATGAAATCGATCGAATTATAAGAATAATTTCACTCGATTTTCAAATTTGTTTTCGAATTAAAGTCTCGTTAACAAAAAAAGATTTCGAAATCAAACTATTTTATTAGGTATATGCAAAATATTGTTGGTAATTTTGAATTTTTTTAGAACAATTTAACTGACGACTTTTTAACAAAACTCAATAACCTACAAACCTTTTAAGCAAGACAAATCGACAGATGGGATGGGAAGTTCCCATCCCAGTGGGTCGCATCCCAGCCTCTTTTTTAAATTAAAATATTTAAATCAGGTTACTTCAAATTCAACCATAATTTAAATCAGCTGTTCTTTCACAGCAATTCATAAACCATCAGCAATTCTTGGAAACCTGTATTTTTTTTTTTTGAAAACCCAGCTGTTTTGGATCATCTGATATATCTGAGATTGAACGCAGCCATTGTTACACCTATTTCATGACTAACTAACCTCAAACTACTGAAAAGTAAAGTATTCAAAACAATATGCATTTAAAAAACACAAAAAACACAAAAAACATAGAACGGGCGAATTAAACCTACTAACTTTTCGATAGGAACTATTTTTCTTTGCTAAGTTGACATACTTTAAATTTAGATAAACTAAGAACTTGCCAACTGAGGGTCATATCAAGTACAGTGTACCATACCAATAAATGAAATTTTGACGAATTATGTCTATTTTTTAAATCCGAAACAGATTAAAAAAAACTTGTTTCTATTTTAAATGCAGCCTTACCACGCAAATGCTGAAACAAATAATAACATCCCGTCAGTAGAGATGTATCGTAAAGTCAAGGAAACAACAATATGGACTGAAGCTATAAACGGACTTTCTATAGTAAGTTTGTTAAAAAAATAATTTTTGAATCTTCTTTTCGCATGATAGTCGAGTAAAAATAAACCTTTCACTTCGGAATGTTGATTTATACGAAATTAAACACTTTACAAAAGAACATTTTTTTTAAAAACAACACTTCCAGTAATATCGGCCCTCCGGGTAACAAGTATAGCAATAAAACTGAAGTTGGTTTTTGATTTTATAAGAAAAGACTTTGTTCAGCATTCAATAATATTTGTGGCTGAATCCGATGATTTCGGCATTTTATTTTTTTTTAAGCTTCGAAACGCTTACTCGTAGGAAAAAAAAGTTACTGAATCTATTTTAATCCACAAAGTTTGACTAAAAAAGTTAAAGCTTAAAAACGGCAATTATCGGCACAAAACCTTAAGTAACTTCTAAGACTAACACTGGATTTTTGTAATTCCTTCTGTCATTTGTTAATAATGATATCCTCAGTGTCTGTACCTATTTTCATGGAAATGCGAACTATTCCGAAGTTTGAATATTTGTATTTCTATTTTGACTTGTCTAACATTTTCTCAGCTATTACCATTTACAAATTTGAAATAAAATTGAAATACTACATACCTTAAATTACTTTTTTAAGCCCTTCAATTCACGACTTTCGAAAAAAGGATTCAAAAAATTTAATATGTTTGTATAACATTAGTAATTTGTTGATAAAGTTGATATTACTTTTTCTTCTACAGGTGATAGCGACCATTATAATTTATTCTTCAGTCTGTTTTTGTGTTTTTCTTCTCGTCAATTGGATTTCAAAAATGTCTGTCAACAACATCCCGTCACATAAAAATCTATAAGAACTACATCAACCCCACTTCCGAATACAACTATGTACCTATGTACATATATGCATAATCCTTAACACATAATTAATGAGTAAAGGTTTAAATGAATTTAATTATACAAGTCGGTGTTCACTTTATAAGATGCATTTTAAATACGTGAAGATTATTTATAACTCCTGTGAAATGCTTTTGTAAGTTATTGTTCAACTCAACGCGTTGTTATAGAATGTAAGATCTAGGAAGAATGAAGAAAAATGCACTTGCACTAGAATCTGAGATTAAGATTTATGTTTACCTTCGTTATGGTTCGATTGAGGTAGACATATCATCAAAGGTGCATCACTCATAGAATTTTGCTTCTTCTAAAGAAGTTAGGGTTTTTCATTTTATATATGCATTTTAAAGATTCGGAGTTTGGGTTATGTGCAAGAAACATAGTCTCGTTAAGGCTGGTCATTACTTATATCGATGACATAATAGATATAGATTTACAGACCGATTCTTCCAAAAGTCACTGATGCCTCACATCACAAGTCACAAGAAGAGTTGAAATTGATTTTGTGAATTTTTCGAGTCACAAAAGCAATCAAAACTGTGCTCTCCTTCAGAGCAGGTCAAAACTCATACATTTTTAAAGTTTCTTGGATTGACATTCAGTACCTATATGAATTTTTTAAGAAAATTTTCTTCTTCAGACCTCCCTTGATATTTCAAAATATCCCTTTAAATCTCCAGACCTTCTTGGAATCTCCAGACCCGCTTTAATGTTTCAAAACCTTCCCTCTAATTTCAGGACCTGCTTTGATATTTCCAAAACTCCCTTGAAATCTCTAGACCTGCCTTGATATTTCAATATCTACTTCGATATTTCAATATCTCACCTGATATTTCACGACCTCCCTTTGAGTTTTAGGACCTCTCTTTTAATTTCAGGAACTCGCTTGAAATCTCCACACCTCTTTTGGAATCTCCAGACCTCCCTTGAAATGTCTAGACCTCAGACCTGTCTTGATATTTCCAGACCTGCCTTCTAATTTAAGGACCTCCCTTGATATTTCAAAACCTCCCTTAAGAGATCCAAAAATGCGTTGATATTTAAATCCCTACATTGATGTCTTAAAACCTCCCTTGAAATCTGCAAACCTAACTCGGAATCTCCAAACCTCCCTTGGCATCTCTATACCTTCGTTGATTTTTCAAAACCTCCCTCGAAATATCCAGACCCGCATTTATTTCCAAACCTCTCTTGAAATCTCCAGACCTGCCTTGATACTTCAAGATTTTCTTTCGAATTCCAGGGTCTCTCTTGGAATTTTGTGTACTTAAAGACTCATTTTTTTTTTCATTTCTACTTTGAGTAAAAAATCTTGGTGCCACTTTTGGTGATCAAATGTATCCAGATCCTTTTTTTGACTTTCTTGATTTTTCCTATTGTGAAGAAAAATTATGATAAACTCCTAACTAAAATATTTGAACTTTCTATTGTTTAATTTGTTTTCATTTCACTAAAAATTCTGTTCAGATTCGTCTCGAAATTGACGCGAATGACAAATTATAGAAATTGCATGGATAAAAGGTCGGTGGTGCAGGGCACGTTCGACATTCGTTACACTTTTTTTCGTTGGATTTGTTAATACCAAAAGTTTGGGAAATAATTAAAATTGTCACTTTAGCTCGTTCGCAGAATTCTGAAATAGGCGTAGATGTAAGGACTTTATATTCTGTAAAAATTGAATTTCAAGGGAACTACATTAAATTAGACTAAACATTCATAACATATAAACATGATTAGTGTTCAGCTAGGTCAAGAAAATTGATCTGCCCCGATTTTGGTCGCTTATGATCAACCAAACAAGGAGAGATCCGGACTTTTAATCATAATGTGTATCCAAACCTTAAATTTACACATTTCAAGGGCTAAAGTGAAAACTTTAGTTATTAAATTATTTTAGAACACTGTTGTCCAGAAAACGCATTCGAAGATTCCAACAGTTTTCTAAATATGCCATGTTTAAGAGCTAATACACAATATTTTAGAGGATTTTTGTTGTTTTCACTCAGAAAAAAAAATTTGTTTTGAAACGTAGCTTTTTCCAAAAATAATACATATATTCTTTTTTTGTTGCCATCTTTATTGATGCGAAAAACGCTACAAAAATTCAAAAACCCAGAAAATGAGAAAGAATCTGATATGAAGAATTTTCTGGCTTTTTTTGACGTAGTTTTTTCGGACTCAATTTTCGGGAGTCTATTATAACTATTGCTATCAGTCTCGTACTCGTAGATTGGGGCTGGTGCTAAAAAATATTTTGATCTTAGGAGTCAACAAAACTTAAAAATTGTAGATAGAAAAATATTTGGTTTTTGAATTTAATTAAATAGGTGCATTTATAAGTACTTAATTTCTCTGAATATAAAATACAAAAAATTAAGGTAAACAAATAAGTTGGGAAGAAACTTTTGTGTGGTACTCACAAATTATTCGTTTCAGAATCTCTTTTCACTTCAGTTCTCAAAAGATTCAAAGCTTTTACATATATTAATAGATATGAAACGTTCATTGTGTTTTTCAATTAGCCATTATAGTTTAACAAAGATGTCACTTTTGCTGTTTTTGGGACATTTATATCCATGAAATTCGTGTTTAAATCGGCGCAGGGACATAGGGCCCAGGGACATAACGCCCAACTTTTTTTTTGGGGCTTATGTCTCACTTCGGTGGGACATAAAACCGAAATCTTATTTGAGCCCTAAGTCCCACCCAAGTAAGACCGAAGCCCCAAATAAAAATTTTGGGGCTAATGTCCAACTTAATAAGAATAACCAAATGACACAACTTGGAGCACTTCTATACCACAAGACTTTGTTTTGTGGAGTTTAAATCCTGAGATCCCGCGAAGCGGGCCACCCACAGGTGCTTTTATTTAAAAAAGCTGTTTATATTGGCGCCTGCCTGGCGACTTTACATACCCTAAGCGGAGCAACGGAGTTGCGTGAGCAGGTGTGACCCCGAAAAAGGGAGTTAAAATCCTGAGAACCCGCGAAGCGGGCCACCCACAGGTGCTTTTATTGAAAGAAGTTGTTGATATAAGCGGAGCAACGGAGTTGCGTGAGCGGGTGTGACCCCGAAAAAGGGAGTTAAAATCCTGAGATCCCGCAAATAATGTTGAAAATAAACTTTTTTGTTTTTCCTAATTTTTGTATTATCACCGTATCAAAAAATTATTGTTCATTGTATTGAAATACAAAAACTTTATATTCTTTTTTGGCTCTGCAAAAACTTGGGGACAATGTCCCATTTTTAACAAACAAATTTGGGACTTAGGTCTTACTTGGGTGGGACTTAGAGCCCAAATTAAATTTCGGCTTTATGTATGTCCCACTCGGGTGGGACATAAGCCCAAAAAAAAAAATTGGGCGTTATGTCCCTGGGCCTTATATCTCTGCGCCGCCGTTTAAATCTCAGTTCTAGATCATGCAAATTCACTTTAAAAATTAGATTTCTTTAATTTTTTTAAGATTTTGAAAGTTTTTGTACGTATATTTAACAGAACATCAATTTTGAAAAAAATAGAATGCACGACTGAGTCCCTAGAACTTGCTAATTTTTTCAAAAAAGTCTTTTTCAATTTATTAAATATATTTTGATTTGAAAATGTAACTGCAAAATAAGTTTTTCTCAAAAATTTAAATGCCATTCTATTTCTCAAAAGATCTAGATTAACTTAATTTTTTTTGATCAATTTGATCATTTGATTATCGACAAGAGCTTGCACAGAAAGAGAAGATTATTGAAATCGAATCATTAGTTCTTGAGAAAACTTAAAAACAAATTAACGGTTCTATGAGGAGCAACCTTCTGGAGCAATACCAAAATATGTTTTTCATGTAGAAAGAAGCTAAATTAAGAACAACAAATTTAGAGAAAATTTTAAATAAAAAAAAATTCGAATATTCGATTTTTAACCAAAAATGTTGTATGGAGACTGCTGTTATTTTTCGTATTAAAGAAATTAAAAAAGTGTCTTACGCTAAATGCTAATCAGCTGAAAACCTTATTTTTCAATCGACACAATGGTTTCGGCTGTAGAGCCAGGACAGACAAACGCACGGAATCGGGGGACCAACTTTTTTCGACTTTTCTACCATCGTATTGTCATGTTTGATCAAAAGCTCGAGTTCGAATTTTTTATGAATGCATTACGAATATGTCGCAAAATCAATGTTCACTATTTATGTGCTTCAAAAAAAAAATAAGATATAATATAAAATTGACGATCTCTTATTCAAAGTTTCTTCTTAAGAACCTGAATATTTGCTCTTTTTCTTAAAAACAAATTTTATGAAAATAATTTAAAGCATTACAAAAGTTTTTCCCAATTCTAAATTGGGTGAAACAAAAATTTTAATTGTTTTTGACAACAAACCACTTTTGGGTAAATATCGATGAAATCTTTAATTATACAACTTAACTGTATAAGCTTTATGGCTCATATGACCCCCCCTGGATCGTCCATTGGTCAAAAGTTGATGAATTTGTTGCGTTATTGGAAAAGGGCGGAATTTCCGACTCATATTATGTTCCAGTCCTCAGTTAAAAATAGTACTTTTACCAAACAAAATTTAAGGAATAAAATACAAATTTTGTTTTCATATATAAAAAATAAATAATTAAAAATATAATGGGGGTCGTATCCACTAACGCAATACAATTAGTTTTGAATTGAAAGGAATTCCTAAGAAATTCCTAAGGGTGGTCATGACCCCTACGACCCCCCTGAATCCGCCATTGCAACCAAATCCCACAATCACGGTAATTAATGTAGGTGCGTCCGTTTCTTCTCCCGGAAATATTTAAAAAAGTGAGCGTTTTTGATTGGAAGAAAGTACCTCTTTGAAACCTAGTTATGAGTAGTTGGTGAATAAAACAAATATTTTTTTTTTAAATTATGAGCCTCACACATTTATGACTTATTTATTATTACATACTTAACTAAAGACGGAATTGCTCTATAGGTATACAGTTGAGAGTAGAAGATATAATGTTAGTCCTTACCCCGTAGAGGTATTTACACATACAAAAAATAATCAATAATTTTTGGATTACATGATAAGATCTTAATAGAAAGAAATTTCTTTAACTCTTCAACGCTTTCTTGATTCATATATTTTCAAGATAAAGTTGTATTAACCCCTAATCTTACAAAGTACAATATAAACCAGCTGCTTTTTGTATAAGTGCTTATCAGCCGAAGATAGGTAAGTAAATGTATATGCGTATACCTACCCTGTACCTATGCACATTTTAATTTGAAACATCGAACAACATTTGCCCAGAATTCGAAATTATTAAATTGATTAAGTCTTATCTTTGAACATTGCGAAAAGCCATCGTCACTGTAATTATATAGGATATCCTTGTTGCTTCTGAAATTACCATGCCAACGAGGATTAAACAAAGTCCTGTCTTAAAACAAGAAATATACCATTACTAGGAGCAAATGCAGGACATTGTTTCTTATATTTATAAAAGAAAATACACAACAAAATTACCTGCAGTGTCTAAACTGAATTAAACTGAACTGAACAATTCCTTAAATTATTCCCATCGTCAAACTTGTCTAACTGGTAATATGCACACGTGTATATTTCACATTTTGAACCAATTTTAATTAATTTAAATCAACCATCGAGGATGGATGGGACGCCGCGCCGCGCTGCACCGCGGATGCGAATGCGACAGTAAATGCAAACGCAAACGTTCACCTGCCACCGATTACCATGCCAGAAAAAGTGTCCGCGCACGCACATGTATTGTATAATAGGTATCGTATATGATGCCCAAATAAACAAATATACAACGCAAGTTGCAGATCCTCATTTTCCGCACTCACAAAGAATTCGGGGACAACGCGACGGCCGGCGATGCGACGACGTCACTATTACCATCACCATCATCGCAAAAACCAAACCTTATTAAGGAAGAAAATCCCGCCGCGCCGCTGCGCTCGCAAATAAATTGTTTGTCAAAGTTTAAAAAGGGAAACTGACTTAGTAGGTATGGATATTATAATGTTATGTTTTAGGGGTCCCTTGTGCTTCTTCCACTTTTTGTTTTTGAATTTTCGCCAATGTTGTGCTACAATTAATATGCACAATGCGCATCAATGTGTCCTGCTACATGTGTCCCCTTGACGGATGAATGTCAAATTTTGCCACTAATAGTCGTCCATTTAATTAAAGTGCAATTTTAAGTCTTGTTTCGCAAACGGCAAAATACAAATAATATCGACATTAACCGTTATCTCTATCTCGATTGTAATTTAAAACAAGGTATCGTATACAGACTGTAGTTTCCGGTTTTTGTTAAGATAATAACAGAGAACCATGGTCAGTTAGCAACATGACAAATGGATGAACTTTGTCAAGGAAAGAAGAATTATAATAGGAACTATTCGAAAAGCCCAGAAGCGGTAGATATTATCATTTGGTATACAAAAATTAATATCAAACCATTTTTACTTTAGAACTTTTATTATACTTAATTTAATTGCAACGATTTATGAATGCGATACCTGGTCTGGAGTGACAGTTTTCAACTTTGAAATATTTCTGTTGAATAAATCAATCCGTAAAGAAAGCCCCGAGAAAAAGCCGCGTTTTACCCTATCTGATGTACGTATTTGTCTTAGTATGTATATAAAATTGCGAAGGCGATATTATATCTTTAGGTTTGATCAAAGATACATGTAGCAGTCAACCGTAAAAAAAAGAACAGTAAAACAAAGTTCTAACGAATAATAAACTCCTTTCATTCTATCGAGTTATAATATGTATGAATGTTTGTCAATTTTGGATTAAGCGGCAAACAATTGTGTCATTGATTTCAATTTATTAAATAAATTGTCGATTTAAATTAATTTTAATATTTATTTTTCTGTGAATGATTAATTTTTGTATTTTCAATATTATTTTGTATGGTTGGCTTTTCAATTGTTTTTCTTATTTGTTTCTAATAAATTTTCGTTAAAAGAATTGAAGTGGTGAACAATGGTGGATAGAGGGGGGGGAGGTCGTAGGGGTCATGACCTCCCTCCCCTTTGAGATATTTTGTTTGTATTTTTGTAGGAATTCCCTTCAATTTAAAACTAATCGTATTGAGCTTATGGATATGACCCCGTTATATTTTGAATTATTTATTTTTTTTATATGAAAACAAAATTTTTATTTTACTTCCTAAAACTTTGTTGCCAAAAGTACCACTTTTAACTAAGGATTGGAGCAAGAACATGATATGAATCGAAAATTCAGCCCTATTACAAAAACTAAGCACAAATTCATCAAATTTTGACCAATTGACGGTCCGGGGGGGGGTCATATGAGCCATAAAGCTTATAAATACAGTTAAGTTGTATAAATAAAGATTTCATCTAAAGATTTGTTAATAATTTAACGACATTCATATTTTTGTAACTTTAGTAATGCTTTAAATTATTTTCATAAAATTTGTTTCTAAGAAAAAGAGCAAATATTCAGATTTTAATGACGAAACCTTGAATAAGATATCTCCCCGCTCGAGCGCTCTAATGATTTTCGAAAACAAAATTAAGTTAATCTAGGTTTTTCGAGAAATAAAATGGCATTTAAATTTTTGCGAAAAACTTATTTTGCAGGTAAATTTTTATAAATAGGAAATATTTTTTAAACAGACTTTTTTTTTTAATAAATTAGCAAGTTCTAGTGACCCAGTCGTGCATTATATTTCTTTCAAAAATTATTTTCTGTTGAAAAAAAAAACTTTTTGAAGTGAATTTTCTTTAGATGTTCTAGAACTGAGATTTAAACACGAATTTCAAGAATATAAATGTCCCAAAAACAGCAAAAGTGACACTTTTGTTAAACTAATGGCTAATTGAAAACCACAATGCACGTTTAATATCTATTAATATAAAAGCTTTGAATCTCTTGAGAACTGAAGTGAAAAGAAATTCTGAAACGTGTAATTTGTGACTGCTACACAAAAGTTTCTTCCCAACTTATTTGTTTACCTTAATTTGTTTTTATTTTATATTCAGAGAAATTATGTACTTAAATGCACCTATTTCCTTAAATTCAAGAACCACAAATTTTTCTCTCTACAATTTTCAAGTTTTGTTGACTTCTTTAAGATCAAAATATTTGCTAGCATCAGCTTGTCAGACACTAAACATAAAGACAAGTTTTTTTGCACCGATTGAAAATGGATGGAGGATGGAGGATGCTGACAAAATTTAAATAACATAGTTTGTGTCTTAATCTTACATTTACATATTTCAAGGGCTAAAGTGACAACTTTAGTTATCAGATTTTTCTTAGAACACTGTTCTCTCTTCTCTAGCAAGGCATGGTCTAACTATTTAATCCCTGCATATGAAAGCATTCCAAGATAAAAACAATTTTCTAAATATGCCCTATTTAAGAGCTAATATAGAATGGTTAGGTTAGGTTAGGTTGAAGTGGCTGTCCAAGATGGAAACGGACACACTTAGGCCAGTTTGATGGCCCATTGTGATACCACATGAATCTTGAGGTTTCTTCCTAAGCTCAATGGAACCAGTTTGAGTCTCTTACGAAACGTGAGAGGCTGCTTATGCCGATATGATTTAGATCGTTTAGATCGTTAAAGAAGAATTCTCCTAGGTAATTCTTGCGTTTTCGAGCCAGAGCAGGGCATGTGCAGAGAAGATGAAGAACTGTTTCTTCCTCTTCCTCGTCCATACAGCTTCTGCAGAAGTCATTTGAGAATACGCCTAATCTCATGGCGTGCTTTCCTATTAGACAGTGTCCGGTTATGACATCTATTATCGAGCTTATATGCGATCTGCTTAGAGAGAGCAAGCACCTTGAACGTTTTAAATCCAGTGTTGGCCAGATGTTTTTTGTGACTTGACACGTGGTGATGTTGTTCCACCTGGTGCCTGCCCTCCTCGCAGCGTCTTGCATTAGCAACAGTTTACAAGTAGCGATTGGTATGCCAGTACGTGCCAAACGTGGTAGAATGGGCTGTACTGTACCGTTCCTGGCGAGTTCATCTGCCTTACAGTTACCTGGAATGTCTCTATGGCCCGGCACCCAGCAAAGGTGAATATTAAACTGTTGTGCCATCTCCATTAGAGATGATCGACAGTTCTGGACTGTTATAGAGTTTGTAGAGACAGAATCCAGAGATTTAATAGCGGCCTGACTATCTGAGAAAATACGGATATCAGATGTCGATATCACGTTTCCTTTAAGCCAGGACAAGACTTCTTTTATCGCCAAAAGTTCCGCCTGGAACACGCTACAATGATTGGGAAGGCGGAATGAGAGACTTAATTTCAGTCGTTCAGAGTACACACCTCCACCAACCCCTTCTTTTGTTTTTGATCCATCTGTATAGAAGTGGATTGACTCGTCTTCCAGGAATGTCCTATCCTCCCAAAAAGATGTGGGAGGTATAGAAATCTGGAAATTTCTGTCGAATTGTAGTTGGGGGATGGTGTAGTCTGTGTGCTTTGGGATTGATTCTAAATAACTAAGAATAACGGAGTGGCCAATGTTGTTGTTAGTCCACTGCGACGAAGCTTTGAGGCGAATAGCAGAACTTGCAGCTATTTGTTTGCTAAAAATGTCAAGAGGTGTTAGGTAGAGTAAGGTGTCCAGTGCCGCAGATGGGGTCGTGCGAAGCGATCCACTTATACATAGGCAAGCTGAACGTTGGACTTTATTTACTTTATCTCGGTTTATACCTTTTTCTAAAGCAGTCCACCATACTGCCACACCGTACATTAAAATCGGTCTGATTACCGATGTGTATAGCCAATGCGTGATTCTGGGTTGCAAGCCCCATTTATTACCGATGGCTTTTTTGCAAGAAAAGAGAGCTACAGTAGCTTTTTTGACTCTTTCCTCTACGTTGCGTTTCCAATTTAGTTTTTTATCTAAGACAAGACCCAGGTATTTAGCCTCGTCTGAGAATTTTAATTGGATTCCTTTAATATGGGGAGGGTTGACAAATGGAATTTTGTATCTCCTCGAAAATAAGACCAAATCGGTTTTGTGTGGGTTAACACCCAGTCCACACCGATCAGCCCAAAGTATTAGTCTATCTAAGGCATTTTGTAAGAGTTCTTTTAACGTGTTAAGATGCTTTCCTGAAACTGCTATAGCAACGTCGTCCGCATATGCTATCACTCTGAAACCCTCCGCATCCAGACCAGTTAGGATTTCATTCACCACTAGGTTCCAGAGGAGAGGGGATAGAACACCACCTTGCGGTGTCCCTCTACTAACGAATCGTCTGCCAGAAGAGTTGCCCAGTTTTGAGTTAATTATTCTGCTAGTAAGCATTAAATGAATTAACTCCCGAAGCGAACTCTCTACATTAAGAGATGTTAGTACAGATGTGATTGCAGATGTGTCCACGTTGTTAAAGGCACCTTCGATGTCAAGGAAAGCAACCATAGTGAACTCTTTATGATGGAGGGAATATTCGACGGTGCGTACTAAGGTATGTAGCGCTGTTTCCACCGATTTACCTTTACAGTAGGCGTGTTGAGACGAAGACAGAAGTCTTGTATCAATACTTGCCCTTAAATGGATATCAATCAATCTTTCCAAGGTCTTAAGAAGGAATGATGATAGACTTATAGGTCGTAGATCTTTAGGGTTGACTTGCGAGCATTTACCCGCCTTGGGTATAAAAACAACTTTAACTTCTCGCCATGCCGAGGGAACATGGACCAGGTAAAGACAGCTGGTAAAAATTGCCTCAAGGATTGGTGCAATTATGTCAGAAGTCTTCTGTAGCTCGGCTGGTGTTATTCCATCTGGTCCTGCAGATTTAAATGGTTTGAAGCTGTTGAGAGCCCATTGTAGCTTGTCCCTTGTAATCAGACCTTGTGGATATGTAGTATTGGGACTTGAACGTATATAACCGTTGCAAGTCTCGGTAAGAGAACTTCCAGGAAAATGAGTATCCAGTAGTAAGTTCAGCGATTCATTACTTGAATTTGTCCAGGAGCCGTCTGCATTTTTCAAGCAGCTTGGCATCGCTGGATTAGTTGATAGAATTTTCCGTAACCTAGAGGCTTCAGAAGTTTCTTCTATAGTGCCACAGAAGGATCGCCAAGAAGATCGTTTAGATTTCCTTAGTGCCTTCTTGTAAATTCTTAGGGATTCTTTGTAAGAATCCCAGTGAGAGGCTAGTCTTGTGGCTTTGGCTCGGTTAAACAGTTTCCTGCATTCTTTCCTGAGCGAGTCAAGCTCTGAGGCCCACCATTGTGGTTTCCTCTTTCCTCTTATGTGTATAAGTGGACAAGCAATTTCTAGCGATCTGTTCATAGCTGAGGTAAGGTCATTGACTTTATTGTCAAGTTCATTAGCGTTAGAGGAAGGACAAGATAGTCCAGGTTTTAGTAAACTCTGTAATGAGTTCCTGTATGAGGCCCAATCAGTTTTCCGATAATTTCGAAAAGTCAATGGACTCGGGTTATCATCCACATTGATATTGAACTGGATATATCTATGATCAGAGAACGAGTGTTCTTTGGATACTTTCCAATCCAAGATCATATGGTGTATAGTATCTGAGACAAGAGTTATGTCTAGGACTTCTTGTCGAGTTTTAGTTATGAAGGTTGGCTCATTCCCAACATTACTTACTAAGAGGTTAGTACCAAGAATATAATCAAAAAGAGACTCACCTCTGTCATTGATATTGGTACTTCCCCATACCGTATGATGAGCGTTGACATCGCTCCCAATAATTAGGCGGATCCTTTGCCTTTCCGCTTCAGCGACGATCTTCTCCAGGGTTTTTCCAGGGAGAGGGCCAAGGTGGTCATGGCCAAGATACGCCGACACTATCCAGAAACTTCCCTTGGTTGTTTCCAGCCTAGCTACGGTGGTATCTTTGTCACTGAAATGATGGAGTAAAAATACATTAATGCTACGTTTCACTAGTATGTAAGATCTAGGTTCACCTCTATCTGTCACACACAGTGTGTAGTATCCAGGAGTCCTGAGTCCACGAACAACGGATCTCACAATCCATGGCTCTTGGATCAGGACAATGTCTTCCCCGTTTCTCGCCAGCCGGAGAAGAAGTGAGGCCGAGGCCTTTACGGAGTGCTGGAGATTAATCTGTACTAACTGCAGCATTTTGGCTACAATTAGGCAGATCAACCTCCACCACAGTTTTGTTCTGATCCTCTGAGTCTGAGGATGAACCCAAGAGTTCGTCCTCACTCAAAAGGATCATGTTGAGGTCGTCCTCAGTCTCCATTAAGGATGGACTGTCTACGACTTTTGTAGAGGGTGGGGTCGCTATTGGAGAGGGCATTGGTGCATCGTCACCTTCAGTTAAGAGAGAAGACGATGTCCCAGGCCCACCAACCGCTAGTTCACCCTCGGTTGTTTTTGGAGGCCCGCTTTCCGCGTTAACCTCATCTTTTTTATAGACTCGAATTTTAATGGTTTCGAAGCCATAGTTTATCGAGCCCTCGTTTATGGCTAGAGGAGCCAAAGATTCCTTATTGAGTACCAAAATGGCGCTCCTATAAAGATTCTTTACCTCCTCTAGCTTGGCTATCTTCCAGTTGTGCGTCGGAAGGGACGGGTTGCAAACTCTGATCATCTCGAGAATTTCATCGATACCGGCAGGTTCCATTGGGATCCAAATGCGGGCTCTAGGTCTGCTAGGAATGTCTTCCTTAGCGACTACCTCGAGCTTCGCATCTGGCCAAACTTCACCTAACCGGCTGACAGCGAGCTTATACAATTCACAAGACCTCTGATCGCCACAAACCATGAGTTTTACGTGGCCTTGATGCCAACCCCCATCGCTTATGGAAGGAAGTGGTCCTGGAAGCTCCCTTAAAATGCTTAAAAAGCCACCCGAGAGCTTAACCTTGACCAACTGCCAACGATCAGCCGATATTGTTCCATCATCATCACTCCTGTCAATGACCGCAACCACGACTTTGCCCTTCGCGACGTCACTGAAACTGGCTTTCTTGATGGGATTGAGGGGAGTGCTGGTGTTGTGCACCCGAGGCCGTTTTGGTGTCGGTACGGCCCCCTCGAGAGACCTTTCTCGTTTGGACGTAGAGTCCTTACTGGTCTTAGTTGTAGCAAGTATGCTTTTTGCCCATTCGACGCTAGCGGTTTGCTGCGGTGTCCTTTTAGCCCCCGATGATGCACCAGAGGCCTTCAGGATTTTCGCCGCTTGCCGCCTTTGCCTATATTGGCTTTTCGAGAGTTTCCCCTTTCTCTCATTAGTAGTGGTAGGGCCATTTTTCACAACCCTGCCACTACTGAAATTAGGTATCACTACCTTCCTATCCTCGTTGCTGCCAGCTGCAGAGGAGGGTCCATGGTTAGCCACTACTCCCTTCTCTGTGCTGGCCGCAAGAGATACGGCAACAGGCTTTGACGCCAAATTGCCGCCCGGTCCTGAAGAGATACCGGTCTCATCATCCTTTAAATTTTTGTGTTTTGTTTTTTCCATTTTAATCCCACGAGTTGCGAAGAAAAGAGGTCCGTCTGCACAGAGATTCGCATGTACAGATAAGGCTAGTTAATCCGGAGGTCGCCAGGTATCCGGATACTCCGTTAGAGACTGGGCTATTTTTGAATTGGGCCCCCAGCCAGGCTGATCATCGGCACGGGTCGTTTAACACCTTAGATCCAGCCCAATAAAGATAAGAGGTGGTAGGGAAGGAAGAGATAGGGTTAGGAATCAGTTGATGTTAATTCATCATTCTGATATGGGAGGAAAAGATTGGGATTCGGTAACAGCAATTCAGCTAATTTACCTAGAGTGAGAAGGAGCATAGGAGATAGGAGCGCTGTCTAGCTTTTTCGCCATTACAACGTGGGAGGTGGGATGGGAGTTGGTGACATAAACGTTGGCTGGTATGCCTTGTTCATGTGGGAATGGATGATGATTTTGGGAAAGGTAGAGGGATAAGAACGTCCTTTAGTTTCGGGACTCATCTGGAGAAAATTCTCGAGAATCATTGACCCTACTCAGCTTCTACAACTCGACAAGTTCGACGTTCAGAGTAGAAGTAATATAGAATAGTTTAGAGGAATTTTGGGGAAAATTCATATGAAATGTTAGAAATTGTGTTGAAACGTGGCTTTTTTTTTCAAAAACAGTATATTCTATTTCTATATTCTACATATACATGTATAAAAATATGGATGGAAAGAGCCAGAAAATCTGAAAGTTTCCTAGGAAAATCAAACTCAATTTAAAATGAAGAATTATCTGGCTTTTTTGGCGTATTTTCTTTTGACGCGGTTTCCGGGAGTATATTGGGACTGAAATAGAAGACTAATAATTCTAAAATTTTGCGTGAATCTTTTGAAAAATTTTGTTTCTTGAACTTAACGAAAGAGGTGCATTTGGGTACATAATTTCTCTAAACACTCATAACACACAAATTGTAACGAATAAGTTAGGAAGACATAGTGTGGCATTCACAAATAACACGTGGCAGAATCTCTGCTTACTTCAGTTATCGAGGAATTCAAAGCTTTTATATTTTTAATTAATAGATTTGAAACGAACATTGTGTATTTAAATTAGCCATTAGTTTAACGAAAGTTTTACTTGTGCTGTTTTTGGGACATTTATTGTCGTGAAATGAATGTTTAAATTTAATTCTAGAGCATCCAAAGCAAATTTAATTCATAAAATAGATTTCCTCAATGTATTAAGATTTTAAAAATTTAGTTTTTGTATTTAATAGATAATTATCTATTATGTATTTATTGTCCTCCATTGAAAAGAGGACATTGTTTTTAATAATGGGTGATTTTTTAAGAGCTTGAGAACTTTTTTAAAAAAAAAAACGCATACAATTTGCGTAAAGCGCGAAACACATTTCGAACCGAACACTGATTTTGGTAATAAAATTCAATGATTTGCAAGCGTTGCTCGTTAGTAAGTCTATTCATGATGAAATGTCAAAGCATACTGAGCATCTTTCTCTTTGACACCATGTCTGAAATCCCGCGTGATCTGTCAAATACTAATGCATGAAAATCCTAACCTCAAAAAAATCACCCGATATAAACAAATAAAAATTGGATAAATGAAATTAATTTGAAGTCAATATCTTCTATTATTCACGAGATATGGAGAACCGAACATTAATTTTTACCAATTTTGCGTTTTTTTTGTAGATTTTATTTTTTTTATGAAAAAACTGAATGTTAGATTTTTATAAAAAAATTACTGAATGTTGAAAACAATATTTGAAAAAAAAATAAAATATGAAGCCTATATCACAAATTTTTGAAAAGATATTTTAGCCGAAAATCAATTTTTACGAACTTTTAGTAAGCGTTTTTTAAGTATTTATTTTTGGTTAAAAAACTGTCAACTTGATTTTTCTCAAAATTTTACCGAATGTTAAAAACAATATGTCTAATAAGATAAAATTAGTTTGAAGCTAATATTTTTAATTTTTGAAAATATAATTGAGTCGAAAATCAATTTTTACCAACTTTTAGTAATGCTTTGCTGAATGTTGAAAACAATATTTCTCATAAGACAAAATTATTTCAAAGCCAATATCTCAAAGTTTTGAAAAGATATTTTAGTAGAAAATCAATTTCTACCAACTTATGTTGTTTTTTTGATAGGTTTTTATTTTTTGTAAAAAAAACTGCCAATTCGATTTTTTTCAAAATATTACTGAATGTTGACAACAATATTTTTTAAAAGATAAAATTAGTCTAAGGCCAACGTCTCAAAGTTTTGAAAAGGTATTTGAAAATCAATTTTTGATAACTTTTATTAATTTTTTTAGGTTTTTATTTTTTGTAAAAAAAACTGTCCATTCGATTTATCTCAAAATTTTAACGAATGTTGAAAACAATATTTCTTATAATCTTAAATTAGTTGGAAGCCATGATCTCAAATTTTTGAAAAGATATTTGAGTCGAAATTCAATTTTTACCAACTTTGAGTTATGTTTTTTTAGGTTTTTATTTTTTATAAAAAAAGCTGTCAATTTGATTTTTCTCAAAATTTTACCAGATGTTTAAAAGAGATAAAATCATCTTTAAATCGTAAAATGTTCGAGCTGACAAAGATTTCTTGAGAGCTCTTTCTGCATCTTTCTGCATTATTATCTGTATAACAAAATTTATTTGAAGTCGATATCCCTACTGGTTCTTGAGCTATGGACGACGAAAAAACGTCGCGAACGTACGTACACACGCACGGAAATCTTTTATTTCGACTCTAGGGTCTTGAAACGTCGATAAATGTCAAAATTTTCAATTTGACAAATCGGACCCATTACAATAACTTCCTATGGGAAGTTAATAATTTGTGCGGCGCGATTGTAATAGGCCTGGATTTCCAATTCCTATTATGTTCTTGGGCCAGTCTTCAGTTTAAAGTAGCACTTTTAGTAAAAAAGTGGAAAGTATTAAAATGCAAATTTTATATTTATATACATACATATAATAAATACAGAATTTAAAATACAAAGTTTTTCAACAGGGATGCTACAAAAGTAGAGCGACAGGGACAGCAAACGACGCCATACTTTTTGCCGCTCTTTTGACATTTCTCTTCAGTAAGGTTTGTCATATTATGTTAGAAAAATATACGAGCCAACAACGAGTCGAAATTATTAAAATTAACTACCGAACTTCGGAGTCAGTGGCCTCAACGTTAAGAGCGCTACGCCCAATTTATGGTCGTCATAATCGTCCTAGCAGAACAACAATTGAGCGTCTAGTGGACAAATTTGAATCCACAGGCACAGTACAAAATGTTCGTGCCAGTGAGACAAGGAAGTACCCGTATTGTCGAGAATATTGCTGCCGCTGAGGCTTCAGTTGCAGAAAGCCCAAATGTGCCTCTTACAGGTCGCGTCGTTCTCAAACGTTGTGCAGCTCTGTGACGTCGTTGTGGTGAATTTTGCGAAAAGATCTTGGCCTACATCGTAACAAGATTAAATTGAAGCAAGAACTGAAGCCGCTTGACCACCAGAAGCGTCGGTGTGTTCGTGAATTGGGCTGAGCAACAACTTGAAAATGACTCGAATTTTCATCGAAAAATCATCTTCAGCGATAAGGCTCATTTATGGCTGAATGGCTTCGTCAATAAATAAAATATGCGGTATTGGTCAGGCAGCAATCCACACGTACTCCATGAGTCATCATTGCATGCCGAAAAATTTACGGTTTGGTGTGGTTTATTGGCCGGCGCACAGTGGGGAAAATGCGGACAAAACCTATTTTTCTGAAAGTAGGATTTTTTTTAAACAGAAAGTGTTTCTTATAGTTAATTGGTTGTAGAATCAGAAAATGAAAACCGTTTTTCAAAAAAAAAAATTGTAGACCAGTAGATTTTCGCTCAAAGTTCGAATATCGTGAAAAATGGTAAAATATTGGTATTCCTTAAATGATCAGTATATTGTGAAATTTGAAAGTTTTAAACTTTTTTTTCTGCTAACATGATTGAAATAAATAGAAAAACAATACCGTATGTTATTTTATTGAAAAAAAATTGGATAAGGTATTTTTTGACGAAGAAACACTCTATTTCTGTGATTTTTTTAGTTCGCATAAGGTTTTAACTACTTCCTCTGTTTGCCTCTGTTGGCAAACTATTTTCAATAGATAGTGTATGGTCTCAGCAACATTTTCCAGTAAAAATCTCATCCGGATACGTCCGGATGCGGTTTTTAGAGCAATTTTAGGTTGGGAAGTCATATAAAAAAAAATAAATAAAAAAAAAATAACAATAAATTAATAATTTTGATTATGGAAATTTCATATTTTTGCAGTTCTGACGATCTTATATGGTAAACAGTAAATTACGCTTATGTGAAAAAACCCTTAATTAACCCAGCACTGAGTAAACAGAATTATATCAACAAGTTTTGTAGAAAGTACTCCGATTTTCTGAAATTGAAAGGGAAAGTGTCTCGTTATAGGGTTTTATTGTACTAACAATATGATATAGATCATCGGAAAAAAATAAGACAATGTGGTAAACAGAGTTTTATACATTCCTTTTTATTTAGCTGGCAATTATTTTGCATTTCGTCTCTTTCTCTTTACCTATCCTCAAAGCCATCTATGGACCAGAATACGAACTAATTTTTGGTCGGTTCATAAAAAAAGCCCTCAATAGAAAGCAATATCGCTTGTTGTTTTTGTTTTGAAAATAATAAAACACGACTAATATGAAGATACCTGAAAGTGTCACATTCAAACCGTTATTTGTATCATACGCCATTAGCTTTCATCTATTTTGGTTATTTCAGCAGTAACTGAATAATTTTCAAAAAAACGTCTTAAGGTGTTCCCAGAGTTTGCAGTCCCAGTTCTTTGTTAGACAATGTCAATAAGTATTTCCCTATTTTTCTCGAAACGATTTGGTATATGGGTTTTAGTTTCCTTTTTTACTTCCGCATAGTCAGTGGGGTATGGTATTGTATGATAAGTGCAGGTTATACTCCATTAAGCGTTTTTTCTATCAATTTAAAATACATTACATGTTTTGTTTTTATGAAGAATCCATTGCACTGAATTTCAGTTTCTCAAAGATTCAGAATTTCAGCTACACGATATTTTTTTTTCTAACTTCTTCCGGAGTTTCTTTCGAAAAGGAAAATTGAAGAGCTGGTGAATGGTTGAGGATGGTCGAATATTTTTCCAAATTCGTTCTTCATTTTCTCGTTGAACAAGTTTTAATGGTACCAGGGATTTAAGAAATAAATGCCCATCAGAAATACCTTCCATTGAAACTTCATATATTTGCATATATCAAATTAAGTTTATTTGAACTAATTTGAATCTAATTTATTTAAAATTGGAAAGCTTATTAAGATTAAATGAATTTGTTTTTATTTTATTTGCTTGAATTATTTCTTTTATTTTTTATTTATTATTTGCATTTATTTTATAATAAATTTAAAATAAATCGCACGATAAGCTTTGAAAACACCAACTATCTATATCATTATAAATGCAATGTGTTATCCTTGGAATTGCAAACAAAATAAACCTAAACATTTTTTTTCACAAAACCATTCACTTTAAAGCATATTAAAACTGAAGTTTTAGTAATTTACAATGCTTTTAAAATGCTTTTTTCGCTATTTATTATTCGTAATATCTTTAAATTTGGTAAACAAATCTTTGTTTTCATATAATGTTCTCCGAAAAAAAACACTTTTCTTTTTTAGTGGGCGTGGAAATGGGCGGAATTTTCTGGTGCAGATTTGTCTTGCTATTGGCTATCATTCCTGAAAATTTCATCAAAATCGGTTCATTAGTTTAGATTTTATAGAGTTTTGTCCGCTCTCCCATACCAGGTGCCCCACTGTGCGGCGGCGCGGCCGGCGCGGCGGCGTCATTGGGCCGTACTTCTACCATAATGATCAAGACCGGCACGTTACTGTGGATGGGGATCGCTAACGTTCAATGATAATCGAATATTTTTGGCCCCAATTGGATCATATGGACTTGGAGGACAAGTGGTTCCAACAGGACGGCGCGGCGACGGCCGGGGCGTGGCGCCATAAGCCACACAGCGAATATCACAATCAATTTATTATGGAAACCAAGTTTGGAGAACGTGTTATCTCACGAAATGGTCCCGTCGCTTGGCCGCCTCGGTCGTGCCAAAACCGTTTTTGTTTTATTTAAAAAAACTTTTGTATCGCTCTTATTTAAAACCTGATATAAGAGGGGTCATATCCATTAACGAAATACGATTAGATCTGAATTCAAAAGAATCCCTCTGAAAATAAAAAAACAATTCTCTCCCAGAGGTTGGTCATGACCTCTACGACCCCTCTTCTGGATCCGTCATTGACAACCAATCTTACAACTTTTCAAATGCGACATTTTTGATCAGTTTAAGAAATATTTTTCACAAAAATCCATTCTCTTTGTTACAAATTAATCCAAAGGTCATGCTGAAACTTTTCTTTTAAAACTATTATAATGAAACAAAGTCCTTTAGATAATAATTATACATATTCATGCATAAGTGGTGTTTATTTTTATCGAAATTTCGCTATTGTGTTGTGTTCTTCAATTTTAAATATACCCACGCCATTTTTGTCTCAGGAATATATATGTAGGTATGCATTTGTTTTTTACTTTTCCGCATGCGGTTACACCTCTAAAATCCACACATTTGATTTCCATTACCTCGTACTATAACTATTTACAATACTGGGACTACCTATACTTGTTACTGTAGTCTAATCGGGCTCAATTAATCTGAAATATGCCACAATGATTATTTAAAATGAGAATAAACCGAATGCAACCCCCTAAACTATAAGGGTGTCGGGTGTTGTTAGAACGATATCAATGTATGCATACATAGGATTAAGTACAATACATGAAGTTATAGGTAAGGGCTTCTATGAGGCTTAGTAAATAATGTCACAAAAATAAAAAACAAAAATTGAATAAAGTTTTCATGTAGTGTAGGTATGGAATGGACTTATGCAAGGGTTGATACAAAATAGTGTCTTGAATATGTCTATGCCTTCCATGTTTTTATCGACATAATTACCCTTAATTGGGGTCCCGTTGTACTCCCGTTGTTTGTATTAGATTATTTTTAAAAGATTAAAATATAAAAGTATATGTATGTTCATATATAACTACCGTTTTTAGGTATATGTATAGGCACTCGGATAATTTTTTTTCTTAAAGAATGACGTAGGTTTACACTATCATAACGCTTTTTTAGCTAAAGATGATGCTTATATTATTAAAATTTGTTCACTTATTTTACTGTAAAAAAATATAAGTTTTCTTATTAACTGGATATCAATTGTGCGGTATCTTAATTATTGATCGGTATTATAGATCTGGGTACTTATTTCTCGCTCCACTGCTTTTCCCATTATTGGAGAACGTATAAACGCGAGTATCCTGGTTGAGCCTCCAATCAATGTTCGTTGCTGTTCTACGTTTATAAGTTTCATAAGCAGGGTTTTCAGATTTTAAAATTGCAATACCAATAAGTAAAATATAAACCACCAAATTCAAGAATCATAAAAATCCAAAATTTGCAACATGTTATTTTTATATCACTTTTATTATTAGATAAACATTTTAACAACAATATGTACAGTGTAAGGAACCTCAATTACAAAAATTGGCAAATAGACAAATAGGCCCTACCAATAATCAAATTTAGAGTTTATTGTTAACAGTCGACTTTAATTTGTAGGTCATAGCATGTTATAGTCTATTTATAAGAGTAGATAGCCATAGCATATTATGTCAATTTGACTCAAATTTTAACCTCAACATTAAATTTGATTATTAGTAAGGTCCAAAAATTTAAGAATAAGACAAATTTGATTAATCTTATTATTCCAATAAAATCAATGGAAACGTGAATAATGGCGAAATTAGATTTTTAGCAGATTTCTCAAAATTGTTGTAGCAAATTTCATCGGCTTTGGAATTAATTGTTATTTGCGATATTGCATCTCATACCTCTTTTTGCATATTCGACACAGTTTTGGCGAAATAAGTTTTTAATTCTAAAAAATGTTCGATTGTGACATAGACTACGATACGTGTAGGCTATGGCACATACGTGATTAGAAAAATGCCTAAAACAACTTTATTTAATTGGGGATTATTTTTACCCTTTCGCTCTCATACTCTCTAGATCACTTATATTTAGTTTAATAGATTGGTCAAGATCTTAACGACAATTTCTTAAATTGGACTCTATCATACTTATCAAATAACAAAAAGACATATGGTAATGAAGATTTGAGTGCTTTTATTGCGAACTCTGGTGCTCCCCACGGCAGTCATTTAGGCCCAATCTTATTTATTTCATTTATAAATAACTTGGTTTCGATCGTACAAAAATCATCTGTCCTTACGTAGATATACGCTGATGACATTACATTTTTCAAAAGTACACACTACATTATTAATTGAATGGTGCAATAAAAATCGTCTCGTCTTAAATGTTGACAAATGTAAAACTATGAATTTTACACGCAAGAAAGTTCTAATTTTTTTTATTAGATGTTCTTGTAACTTAAGTAAATCTGTTTTTAGTAACTTGGGTGTAGTTTTAGATTCAAAACTTTCACTTAAATTTTATGCTCTCCCTATTGGTTTAGTAGAAATATTCTGCTCCCTTATTCTTAAAGGCTTACTACTTACTTACTTAAGGTGACGCTACAGTCCTGTGTGAACTAGGGCCTCACCCAACAAACTTCTCCATCTAGCTCGGTCCCTAGCTACATGTCTCCAGTTTCGCTCTCCAAGTTGGGTGAGGTCACTTTCCACTTGTGTGCGCCACTGGATTAGCGGTCTTCTTCTACTGCGCTGTCCTGTGGGTGTAGATTCGAAGACTATCCGGGCCGGAGCATTGGTTTCCATATGTGCTCTACGTGAGCCAGCCATCTCAATCTTTAGAATTTTATGCTTTAGCGGAGCATTACCGAGACGTGCGTCGGTGTTGTATGTCCTTTCTTGACGACAGCATGTACTTTGTTTTGCCCTCATTAACTGTTAAACCCATTTTTGCTGGCTCTTCCACAATACTCACAAAAGCCCCATTGACATCACACTGAGATCTTCCGATTATGTAAATGTCATCAGCATATGCCAGACGTGGGAGCTCTGCACTATTCATTTAAGTATGATGTTAAAAAAATCGCATTACAACGCATCACCTTGTCTTAAGCCTTTTTTGACATCGAAAGGTTCTGTTAAGTTGTTTCCAACCTTTATGGAACAGCGTGAATTCTCCTTGGTTATCCTGCACAAACGGACGAGTTTTTTAGGGATGCCAAAACTAGACATGGCTCTATACAGCTCGTCCCTGTAGATGCTGTCACATGCGGCCTTAAAATCGATGAAAAGATAGTGGGTGTCGATTTTATGTTCTTGGGTGTTCCATGATCTGCCGTAATGTGAATATTTGATCGAATGTGGACTTTCCTGGTCTAAAACAACACTAATAAGGACCTATCAGGTTGTTGACGATGGGCTTTAGACGTTCACATATTACGGCAGAGAATATTTTGTAAGCGATGATAAGTAGACTGATGCCTCTATAGTTGGTGCAGTTTAGAGGGTCTCCAGAAAGGCTTTGCTGCAGCAATAATAAATGGAACTTTATCATCACCATTGGTTCTTATTTGTTTTAACTAAAGTTTTAGTCGATCTTTTAGCCATCTTAATCAATTATTTGAAATATTGAATGCAATTTTATTTTCTTACTAGCGGCCCGGTACGTGCTTCGCTACGTATAAGGCATAGTAATAAAAAAAAAGAATATTAAGTTCATTTATTCAAACAAAAAAATATTTTAAATTGCTAGCTATTTAAAAGTACAAATGATATATTGTTTATGTTATATCGGGTGATTTTTTTGAGGTTAGGATTTTCATGCATTAGTATTTGACAGATCACGCGGGATTTCAGACATGGTGTCAAAGAGAAAGATGCTCAGTATGCTTTGACATTTCATCATGAATAGACTTACTAACGAGCAACGCTTGCAAATCATTGAATTTTATTACCAAAATCAGTGTTCGGTTCGAAATGTGTTTCGCGCTTTACGCAAATTTTATGCGTTTTTTTTTTTAAAAAAGTTCTCAACCTCTTAAAAAACCACCCATTATGTATTTATTGTCCTCCATTGAAAAGAGGACATTGTTTAATATAATGGGTGATTTTTTAAGAGCTTGAGAACTTTTTTAAAAAAAAAAACGCATAAAATTTGCGTAAAGCGCGAAACACATTTCGAACCGAACACTGATTTTGGTAATAAAATTCAATGATTTGCAAGCGTTGCTCGTTAGTAAGTCTATTCATGATGAAATGTCAAAGCATACTGAGCATCTTTCTCTTTGACACCATGTCTGAAATCCCGCGTGATCTGTCAAATACTAATGCATGAAAATCCTAACCTCAAAAAAATCACCCGATATTTATCAGCAGAGTAAAAACTAAAAAATAAAAAAGAATTGGGTGCTCTTTATATGGTGGGTCTATATGGGTAGTCTAAAACATTTGGATAAACAATATTTTTTGTTTTTCCATTTTGAGCATGAATAATAAACAGTTCGGGGTACTGACTCTGGAACAGGCAACATAAAGTTGGCCATGTGAAAAACATGATTCCTCCAAATTGATACCACAAACGTGAAGTGTTCGCCCTTGGGCCTTATTTATGGACATCGCAAATGATAAACCCACAGGATATTGTAATCTTTTGAATTCAAATGACATACCAGTTGGAATCATAAAGACACGCGGTATCAAGCACAATTCTCCTTTTTATTTACCAGTTAAGATCGTAGCTTCAATCAAATTTGGCAATATCTTTTTCACTGCCAATCTGGTGCCATTAGACAGTTTTGGTGGATTAATATTTCGCAATAATATAATCAAAGAACCAATTTTCAGATTCAAGCAACGCTGTGGTATACCAGTTCGGTAAAGTGATCAATCCGTTGGTACTGTCGATTGGTATTTTGCCATCACCAATTTCTAACAATTGTTTTGAAAACTCATGGGCAGTTGCATCATTATGTAGGTGAGTACGCATATTAATGTTCAGTGTCAATTTTCGTACATATATTCAAAGAACTGATGACTTCAAACAGGTTTTTATTTCATCAGCAGGAGTTGATCGACAGGCAATGTTTGACGAAAGTCCCCTGACAGCAATATCAGAGCACCACCAAAAAGCTGTTGATTACCGCGTAAATCTTGCATTGTTCGATTAAATGCTTCTATTGATTTTTTGTTCGCCATTGTGCACTCATCCCATAAAATGATTGACGTTAATCGCAGAACTTTTGCCATAGCCGGATTTCTCGAAATATTGCAAGTTGGAGTTTCAATCACCTGTACACTCAATGGCAATTTTAATGCAGAGTGTGCGGTCCGACCACCTTCTAATAATGTAGCAGCAATTCCCGAAGATGCAAGTGCCAAAGCAATTTTCTGTTCCGATCGAATAGTCGCTAAAATTAATGATACAACGAAAGTTCTGCCCGTACCACCAGGTGCATCACAGAAATATAATCCACCTGCATTATTGGAAACACGGACTGAATGATTGTGTCATATATGTATATGTTTTTGTTGAATATTCAATTTGGTGCTATTACAATTTTGCGATTATCAGATGGCATACGATCAAGAGCAATTTTGAATAACAATTGAACTAATGCGTTATGCTGATGGAAAAACCTTTGTAGCTCACGAATAATTTCTCGTCTTGTATTTGAAACAATTGTACAACGTTGATCCAATTCACAATTTTCATCACCAATAAAATAAATTTGCAAAAATTGATGATCAGCGTCGGGGTATGGCAATAACGAACCAGCTTGATGATAAATATGCAATTTTAGGTAGATGTTGAATCAGAATTTTTAAGACTTTATGATTCAGATTGATATAAACATGGGACAATCCTGTTGAGGTATTTACCTTAAAAGTCGACATAAAATTATCTCTAATAATTTTAGTAGCACCAAAAGAAGTCATTTGAAATGCCCAATTTTATTGTTGAATATTACTCAAAAACTTCTTCGACGTTTAAAATGTACCAAAAATAAATGAATACAATGGTTCCGGTGGAGTTTCTAATGTTGGCAATCTCACCTTACCATTAGCACAACACATGCCGGGCGTTTCACCTGGAAAGTTAGCCGCATCACAATGTGGACATATTGCGTCCATCATTCCAATGTATCCGTAACTACTATAATCAATATGACTATTTTAATTAAAAGCAGCACGCAGCATTTTATCCAAAACAGCATGACGTATTCGTGATCGCCGTGCAAGATTAAGTACAGGTCAACAGATCTGTTATGTGCAGTACGTTCACGCTGCGATGCATTAGCTTGTGCGCGTTCATCTGTAGTCTGAGATCGTCTTAATAATGCCACTTGATTTGCATTACGCGTTCGCCGGCCTATGTTTGATCGTCTTGCTCGTGGCATTTTCCCTTCACTCAACAACTCAGCAATATTTTGGAAAATATAAACACAAAGCAATAACTCAACAATATTTTGGAAAATATAAACACAACAAAGCAATAATTATCGCTGATAAAATGAAATGACATATGATGACAAAAAATTAGTTTGACAGAACTAACGTCACTTTTTTGTCTTCGATTGTTTTGCCAAAGGTTCAAATTGGCTTTTAGTATCAGTACAAATTGTTTGTACATATATGGGAGTATAGAAAGATGTTGATTTAACACTTTTTCAAGATTTTTTTTAAAAAATTTTCTCTACGTACAAACCTTTTCTGGACTTCCACGAATAATTCAAGACCAAAATTAGCCAAATTGGTAAAGGCATTGTTGAGATATAACATTACAACGAAAAGTGGCATTGATTTTCATATATATGTATATGTAGATGTAGATAAGTTAACAAATGACAATTTTAAGAATTTCAAATTTAAAGCTACATTAAAATTAGATGTTTAGTATAGTTTTTAAGTATTTATTCATAAGCATTATTGAAGTTAGCTTTGAACGACTAGAAATAAGGAATATTTTAAAAAACAATTTGTTAGTAAAATAAGTGTCCCTTTTGTAACTTCAATGATTCGTCGCGACTTAACTTATTTGTTAACTTATTTTAGGCAAGGTCTCCAATTCTGTCCACAAAAAGTAATATTAGGGATTGAAATATGGACTTCCCAAGGCCCATGCTTAACTTTTTCTTAGACCTACCATGTACAAATCTTTTCATTCCATAAAAAAGGAATTATTTGATGCTCAATTCTCGCGTGTGACTCCTTCCACAATAACGTTTTTAGAATCGAGGAGTTTACAAATGATCTGAATAGCGTCAATAGTCCTTTATGTGTACATGCTCCCTATAACCAGCTCTGAAATATGTATATCCAATTCTGTGGACATTATCATTCCCTTCCAAAGAGATTTTTCGTTCCCGTACTGCTTTTATAAGTAAGAATAGTGCCATCTATTTTTAAAGGCATAGAAAACTGGCGGAGAATCCGAATCCCGAACTTTATTGAGGGTTTCCAATGGTTTTTAAAACAATACAAGTATAACCAGAACTCATTCCTTACAGAAGCGAAACTGAAACCAAATTGACAAAGACAATTACTCAATGTTTCCTCAAGAATATAAATATTTATAAAAATAAGAACAAATAATATCAAATGGACGTTTTGAGCAAGAAGTTCTTAAAGTTTTCATCGAGATTGATCTAATTCAATAACTTTGCCATTTATGAAAGGGTGCCGTGATATAAGGCCAAGTGAAATAAGATCAACTTTCAAAAATTGGCCTTATTGCACTTAACAAAAGTGAAATAAAGCCAAGTTTCTGAAAAATTATTTGGTGAAATAAGACCAACTTGTTTTTACAGTGAGGTATGTAATTGGGGAGGCATGTAATTTATAATAAATTTATAATTAAGATTATTGCACTTGATATCATTTTCAAGGGCATCTTATAGAGTTTGGCATAAAGGTATATTCTGGAAATGGTTATGGTGAATCGTGAATCTTTTCCTTTACCTTTTGAACCGCCCACTGCAAGAAATTTTGGATCGTTTCAAATCTTAAAATCCACAAATTAAACGCTGGTTACCACCAAGGCTCCGTTTTGTTTCTGGGTTTCTTCTAATCTACTTAATTGTTTCACGTCACCGAAACCTAAAGTAGCTTCAACTTTTCATATTTAAAGACATCAGCTTTCAATTTTAGAAGACATATGTAGGTACATATGTATGTATGTGTATGTATATACAGAAAGATTTCTATAAATTTATCAACTTTGAATGTTAATGTGGCGTGGTTTTAAAAAACTTTCAAATAAGTTTGTATTATGAATCTCTTAAGCGGCATATACACGCGTCAATCTTAAGTTGAACACAATTTCTTATCAGCTTTTTGTGTTTTTTTTTAAGTTGTCAAAAGTTAGCAACAATATTTTGTATATAATAAAATAAGTTTGATTTCAAAGTCTGTTTTTGTTTACGAGATTTTAACTCGCAAACCGATTTTTACCAATTTTAGTAGCATTTTTTAAAAGTTTTTATTTCTTATTTAAAAGAACACAGATTAAATTTTTCTAAAACCGTTATATAACAACAAAATTTAGCACATAATGAAATAATTTCGCAATGAACACGTTCGTTTATTCACGTCATATCGAGAATCGAACATCAATTTTTAACAAATTTGTGCAGTATTTTTTTGTAGATTAATTTTTATAAAAAAAAAACTGACTGTTGGATTTTTATAAAAATAATACTGATTGTTGAAAACAACAGTTTTTACAAGATGAAATTAGTCTGAAGCCAACATCTTTAATTTTGAGAAGATATGTGATGTGAGTCGAAAATAGTTTTGTACCAACTTTTAGTAATTATTTTTTGGTTTTTGTTTTCATTTAAAAAAAAACGGTCAATTCCATTTTTATCAAAACTTTACCAGATGTTAAAAACGCTATTCTTCGTGTCAAAAATGCATTTTGTAAATTTAACAATTGTTTGTGACACCTCGTCAAATATTTTTCAGTTTTTTGATTTGGAAAAAAAACCTTTAAGTGGATTTTTGTTTAAATTGTACTAGTTTCATACGGGGTTATCCATTTCGCGGTTTCAAAAGTAAACGTAAATTAAACACATATAAAATATTTTGTTGATGATATTTCTTATTTATTATAAAGTTTGAAATTATGTGTGAAACACTGCATTTAAATGACGGCCAACCGAATTGTTGCAAGCATCGATTCTTTTGAGATAATTTTCTACCACTTCTTGCACATATTGGGCGGTATCTTCGCCATAACTTGACGAATATTGGTTTTTAAGTGCTCAGCAGTTAAAGGTTTATCTGCATAAAAACGGTCTTTCGCGTAGCCCCACAAAAAAGTCCAGCGGTGTCAAATCGCATGATCTTGGTGGCCAGTTGATATCGCCACAACGAGAAATTACGCGGCTAGGAAATGTCTCTTGCAATAAAGCCTTGTCGAAATTACACATTCTCCACGTCGTATTCTTCAATAGCATGCAAAAAAAAAGTCGGTTAGCATAATGAACATAACGCTCCGAATTGACGGTGACAGTCGTTCCATCGTCGTTTTTGAAGAAGTAAGTTCCAATTACACCTCCGTACCAAAGAGCGTACTAAACAGAGACTTCTTGTGGATGTAATGGCCTCTCTTCAATTAATTGATGATTCTCAGAACCCCAAACACTACAATTTTGTTTATTAACACACCCACCGAGTAAGAAATGTGCTTCGTCGCTGAAGAAAATTTTGTTCGAAAAATCGTCGTCCACCGCCAATTGTTCAAGCATCCATTCTATGTATCTACGACCGAAACGTTGTGAATGGTCAGCTGGCTTCAGATGTTGTGTGAGCGTGGATATATGTAGGTGTAGATCCAAATGCAAAATACGGCATAATGTGCTGTAAGACAGTCTTAATTCCTAAAAACGACGAGAAATCAACACATTGGGGTCGATCCATCACCATTTTTGTAGGAGGTTTGAACAATTTTTATGCGTTGTGCGATAGTTAAGCGATCCATTTTCGTAACGTATTTAAAATTGAATATTGAGACTTTTATCCTACAACTAAGTTTAACTATTTCATTAATTTAAACAAAACCGTTTGCCAGTTTTTTAGTCAAATAATTTTGTCTGAAATTACAACATTTTTACTAACCTATTTCAGTTTACACAAACACAAATTTGGCAGCCCATCATAGACATCTTTTAAATTCGCATTAGTGTTATGAACATAATAAATATAATCAGACGCAAAATAAAAACACACAATATTTATTTTAATAGGTGGCATGCTTTGATACGTACATATATGTATGTACAGTACATATGTATGTACATGTGTTTGTAAAGGGTGTCCCAAAATTAACGCAAGATTTGAATTAAATAGAAAACGCCGTTTTTAATCTTTTGATAGTTATATTTTTATTGACTCGTAAAGTACATAGGATAGGGTTATGTATGGAATAACACATCGGACAAATGGCCTCCACGGCTTTGCATGCACATGCGCACTCTTTTGTTGAAATTTTCCATGACCATTCTGCATAAATGTGGCTGAATTTCGTTGATGCAGCGTTGAATCTCCTCCCTTAATGCACGGGTGGTTGTGGGCTTGTTGACATAGACTTGTGATTTCAAATAACCCCATAAAAAGAAGTCTAATGGTGTTAAATCACACGATCTAGGAGGCCAATTTTGATCACCGAAACGAGAGAGTACACGACCTGGAAATGTCTCATGCAGTAATTGAATTGTTTCACGGGCATTATGACATGTGGCACCGTCTTGTTGAAACCACATATTGGACACATCAATATCATCCAATTTTGGCAGAAAGAACTGTGTAATCATGTCGCGATATCGAGCACCAGTAACAGTCACTGCTTGACCAGCATCATTTTCAAAAAAATATGGCCCAATTATGCCTCCAGCCCAAAATCCACACCATACAGTCACGCGTTGTGGATGCATTTGTTTTTCGACAATCACATGTGGGTTCTCCGAACCCCAAATGCGGCAATTTTGGCGATTGACAAAGCCATCAAGATGAAAATGTGCTTCATCGCTTAGGATGATTTTGCTCGAAAAATCAGCCGCCAAGCTTTCACTATTTTTGAAATATTCTTTAATAATGAAGACACGTTGTTCTATCGTGTAACGCTCCATTTTTAATAACCCTATACTTTTAGCTGTCAAATTGCTTTTTTTTCAGGGTTGCCAACACTTCACTGCACAAATGGCGGCAAATTCAAATCTTGCGTTAATTTTGGGACACCCTTTATATTGTGTGTAATGTATGAATATGTATTTAAATAAATACCTTTTGAACGGTTTACTTGTTAATTGTTTGTACGGAAAAAAAACTTTTATATTCCATTAGGTAGATCCAAAATGAAGAAAAACACCACCTCTTTTCTTTACCATTGCATTTTTATGGATACAAAAGTTGCGATAAAATTTCCACTTTTGACTGCAGGCTTTAGGAGTACGAGTAGTTGCCAAGAGTGAACATGTCGCTGCATATTATGGCGTTATTTCTATTGTTCTGTATCACCACCACCGGCGGCGGGCGCGGCCGCGCCGCAGCGGCCGGCGCGCATCGTTATGATTAAGCAATATAAAAATGCACTCCATTTTAATTCCGCTCTGCTATGCTTAAGGTTTGGAAGTCTGTTCTATAACAACACAATGGTTTTTCTTTTTTAAATAAATATTCTTTTGGTTGCGAGGGGTTTGAAGGGGTCTAGGTCTAAACCTATTGCTCTGCGATTCACTGTACTCTCTGGCTGTGTTCAGGTATAAAGGAATGAGTAGAGCATATGAAATAAAGTCATAATTCATTAATGATTTATGAAATAAAAAAAGAAACAAAAATTATTAACATATCAGCTCACGCACAGGGTTTTAAAAATGTTTTTATTTTTCGCGTTATTTTCTTTATACATATATGATATGTACAATGTACATACATATAGGTATGTAGGTAAGTATATATTTGTGCAAAATTAAAAGTAAAAAAGAGCCAAATGTTTTCTACATCTTCGTTGAGTGTTTTTGCTTCTTGTTTAGTTTGCATTTAATATAATCATGCAATTAACATGCATTTGGGCTTAAGCACGATGGACTGATGAATATTTTGTAAGTAGGTACCTATACCCTGACTCAACTGCCTTGGAGTATTTTGGCAATTTAGGGTGAAGTCAGAAGGTTTTTATTGAATACAAATAAATACAGTTTAAGAGGTGCTTTTAGAACATGATCAGTAGGTGCAATGTTTTATTTTTATTGGAGCATTCTTAACACTTTTATATTTAAGTTATTGAAAGGTGTTTAACTATATATATGTTACTTATTTCATTGGGACCTACTTTAAATCGTATTTCCTGTGCTTACAATAAAGCTACTTGCATGCATATATGTATTATGTATGTATGTACATACATAAGATTTCCATCAAACTGTTGATCCTTTTCATAAAAACGGCAGGCTCGTAGCCAAAAATACTCCATTTACCAAGATGGGAATCTTTCGTACGTTTCACTAACCAAAACCCGTTTGTTTACATTGTTGTAATTGTAATTTTGACTTCAGCACGGTAAACGTTGGAGCTATCCACAAATTTACAGCTAAAAGGAATGTTTTCATCATCCACTGCAAGATCCCAATTCATTGAACCAGTAACAGTAACCAGTTAGCAACCATTAACAGCAACTCCCAATCAACGTCAATTGCTTTTATCTTATCTTCACTAACAAATCTTGTCAAAATGTCTATTAATTGGAAAGAGGTAGGTTACAAATCAGAGCTGGAAGCTCTCCCTGCTCCAAAAACGTCGAAGCGAACAAAACAAGAAACCGTTAAGGTGACCAAAATAGTTACAAGGCCACCTAGAAGACTTGAAAGCAAAAGTGAGAATAATGATGAATCTAAAGCTGATAACGACTGCAAGTGCATCTTTTGCTAAAAATTCTTATCAAAATCCAAAATAACTGATGGTTGCATTAAGTGCACATAATGTCTGTCCACATTGTCTAGAAATTATTATTTGTTACAAATTTCGTAATTTTAAAGATCTTTACAATTAAAAAACTATCAGATAATTTTATATAATTTTTTTTCAATTAAAATAGCTTTTGTGATTACTTTTAAAACTAAAACTGCAATTCAGGAACATCTCAACCACCAAAACAGACCAAACAATTTCGGTATTACAGAATGATTTATGTACACACTTCATGAAAAATAATAAAAAAAAGTTTTTCCCGCAATTTTAACTTAATCCAAGTTGTCATTTTCCAACGACTTACTACATTGACCTCATTCATATGGTTTTGAGTTTAATTTTTAGTATTTAAATTGGTTTTAAGTAAATATAGACGTTTTTTACTTACCCTTTAACTACGCTTCAATTTAAAAATGATTGTTTATAGGTTAATGTATTAAATGTACATATAGTTAGTCAAAAGATAGAATTAAATGAATTTCCACACCACCTTAGACCTAAAAATTATTTTCTATGTGTGAATACTTTATTGAGAAAAGAGGTTTGCGTAAGCATAGAAACAAAATACAGCACTAATAATCAATTTCATTTCATTTAATATAAATTTACATATTACAACATTTATTTGGATTGAAATTAAAAAGCTATACAAATCTTCCAATTTCTCACATTTAGTCGTCAGTAGCTTGTAGGCAAACCGAAATGTCAGTCTGATATTCCCATCTTGTTAAATGGCGTATTTTTGCCAAGGTTTTTGAAAGCATTGCCTACTAGAATCTCTTTTTTCATTTTAGACTTATTTTTTCTCCACAGCATGGTGTCTTCTACTACAACCAATCTTACTGAATTTTTGTCTAACAGCCAAACCACAACCACGCGTTAGAGATCTGTCGGACATTTGACAGGCTTCTTATCAACTTAACGATATTTTAGGATGTATCATGTGTCTAAAGCGCGACTTAAGAATTTGCAAAATGTAAAAAAGCTTTAAAAGCGTTGAGAAGAAAGTTTACGTAAATGTGTTTGATTTTTTTTTTATAAAATAAATAACAGAAGTAAGAACACTACTGCTATTTTCACAGATTCGGAAATAAAACAAACAAAACTGCAATGACAAATACAACTGTCAACAAGGGCGGATCCAGACTCTTAATCAGGGGGTGGGGGGCCGGTGTTGGTCACACACTTAGATGAGTTTTTACTCACAGCTTAAAAATGTTCTTTAATGTTTTGTAAAGGAGGCTAACAAAATTTAAATAGCATAATGTGCATCTTAACCTTACGTTAACACATTTCAAGGGCTAAAGTGACAACTTTAAATAAATTGGGTGGCGCAACAGTCCGTTGAGAACTAGGGCCCAGTGACTTACAACTCTCAACCATTTCTGTGTGCGAGTACTGTTGTCAGGGATGGAGGGGACCTACAGTTTTAAGCCGAATTTGAGAAAGCACTTTTCATGACAAGAATTACTCTTGGAGAATTTGTCAATTCCTCGCAAGAGGCAGTACCCGCGTGAAAAAAACTTTAGATGGAATAGGCAGGGATCGAACCCAAGACCACGGGTACCACAGGGACAACTTTAATCATCAAATTATTATAGAACACTGTAGGTACAGCAATTTATGATGACTCGCTACATATGAAAGCAATCCAAGATTCCAACAATTTTCTAAATATGCCATATTTAAGAGCTAAATCACAATAGTTTCACGCAGAAATGTAAGAAATTGTTTGGAAAAGTAGCTTTTTTCCAAAAATAAAATATACTTTTCGTGTTTCCATTTCTATTAATGTGAAGAACGCTACAAAACTTGAAAAATCCAGAAAATGAGAGAGGATCTGATATGAAGAATTGTCGGGCTTTTTTCTATTATTACTATCAGTCTGTTTACTCGTATTTTGATCTTAGTCAACAGAAATTAAAAATTGTAGAGAGAAAAATGTTTGGTTCTTGAATTTAGCCATTAGTTTAACAAAACTGTCACTTTTGCAGTTTTTGGGACATTTATATTATTGAAATTCGTGTTTAAATCTCAGTTCTAGAGCATCCAAAGCAAATTCACTTCAAAAGTAGATTTATTTAATTTTTTAAGATCTTTTGTTGTCAACAGAAAATCAATTTTGAACAAAATAAAAGCACGACTGGGTCTTTAGAACTTGCTAATTTCTTCCAAAAAGTCGGTTTAAAAATAAATCCTATATTTTAAGATTTAAAAATGTACCTGCAAAATAAGTTTTTCTCAAAAATTTAATTGCAATTTCATTTCTCAAAAACTCTAGATTAACTTATTTTTTTTTTTCGAAAATCATTTTAAATTTTAAATTTTGTCTTAAAAATATTTTTGGCAAGCACTAAATAAAGTGCTTGTAAATATACATTTAAATTTCGTTAAAAAATGTTGACCCCTTTCTGAGATATCGAGTTTTGTAAACAAAATTAATATTATTTTTTAAAATTAAAAAAATGACATTTTTGATCATCAGAAATCATCATCAATTTGATCATTTGATCATCGACAAGAACTTGCACAAAAAGAGAAGATAATTGAAATCGGTCCATTAGTTCTTGAGAAAACGTAAAAAAAAACTTAAAGGTTATGAGGGTTACCCTTCTGGGGCAATACCAAAAAATGTTTCTCTTGTAGAAAGAAGCCAAATTAAGAATACAAAATTTAGAGAAAGTTTTAAAAAAATCACATATTTTAACAAAATTTGTATGGGAAGTCCTGTTTTTTTTCGTATTAATAATATATATAATATAATTAAAATGAAAAAAAAAAAACGCCTTAAGCTAATCAGCTGAAAACCTTAATTTCAATCAACACAATTGCTTGGACTGTAGGGGCCAGGGCAGACAGACAGGCGGACATAATCGGGGTACCCAATTTTTTCGACTTCTCTACCATCGTAATGTCATGTTTGATTAAAAGCTCTAGTTCGATTTTTTAACTAATGCAAAACTTGCTACATACATAGTTCCTACATGTCGCAAGTAAAAATCACTTCAATGATCACTATGTGTGTCAAAAAATTTAATAATAAAATTGAAGGCTAGTTTTAGGAACTTAAACGCAGCTTAATATCAAACTGACGATCTCTTATTCAAGATTTCTTCTTAAGAACCTGAACATTTGTTCTTTTTCTTAGAAACAAATTTTATGAAAATAATTTAAAGCATGACTAAACTTTTTTTCAAATTCTAAACTGTGTGAAAACAATAATTTTAGTTGTTTTTGACAGCAAACCACTTTTTGGTTAGTCGTTAAATTACTAACAAATTTTGAGATGAAATCTTTACTTATACAACTTAACTGTATAAGCTTTATGGCTCATATGACCCCCCCTGGATCGTCCATTGGTCAAAAGTTGATGAATTCGTGCTGTGTTTTTAGAATAAGGCTGAATATCCGATTCATATTATGTTCGTGGTCCAGTCTTCAGTTAAAAGTAGTACTTTTACTACTCTTAGCAACAAAGCTTAAGGAAGTAAAATACAAATTTAGTTTTCATATACACAAAATATATAATTCAAAATATAATGGGGGTCATATCCATTAACGCAATACGATAAGTTTTGAATTGAAGGGAATTCCTACGAAAAAATAAACAAATTATCTCCCCAAGGGGGGGTCATGACCCCTACGAACACCCACCCCTCCCCACCCTTGATCCGCCATTGGCTATCAAAGCCCGATAAAATAGAAAATTCATCTTTTCAAGCGTTGAGCTCGACTTTACGATATTTACGATCTAAAGCGAGCACAAAGATTTAGTTCAGAAGATTGCTTCAGATTGCGATTACTTCAGATTGCTTCATAAGAGTCCACCATTGTCTATTAAATTATGTTAAAGTCGGCTCAACCGATCGTGTGATTATAGTTTAGCTATAAAACTCTAAACGAATAAGAAAAAAAAGGAAATGAAGTAGAAGTTATCACCACGGAGTAAAGCCTTTTACAGAATCAGTCAGCAAATGATTTATTTAAAAATTAAAGTCCTTTGATTTTCCACTTTTTTTATTTTATTCCTCAGATCATACGTAGAAAACAAAATACTAAAGTTGTTTTCATGTTTTCAATCTCCGATTTGATTTATGCAAACGTAGGAGTTCCTCAAGCGTGCATCTTTGGTCCGACGTTATTGATGTCATTGATAATTCAACTGTATATTTACGTTGATGACATGAACAGAAATCAATCATTTTTAGTCCATCTAATTCTATCTTACTTCAAAATGATCTTGACGCATTTCAAAAATTTGATTTTAAGATTGTGTTAAGTTAATAAACGTGGAATAACAAAGGGTTAGGTCTTATCCCATAGACTAAGTTCAAAATGTTATGAATAAAACAAAATTAATACTAAGTGACGTTTACTAAGTTAAACCACCGAAGAAGGTGGTTTAGCCAAAGAATAAGATCCAAATGTCTCATATTTATTCTGGAATAAAAAAATAAGTGAATAATTTTTACAATAACGTGTGCTAGATTTGTCGAGTTTTTCAACCAATTCCAATTATTGGACAATCAGCTATCAATCAACAGAAAAAGAAGAATATGCAATTGCTAAGTGAGGACGATTTCAGGAAGAAATATAGGTTTTCCAAGAAAAATTTGAGGAAACTTATTGCGGTTGTTAACGATGACCCAAATGGGGACAAAAGAGGTGGACAGAAAACAGACACAATACAAACAATTGAAAAATGATAATAATTTTGACAGAAACATATAAAAAAAGAGAATTCCTAGGTGTGTTTACAGATTATCACAATTTGCTGTCAAAACCCATACGAAAAAAGAGGCTGGGATGCAACCCACACTGATAACTTCCATTCCGGCTATTGATTTGTCTTGATTAAAAGTTTGTCTAAATGTATCAATTCTTGCCAAATTTGCGTTCTATTTTTTGTAGATTTTATTTTTTTTATGAAAAAACGGACTGTTGGATTTTTATAAAAAAATTACTGAGTATAAAAAACAATATTTTCTGTGAAATAAAATAAGTTTGAAGCCAATATTTTTAATTTTTGAAAAGCTATTTGAGCCGAAAATCAATTTTTACCAACTTTTATTAATTTTTTTGTTTAGGTTTTTATTTTTTGTAAAAAAACTGTCAGTTCGATTTTTCTCAAAATTTTTCCTAATGTTGAAAACAATATTTCTTATAAGTTGAAATTAGTTAGAAGCCATAACCTCAAATTTTTGAAAAGATATTTAAGTCGAAAATCAATTTTTACCAACTTTTGTTAAATTTTTTTTTCGGTTTTTAATTTTTTGTAAAAAAACTGTCAATTCTATTTTTTTCAAAATTTTACTGAATGTTGAAAACAATATTTTTTGAAAGATAAAACTAGTTTAAAGCCAATATCTCAAAGTCTTGAAAAGATATTTGAGTCAAAACTCAATTTTTACCAACTTTTTTTTTATTTTTTTTAGGTTATTATTTTTTGTAAAAAAACTGTCAATTCGATTTTTCTCAAAATTTTATCAGATGTCAAAAACATTATTCTTCGTTGCACAAAATTGTTTTGAAGATGAAATCATATTTTAGTCGTAAAATTTTCGAAGTGACAAATTTTTTTTTTCAGTTTTTTTGATTTATAAAAAATATCGTTAATTGAATTTTTTTCCAAAAATATAATTGTTTTGTATTACGTTACAATATATATTATACAATTTAATTCAAGTCTCTAGCGTCATTGGTTCATGAGATATTTAGGGTTAACCAAAATTTTCACCTTTTTTTTAAACTGCTATGGTAAGAAAACCACCCACGCAATTTTCTTGAGAGCCCTTTCTGCATCTTTCTGCCTTATTATCTGTATAACAAAATTTATTTGAAGTCGATATCTCTTCTGGTTCTTGAGCTATGGACGACGAAAAAAACGTCGCGAACGTACGGACGTACGTACACACGCACGCACAGACATCTTTCTAAAAATCTTTTATTTCGACTCTAGGGACCTTGAAACGTCGAGAAATGTGAAAATTTTCAATTTGTCAAATTGGACCCATTACAATAACTTCCTATGGGAAGTTAAAAAACCCAAGTCTGCGGAACTTGGTGGAAATTTCAAGTTATTGTAGTAGATTTTCTTAAGGGATTTTTTGTAAACGTCACTTTACTATTCCTCGAACGTTTTGGTTTTATTCATGGAAAATTTTAACCTACAGCTTAACTCTTTTTCCCTGGTTTAGTAAAATCACGGAATAAAGGTGGAATAAGCTTTTTTTTATTAATTTGGCTGGTTGTGTTTACTAAAACAGTGATTAAGCTATTGATGTTTTTTGTTTGTAACGGGTTGTCCATTTTGCGGTTTCAAAAGTATAGGGCTGGAATTCGGCATCTGTCAAACTAAGTTGTTAAACCAATTTTTGTTCAGTTGTAAGCCTGACATTTACGAAAATGGAACGCTTAACTATCGCACAACGCATACAAATTGTTAAAACCTACTACAAAAATGGTGATTCTGCCACAACCACATAATTATCGTGGTTTAAGTGGAGATTATGGTTAACATAATAGTCCGACTATGCAAGCAATTGGAAAAATTGTGAAGAAATTGGAAGAGACTAGATTGGTTACAGATATTGTAAGGCCTGTGCATCATCGCGTCGATCGTATCACTGAAAATATCGCAGCTGTAGGTGAAGACCCGATTGTGCCGATTCCTTGTGGTTCTCAGGAATTAAGACTGCCATATGGCACATTATGGCGCATTTTGCATTTGGATCCATACCTATATCCATATAAAGTCCATCTCACACAACATCTGAAGCCAGCTGACCATTCACAACGTCGTTGTAGATACGTCGAATGGGTGCTTGAACAACAGGCGGTGGACGGCGATTTTTCGAACACCGGGGGGGGGGGGGGTTGATTGGACCTTACTTCTTCGAAAACGACGATATGGAACGACTGTCACCGTCAATTCGGAGCGTTATGGTCATATTATAACCGACTTTTTTTTGCCTTCTATTGAAGAATACGACTTGGAGAATATGTGGTTTCAACAAGACGGTGCCACACAACTCGAGCGAATATGGCTTTATTGCAAGAGACATTTCCTGGCCGCGTAATTTCTCGTCGTGGCGATATCAACTGGCCACCAAGATCATGCGATTTGACACCGCTGTACCCTTTTTTTTTTTTGGGGCTACGCAAAAACCATGTTCATGGAGATAAATCTTTAACTCTTGAGCACTTAAAAACTAACATTCGTCAAGTTATGGCGGAGATACCGCCCAATATGTGTCAAAAAGTGGTCAAAAATAACCTCAAAAGAATTGATGCTTACAACACTTCGCGTGGTGGTCATTTAAATGATGTAGTGTTTCACACATACATAATGTAAACGTTTAAACTTTATAATATAAAAGAAATACCACGAAAAAAAAATATTTTATATGTGTTTTGTTTACGTTTAATTTTAAAACCGCAAAATGTATAACCCTGTATAATATAGGGGAAGTATGGGTAAAATCTCACACTTTCAATATAAACACGTGGCAAATTAAATGTTGCAATATTTCTCTGAAGCTAATTGTTTGCTATAGACTTCAAAAAGTTACTGTTATTTTTGTGGTTTTTGAAAAAGACGTTCGCTTGTATCAATAAGTAATAAATAATTAAAATATAATTTTCCTGTTTTATTATTTTATTATGAAAAGTGAAAAGTAAGGAGGTAAAAAATTGGATTCGAACGTTTTAATTAACAGTTAACAGTTAATGGTTATAGAATATCAAATTCCACAGCTCTTCAGTATTGCAGGTATGAGACCAGCTTTTATCCGAACCGCAGTAAAAGGGTTCAAAAAGACTGGGATTTATCCCCTCAACAGCGATGTTTTTGAAGATTGGGTGTTCGAGCCATCGAAACAACAAACAGTATATTGTCCGAGGTGCAAGCTTTAGCAGAATAAACCGTAGAGCCATCCACAAATTTACAGCTAAAAGCAATGTTTTCATCATCCACTACAAGATCCCAATCCATTGAACCAATTACAGTAACCAGTAAATTAACAGAAACTAATAAGAAACGTCAAATGCTTTTATCTTATCGTCTCCAAAAGATCTTGTCAAAATTTCTATTAATTCTTAAAGAAAAACTAGACGAGGGAAATCTGCAATTTTCAAAAAAGTCCACCGTACAAATCAGATCTGGAAGCTCTCCCTACACCAAAAACGTTAAATCGAAAAAAACAAGAGACCGTAAAGGTGACCAAAATATTAAAGAGGCAACCTAGAGGAATTGAAACCGAAAGTGCCGATGATGACAAATCTAATGCTAATGTCGATTGGAAGTGCTTCTTTTACTAAAAATTCAAAATAACTGATGGTTGCATTAAGTGCACTTATAATGTCCTACGGATGGGTTTATAAGGCTTGCGCAGAAGTTGGAAAGAATGACGGCGCATATGTATAATTTAGCGGGGCACAAAGTGGGCAAACCCGCGTTTTAATGAAATTTTTTTAAAAAGTTTTTAAATTTTGTTTTACTTATTTATTTAAAGCATTGCTTAAAGTACTTTAATGAATTGACAAATACTTGCAACATAAACGCTCTATTTTCCTTTAAAAACTTGTTTTAACAGTTTGAAAAGAAGGCAAACACAAAATATGCTGTTTGCCCTCACTTCCCATATGCAATAAGAAAAGAACATAGTAATCGCTGGATTATGCACTTCAGCTTACCGCCATCAGTAAATGCATCGAGGAACTCAATACAGTATCTAAAACTTTATTTCTGGATAAAATGTATTTAATTATTTTAAAAATTACAACCATTCTTAATGTGGTTCTCCTTTCTTTTCCTTTCGAGAAAAAAGAAGAAACAAAAATAAAATAAATACGTTGAGCAAAATAGAAAACAAGAAAAATCCAACAAATCTGCAAATCTCTTCGCACCATCTCAAATTGCTCATTAACATTTTGTGTTTTCATATCACCTGTGAAAATCGTCCTACTCGCGGACTCGGAAGAATACTCGTACTTCTTGCAGGCATTGCTCTTGCCAACAGAGGAGGATCTCTGCTTAAATAATATAATACCTACAGTATTTTCCCATACTTACTAAACTACATATAAAAGTCTATAGGTACAACACTTTAAGTGAAGATATCCTCCATGGTCTCTGCTCTGCACTCGGCAGCTACCGTTTTAAAGGTCGTCTCTTGAAAACGCGAAATATAACCAAACCACCACTACCTCACCGTCATCATCATCATCATGCATGCCGTAAAAAAGTTTCTCAATGAAAACGAATTTTGTTCAGATTGTCTGTCGCGACGAATCGAGTCGCAACTACTCGTCCTATTCCAGTCAAGTGGCAACGATTTATGTTTAATATTAAAATCGTTTAAATGGCAAATCTTTAATTCTCAACAGTAGTCAAAGTGTCCCTGTTGCCTGTTCCGTCTTCCGCCTCTCCAATCTACAAAAGCAAACAAGGATGAGCAGCAAGCTCAGCAACCAGCCTCAGAGCTGCTCAGAACTCAGAAGCACTGTGCATGAAATCGCGAAAACAGATTTCTTAATTTAATTGGCTACTGAAGAAGAAGCACTAAGACGGATATAGTAAGCCACCATCGCATCATGAGCTCCAGTGACCGAAGGAGCCATAGTTATACCTACATAAGGCTGCCAGCCAGCCAAACTGTCTGAGTGCGCGATTCCCTTCAGTTAGCTTAGGCTAACTATGGGTACCTTTTGCTGCTCCATGATACATCGTGTGTGCAAACCGAACTAAATAAAATGCCAAATAGATGGATATCAGTGAAGTGAACTGAACTGTTGCATAGCTTTGGAATTTCTAGAGAGTAAACCCATCATTGACTGTAGCTGTATAGGACGACAAGGTGTCTTAGGAGATTTACAAGAGTGTGTCTTAAACGTCTTAGCTTGATCTTTCCTTTATAAAAGTATCTACATGCATACGTATGTACATATCGATCTACCCTCATAATGTATCTACATATTGTAAGTGTGTCGTTTCTTCTCAGTTTATTTATTTGTTTTTTGATTTAAAACGTGGGAAAAAATGCGATGAAGGATGTGAGATAAAATATTTGTTTTATTAATTACTAATGGAATAATTTATTTTTATTTTATTTATAAAAACAAAAGTTATTTATAATTTAAGTTTCAAGATTTATTGTATTGATCAGTTTTTGGAGGAAATAAGAATAAGAATAAGAATAAGAATAAGAATAAGAATAAGAATAAGAATAAGAATAAGAATAAGAATAAGAATAAGAATAAGAATAAGAATAAGAATAAGAATAAGAATAAGAATAAGAATAAGAATAAGAATAAGAATAAGAATAAGAATAAGAATAAGAATAAGAATAAGAATAAGAATAAGAATAAGAATAAGAATAAGAATAAGAATAAGAATAAGAATAAGAATAAGAATAAGAATAAGAATAAGAATAAGAATAAGAATAAGAATAAGAATAAGAATAAGAATAAGAATAAGAATAAGAATAAGAATAAGAATAAGAATAAGAATAAGAATAAGAATAAGAATAAGAATAAGAATAAGAATAAGAATAAGAATAAGAATAAGAATAAGAATAAGAATAAGAATAAGAATAAGAATAAGAATAAGAATAAGAATAAGAATAAGAATAAGAATAAGAATAAGAATAAGAATAAGAATAAGAATAAGAATAAGAATAAGAATAAGAATAAGAATAAGAATAAGAATAAGAATAAGAATAAGAATAAGAATAAGAATAAGAATAAGAATAAGAATAAGAATAAGAATAAGAATAAGAATAAGAATAAGAATAAGAATAAGAATAAGAATAAGAATAAGAATAAGAATAAGAATAAGAATAAGAATAAGAATAAGAATAAGAATAAGAATAAGAATAAGAATAAGAATAAGAATAAGAATAAGAATAAGAATAAGAATAAGAATAAGAATAAGAATAAGAATAAGAATAAGAATAAGAATAAGAATAAGAATAAGAATAAGAATAAGAATAAGAATAAGAATAAGAATAAGAATAAGAATAAGAATAAGAATAAGAATAAGAATAAGAATAAGAATAAGAATAAGAATAAGAATAAGAATAAGAATAAGAATAAGAATAAGAATAAGAATAAGAATAAGAATAAGAATAAGAATAAGAATAAGAATAAGAATAAGAATAAGAATAAGAATAAGAATAAGAATAAGAATAAGAATAAGAATAAGAATAAGAATAAGAATAAGAATAAGAATAAGAATAAGAATAAGAATAAGAATAAGAATAAGAATAAGAATAAGAATAAGAATAAGAATAAGAATAAGAATAAGAATAAGAATAAGAATAAGAATAAGAATAAGAATAAGAATAAGAATAAGAATAAGAATAAGAATAAGAATAAGAATAAGAATAAGAATAAGAATAAGAATAAGAATAAGAATAAGAATAAGAATAAGAATAAGAATAAGAATAAGAATAAGAATAAGAATAAGAATAAGAATAAGAATAAGAATAAGAATAAGAATAAGAATAAGAATAAGAATAAGAATAAGAATAAGAATAAGAATAAGAATAAGAATAAGAATAAGAATAAGAATAAGAATAAGAATAAGAATAAGAATAAGAATAAGAATAAGAATAAGAATAAGAATAAGAATAAGAATAAGAATAAGAATAAGAATAAGAATAAGAATAAGAATAAGAATAAGAATAAGAATAAGAATAAGAATAAGAATAAGAATAAGAATAAGAATAAGAATAAGAATAAGAATAAGAATAAGAATAAGAATAAGAATAAGAATAAGAATAAGAATAAGAATAAGAATAAGAATAAGAATAAGAATAAGAATAAGAATAAGAATAAGAATAAGAATAAGAATAAGAATAAGAATAAGAATAAGAATAAGAATAAGAATAAGAATAAGAATAAGAATAAGAATAAGAATAAGAATAAGAATAAGAATAAGAATAAGAATAAGAATAAGAATAAGAATAAGAATAAGAATAAGAATAAGAATAAGAATAAGAATAAGAATAAGAATAAGAATAAGAATAAGAATAAGAATAAGAATAAGAATAAGAATAAGAATAAGAATAAGAATAAGAATAAGAATAAGAATAAGAATAAGAATAAGAATAAGAATAAGAATAAGAATAAGAATAAGAATAAGAATAAGAATAAGAATAAGAATAAGAATAAGAATAAGAATAAGAATAAGAATAAGAATAAGAATAAGAATAAGAATAAGAATAAGAATAAGAATAAGAATAAGAATAAGAATAAGAATAAGAATAAGAATAAGAATAAGAATAAGAATAAGAATAAGAATAAGAATAAGAATAAGAATAAGAATAAGAATAAGAATAAGAATAAGAATAAGAATAAGAATAAGAATAAGAATAAGAATAAGAATAAGAATAAGAATAAGAATAAGAATAAGAATAAGAATAAGAATAAGAATAAGAATAAGAATAAGAATAAGAATAAGAATAAGAATAAGAATAAGAATAAGAATAAGAATAAGAATAAGAATAAGAATAAGAATAAGAATAAGAATAAGAATAAGAATAAGAATAAGAATAAGAATAAGAATAAGAATAAGAATAAGAATAAGAATAAGAATAAGAATAAGAATAAGAATAAGAATAAGAATAAGAATAAGAATAAGAATAAGAATAAGAATAAGAATAAGAATAAGAATAAGAATAAGAATAAGAATAAGAATAAGAATAAGAATAAGAATAAGAATAAGAATAAGAATAAGAATAAGAATAAGAATAAGAATAAGAATAAGAATAAGAATAAGAATAAGAATAAGAATAAGAATAAGAATAAGAATAAGAATAAGAATAAGAATAAGAATAAGAATAAGAATAAGAATAAGAATAAGAATAAGAATAAGAATAAGAATAAGAATAAGAATAAGAATAAGAATAAGAATAAGAATAAGAATAAGAATAAGAATAAGAATAAGAATAAGAATAAGAATAAGAATAAGAATAAGAATAAGAATAAGAATAAGAATAAGAATAAGAATAAGAATAAGAATAAGAATAAGAATAAGAATAAGAATAAGAATAAGAATAAGAATAAGAATAAGAATAAGAATAAGAATAAGAATAAGAATAAGAATAAGAATAAGAATAAGAATAAGAATAAGAATAAGAATAAGAATAAGAATAAGAATAAGAATAAGAATAAGAATAAGAATAAGAATAAGAATAAGAATAAGAATAAGAATAAGAATAAGAATAAGAATAAGAATAAGAATAAGAATAAGAATAAGAATAAGAATAAGAATAAGAATAAGAATAAGAATAAGAATAAGAATAAGAATAAGAATAAGAATAAGAATAAGAATAAGAATAAGAATAAGAATAAGAATAAGAATAAGAATAAGAATAAGAATAAGAATAAGAATAAGAATAAGAATAAGAATAAGAATAAGAATAAGAATAAGAATAAGAATAAGAATAAGAATAAGAATAAGAATAAGAATAAGAATAAGAATAAGAATAAGAATAAGAATAAGAATAAGAATAAGAATAAGAATAAGAATAAGAATAAGAATAAGAATAAGAATAAGAATAAGAATAAGAATAAGAATAAGAATAAGAATAAGAATAAGAATAAGAATAAGAATAAGAATAAGAATAAGAATAAGAATAAGAATAAGAATAAGAATAAGAATAAGAATAAGAATAAGAATAAGAATAAGAATAAGAATAAGAATAAGAATAAGAATAAGAATAAGAATAAGAATAAGAATAAGAATAAGAATAAGAATAAGAATAAGAATAAGAATAAGAATAAGAATAAGAATAAGAATAAGAATAAGAATAAGAATAAGAATAAGAATAAGAATAAGAATAAGAATAAGAATAAGAATAAGAATAAGAATAAGAATAAGAATAAGAATAAGAATAAGAATAAGAATAAGAATAAGAATAAGAATAAGAATAAGAATAAGAATAAGAATAAGAATAAGAATAAGAATAAGAATAAGAATAAGAATAAGAATAAGAATAAGAATAAGAATAAGAATAAGAATAAGAATAAGAATAAGAATAAGAATAAGAATAAGAATAAGAATAAGAATAAGAATAAGAATAAGAATAAGAATAAGAATAAGAATAAGAATAAGAATAAGAATAAGAATAAGAATAAGAATAAGAATAAGAATAAGAATAAGAATAAGAATAAGAATAAGAATAAGAATAAGAATAAGAATAAGAATAAGAATAAGAATAAGAATAAGAATAAGAATAAGAATAAGAATAAGAATAAGAATAAGAATAAGAATAAGAATAAGAATAAGAATAAGAATAAGAATAAGAATAAGAATAAGAATAAGAATAAGAATAAGAATAAAAATAAGAATAAGAATAAGAAGTTGAATAAGAATTTTCTGCATTCATACTTTGTTTTAAATGAGTTCATAATATCAAAAGTGATAAAATGTGAAACATAAATTATTTGATAGAATACTTTTATTTGATTTGCAGTACAAAAATATTTTAAAACTTATTATTCTCAGCTTTGCGCTTTTCAGAAGAAACTGTTTTTGAAAACATATTGTGACAAAAATTGTCAGAAATAAGAAAATTGAAAAACCAAAGGAAAAGGAAAATGTTTTTTATCATGAAAACTTTAGGACGGGCATGATACAAAAAAAAATCCCTAAAACAATCAAGGAATTTAAGGATCATATTTTCAAAACCATTTTCTTTGTTTACAGAAATTACACAGAATTTCCAACAATTTGTTTTTAACTATTTTCTTTAACATTTTCTTTTTTTTACAGAAATTACACAGAATTTCCAACAATTTGTTTTTAACTATTTGGAAGCTTGTAAAAAATTGTTCTTTAAGGAAATTAAACTGTTTATTCAATATTGCTCAAGGATCAACAACAACTAAACAAAATAGATGGTTTTTTATGCTTACGTTTCCGAATGTTCTTGGATCTGTAGGTGGAATCCTAATTCCGAGTATAGCCCTCAAAATAATAACATTTGTTCTTCTGCCATTTTCATGCAAGTATTACCATGCGCACGTAGAAACTATGCTGTATGTTTATATTTATGACGCAATCTTGGTAGTACAGCAAGTTTTAAAATTACGAACTCAGCTCAACTTTCAGGGCCAATATAAGACGATGCAAGGTTACATAAATGTTCAACAGAACTTTTAACACCATCTTTCCTGACAGGAACGAATAGGTGGACAATGTTTCACAAATGACTGAATTATCAATATCCATACATAATAACGACTTTGAAAATGGATGCTGGAGTGGGAGCCAGGTTTCATCTCTGACACACTCAATCTTGCCAACTCCTTCAGACTTTCCGATCTAAGCACAATCTTTAAAGCCGAAGTATTGGCTGTAACATACGCTGCAAAACGGTATCAATGATGGCTCTATCACAATAGGTATTCATTGACAGCCAAGGAGCATTAAAATCGATTTCTGCCATAGAAAGATACAAGATACTCCAAGAAACGAATGAAAGATGGTTAAGCCTTGAAATCTGTGTCACGCTCAGGAATCTATGGCCTAATTTTGACAAAACAAAATCCCGCTTGACTATACACTTAAACGAAAAGTGTTAACGACTGCTTGTAATCATAATAATAAGCACGACCTGCTGGGTTATACTATAAAAAGAAAATGCACCTTGCTACTGCATGACATATGCAGAGGATGCAGTGATGTGGAAGAACAAGAAGACACAATCCACTTCATATGCTACTGCCCAGCACTCTGCCACAATAGGAACCGATTCTAAGGCAGATATTTCTGCAGTAATCTTGAAAAACTTGAAAATATTTCAAGAAGTAGGCTATTAGACTTCATCAAAGCATCTAATTGCCTAGAACAAGACAACTCATAATAGCATAGGTTTAATCACTCTTTTAGGGAAGTATCACACACAATGGAACTATGTAAGTATATTGATCTCAGTGTGGCGATAACGCCATCAATCGCCAGCCCATCCACATTACCTAATCTATACATAAGTGTTGTTCGAGCACGAAGAAATTGAACGCTGTTAAACCCAAATGTGACCCGGCCTTAAAATTCAATGTTCGCCTTTAATATGTCAACATCATAGGTTAGGTTAGGTTAGGTTAAAGTGGCTGTTGGTTTGGGACGTCCAACACACTTAGACCAAAGTATGGTCCGTTGTGATACCACATGGATCAGTTAATCAGCTTAACTCGTTGAACCAATTGGAGCTTCGAATGAAGCGTAGGAGACAAGTAATGTCTGAATTATTTAGATCACTGGTATCGTTAAAGTAGTAGTCTCCAAGATGGATTCTACGTCTTTGTGATAAGGCAGGGCATGTGCACAGAAGATGAGAGATTGTCTCCTCTTCTTCTTCGTCCATGCAACTCCTACAAAAATCATTTGCAGGGGCTCCAAGTCGAATAGCATGTCTTCCTATTAAGCAGTGCCCAGTCAGGACACCTATAACGTAGCTAATGTGCAATCTACTCAGAGAGATTAATTGTTTTGAGCGCTTGGCGCTAAGATTAGGCCAAATTCGTTTAGTCGCTACACAGGTGGTGGTGTTATTCCACCTGAAGTTTGTTTTCTCTATGGTATCTTGCTTTAGCATGAGTTTACATGTAGCTAAGGGGATACCTATGCTAGCATTGTGAGCCAGCAGAGGTAAAGTTGTTCCGCTTTTTGCAAGTTCGTCAGCTTTGCAATTTCCTGGAATGTCTCTATGGCCCGGCACCCAGAAAAGGTGAATGTTGAACTGTGTAGCCATCTCCGTAAGAGATGATCGACAATTAAGGGCTGTTAGTGAATTTGTAGAGACAGAGTCTAAGGATTTTAACGCAGCTTGGCTATCCGAGAAGATGCGTATATCATTTGTTGATATTACGTTTTCTCTAAGCCAGGATAGGACTTCTTTTATAGCCAGGATTTCAGCTTGGAACACGCTACAATGATCGGGTAGACGAAAGGAGAGACTTAAGTTAAGTCTATCTGAGTATACGCCACCACCAACCCCATCCTCCGTTTTTGATCCGTCTGTGTAAAAGTTTATAGGACCATCGTCCAAAAATGATGTATTCTCCCAAGAAGACCTGGGAGGTATAGTCACTTTGAAGCTATAGTTGTTGAACTGAGGATGGGGTATGGTGTAGTCAATATTACTATTTATAGTTCTGAACGAGTTCAAAATAGTGGTGTGGCCAATTCCATTATTGATCCACAGAGAGGAGGCCTGAAGCCGTATGGCAGTATTAGCGGCCGTTTGCTTGCTGAAAAAGTCCAGCGGTATTAGATGGAACAGAACATCTAGTGAAGCGGAGGGGGTGGAGCGAAGTGCTCCTCCCATACACAGGCAGGCTGTTCGTTGGACTTTGCTGAGTTTATCGCGATTTGTCGCTGTATCTAGCGCCGTCCACCATACCACTATTCCATGAGTAAGGATCGGTCTTATGACCGAGATGTATAGCCAGTGCGTAATTCGGGGCTGTAGGCCCCATTTATTACCAATGGCCTTTTTACAGGAGAACAGGGCTACTGTGGCTTTGTTTATTCTCTCTTGAATATTAGGTTTCCAACTTAATTTCTTATCTAAAATGAGACCCAAGTATTTTGCTTGATCAGAGAATTTAAGTGGTACACCGTTTATGAGGGGAGGGTCAATGTGTGGGACTTTGTATTTCCTTGTGAAGAGGACAAGGTCGGTTTTTTGAGGGTTAACACCTAGTCCACACCGATTAGTCCATCTGGTGAGCTTATTTAAAGCGTTTTGTAAGAGTTCTTTTAGTATATTGGGATGTTTACCCGTTATTGCAATAGCAACATCGTCCGCATAGGCAAACACTCTGTATCCCTCTCTTTCTAGAGTAGTTAGTAATTCATTTATTACTAAATTCCAGAGGAGAGGGGATAGGACACCACCTTGTGGCGTACCTCTGCTGACACCCCTTTGTGTAGTAAAATCGCCCATTTTTGAATTGATAATCCTGCTTATCAGCATCTGATTGATCAATTCGCTGATCGACTTATCTACCTTCAGAGATGTCAATACACGTGCAATTGCAGATGTGTCGACATTGTTAAATGCACCTTCTATGTCTAAGAAGGCAACTAAGGTGTACTCTTTATGATGGAGGGAATATTCGATTGTACGTACTATACTGTGTAGAGCCGTTTCAACTGATTTCCCTTTGTTGTAGGCATGTTGAGCCTTTGAAAGGAGGGACTTATCAATACTTTCCCTTAAGTAAATATCGATCAAACGCTCAAAAGTTTTGAGAAGGAATGATGATAAGCTGATGGGTCTTAAGTCTTTAGGGTTAACGTGACTGGATTTTCCAGCTTTTGGAATAAAGACAACTTTAACTTGTCTCCAAGACATCGGGATGTATGCCAAATTAAGGCAACCCTTGAAGATGTTTTCTAGGATGGGTATTAGAAAACTTGCATTTTCTTGCAGTTCGGCTGGAATTACACCATCCGGACCAGCAGATTTGTATGGTTTAAAGCTGTTAATAGCCCATTTGAGTTTTTCCCTAGTGACTAGACCTTGTGGGGGTTGTAGAGTATTGTCACCATTGTTAAATGCAATATTATTAATAATATTAGAGCTACCAGGAAAGTGGACGTCTAGTAGCAAGTTGAGCGATTCTTCGCTTGAATTGGTCCAGAGGCCAGAGGCGTTTTTCAAGCAGCTTGGCATGATTGGATTTTTGGAGAGGATTTTGCGCAGCCTGGATGCTTCGGAGCAATCTTCCACGTTGTTGCAGAAGTTTCTCCAAGACGATCGTTTGGTTTTCCTCAGTTCTTTTTTATAAATCTTCAGTGATTCTTTATATGAGTCCCAGTCAGACATGTCTCTAGAAGCTTTGGCTCTGTTAAAGAGTTTTCTGCATTCTTTTCGAAGTGGATCCAGCCCTGAGTTCCACCAGTGTGGCTTCTTTTTACCTCTTACTTGTATAAGAGGGCATGCAGTATCTAGAGCTTTGTTTAGGGCTAATGTTAGATTATTGACTTTGTCGTCAAGATCTTCGATGTTGGAGGGAGTATTAAAAAGTTCAGGTTTTATTAAACTATTTAACGTTCTCTTATATTTTGGCCAATTTGTTCTTTTCAGATTTCGAAAGATCGGTTGGCAAGGTGGTTCATTTATAAAGTCAAACTGGATGTATCTATGATCAGAAAAGGAATGATCTTTAGATACCTTCCAGTTTAAAATATTATTATTAATGAATTCGGAGACAAGAGTTATATCTAAAACTTCTTGTCGATTTTTAGTAATAAAGGTTGGCTCATTACCAACGTTACTTACGAGTAGGTTAGTGTTAAGAATATAGTCGAAAAGAGACTCACCTCTGTCGTTTATATCCGTGCTACCCCATACTGTATGGTGGGCGTTAGCGTCACTACCGATGATGAGGCCGATGTTGAGCCTTTGTGATTCAGCTATCAGTCTCTCCAGAGTATCTCCCGGGAGAGGGCCAAGATGGTCGTGGCCAAGATACGCCGACGCCAGCCAGAATGTTCCTCTGGCTGTTTCCAGACTTGCGGCGGTGGTATCTCGATCGCTGAAATTAGGGAGTAAATATACATTTAGGCTGCGTTTTACTAATATGCAAGATCTGGGTTCATCCTCACCTGATGCATACAGCACGCAGTATTTGGGAGTCCTGATTCCTCGAACAATGGATTTAACAATCCAGGGTTCTTGAATCAGGACGATATCTTCATCGCTGCTGGATAAGCGAAGAAGAAGGGAGGCCGAAGCCTTTATGGAGTGTTGGAGGTTAATCTGGAGTAACCGCAGCATTTTCGCTACTGTTCTCCCGATCAGCCTCCAACACAGTTATGTCGGAGTCATCCATATCAGAGGACGATTCTAACAGAATGTCCTCATCTCCGCTTTCGTAGACCTCGGCCTCCATTGCGGAAAAACCTTGGTCGGTGTTTGGTGCTTCCACTGCTACTGGGGGTACCTGAGATGCATCGTCTTCCAATGAAGGAAGTGTGACCGATGCGCCAGGCACCTCAGTAACCGTTTCCGCTTGTGTGGGTGGGGGAGGGGGAAGGGTTTGTGCCTCGGCCCCATCTTTTTTGTAGACCCTTAGCGTAATTTCATCAAACCCAAACCTAATCACACCTTTTGATTGCGCCAGAGGAGAAAGGGACTCTGCATTGATGATCACAATTGCACCTTTATAGGGTCCCTTTGCGTCCTCTAGTTTCGCAACCTTCCAGTTGTGAGTAGGAAGGGTTGGATTGGAGAGCCGGATTACCTTGAGAACGTGGTCAGCTTCCTTGAATATGGCCGGAACCGTGATGCGAGCTCTTGGTCTGCAAGGAATGTCTTCCTTTGCTACAACCTCGAGCTTAGCACCAGGCCAGACCTCTCCAACAATGTCAACATCATAATTTCATAAAATATGAAAAACTAACAATTCATGTCCAGGTTCTTATAGTTTCTTTTACCACACTTCAATAATTGTCAAGAGTAAAGTTCAATAAATGTTCGGAAATAAATTGAATTGCTTTTTATAACGTTTCAAAACCTTTTTTTAATGCATTAATGTCGTTTTTTTGCAGTTACTTCAAAAATGACTTAAACCTATTTCGTACCTCCCTTGACAGTAAGCTTATGTTTTCCCAAATGTGAAAGGGGACATACTTAAATCTTGTTTATGAATGTATATTGCCAATCCTCATTGACCGCGCTATTGACAGTTCATAAACAAATCCTTACTGTCATTAACAACAATGTCAAAATGACTTTGGGTGCTAGTACCTATCTACTTTGTATAATTATATTTCTAAATCACAGCCATTAAGGGAGTTCTCAGTTGAAGTATCTAGAATTTTTTCTACATATGTACATATATGAATCATTTTTTTAGACACAAACGGAACAACCCCACAAAGTAAAAAAAAAAGGGAACACATTTAATTCCTAACAAATTACCATAAGTTTAGTTTTTTCTTGGCCAATGATTTCAGAGCCCAAGATTTTTTTACCACGATAAGATTCTGACATGTGTGCCTTAAATATTCTGCATTTTAATTTCATAAACCGACTCCATTGTTTTACCTTCCGAGGGATAATCTTCCACCAATGAATGCGCATTAGGTAAGGTATAGCGTATGCTCTAGAAATTCCAATATCATGTACAAAAACATATACCCCAGCCCAGCAGTAACCATCGTGTAATAAGTTCGCGTACATTCGTTTTTACAACTTTTTGGGGCGGTTTACTTTGGTAATTTGGTTCAAATTAGCTGTGTGTATCGTATGTAGATCTCTATACCCTATATATGGAAAAGGGAACCTTTTCTATTCAGTTAAAAAGTGAATTATTTATGTAAAAGCCACACGGCTTCAAGTGCAGAAGGCTATAACAACATACTACTTACTTTGCATAATGATTACAGTATCAAAACCATATCGATGTAAATACAGGTAAAGGTATAATACATACGTTATAGGTATAATAAAGGCTTTGATGGCATATCAATAACATGTATATATATTCACATTACAAGAGTTGACCGCTTTCGCATTCCATCAGCAAATTGAGTATCAAAATATTTACATTTTTAATTGCCTCGATCCATGTTCAAAATTTGTATGGATGGAGAAATGGGTGATAGGGAATTTCAATCGAAAGATGTTCGGAACAGCTTTTGGCAAACGTCTTGGGGACGCAATTAAAGGGCTTCCATATATGTTTTAAGAAATCAAAATTATAAATTATAAATTTTTATCATACAAAAATGTGAAATTTTAATAAAATAATCTTAGTAATTCAATTTAAAACAAATATTTTCAATAAATGGTAACAGTCTTAAATTGAACATCACTCTTAAAATAGAAACGTCAAAAAGTAAATATTCCAGCTTTGAACAGTAACGATCTCTTAAAGTACCTACATATATAAAGTTATAATTACTTTCACGAAATTATTTCTGTATTCAGTCCTATCAGGAGTTCCGCCCGGAAAAACATCCACCTGTAATATTTTTGTTTCCCTAAATTTTAAAAAAGATATATCAGGAGTTTCATCCGAAAAAGATTTCACTTCGAATTTGGAGCTGACAGTTCGAAAAAAAAGGTAAATAGTTGTGTTCAGAAAATAGATCTCAATAAATTTTCCCATTTCTGTGTTTCCATCACAGAATGTTTCCATCAGAGAATGAATCTGAACCTACAGTTGTTATTGAACATGCAAAAGTGCAACATTAATGATTTATTGCAATAATGTTAAAATTATGGCCATTGAGTGCCGTGATAAGACTTTTATTCCTTCAAAAAATGCATGTTCGAAAGATTCCCCTTAGCATTTAATTTGGGCGAAATGTAACTCACTTAACTGATTAACATTTGACTTAATTTTAGAAGGCGAAGAGTACTAAAGCAAGTTTAGAACTTAAGTTTTTCACCGGAGCCAAGGGCGGATTTAGAATCTTAACCAGGAGGGGGTCACACGCTTAAAATGTACACGAGTTTTAACTCACCGTTTAAAAATGTACTTCAATGTTCTGTAAAGGAGGCTAACAAAATTTAAATAACATAATGTGTATCTTAATCTTAAATGTACACATTTCATGGGTTGAAGTTACAACTTTAGTTATTAAATTATTTTAGAACGCTGTTGTGAAACAAGGTATAGTCTAACTATTTAATTTTTTCGAATCTCTACATAGGAAAACATTCCAAGATTAGTACAGTTTTCTAAATATGCCATATTTAAGAGCAAAACACAATAGTTTAGAGGGTTTTTGTTGCCTTCACGCTTAAATGTAAGAAATTGTTTTGAAACTTAGCTTTTTTCCAAAACAATATATTCTTTTTTGTTGCCATTTCTATTAATGCGAAAAATGCTTCAAAAATTCAAAAACCCAGAAAATGAGAAAGAATCTGATATCAAGCATTTTCTGGCTTTTTTTGACGTAGTTTTATCGGACTCAATTTTCGGGAGTCTATTATTATTATTACTATTGCTATCAGTCTGCTAACTCGCAGATTTGAGCTGATGCTAGAAAATATTTTGATCTTAAAGGAGTCAACAAAACTTAAAAATTGTATAGAGAAAAATATTTGGTTCTTCAATTTAAGGAAATAGGTGCATTTAAGTACATAATTTCTCTGAATATAAAATAAAACAAATTAAGGTAAACAAATAAATTGGGAAGAAACTTTTGTGTGGTAATCACAAATTACACGTTTCAGAATCCCTTTTCACTTCAGTTATCAAGAGATGCAGAGCTTTTGTTTTAATAGAAATGAAACGTGCATTGTATTTTTCAATTAGCCATTAGTTTAACAAAATTTTCACTTTTTGTTGACATTTATATTCTTGAAGTCGTTTTTAAAGCATCTAAAGCAAATTCACTTCAAAAAGTAGATTTCTTTAATTTTTTTAAGATCTTAAAAGCTTTATTCAACAGAAAATAAATTTTGAAAGAAATATAATGCACGCCTGGATCGCTAGAAGTTGCTAATTTCTTCAAAAAGTATGTTTAAAAATATTTCCTATATTTTAAGATTTAAAAATGTACTTGCAAAATAAGTTAAATTATCTTAATTTTTGTTCGAAAATTATTAGAGCGGGTTTTTTTTTTAAATTAATTTTTATGTACCTATACAATATTTTAATTTTGTCTTTTAATTATTTTTGGTATGCAGTTACTAAAGTGCTTATAAATATACATTTTACATTTAAATTTGGTTAAAAAATGTTCACCCCTATCTGAGATATCAAGTTTTGTAAAATAAATTATTATTTTTTTAAGCATCAAAAGAAAAAAATAATGACATTCTCGATCATCAAAAATCATCATCAATTTGAAAATTTGACCATCGACAAAATCTTGCTCGAAAGAGAAGATTATTGAAATCGGTTGATTAGTTCTTGAGAAAACTTGAAAACAAAATAACGGTTTTATGAGGGGTACCCTTCTGGAGCAATACCAAAATATATTTTTCTGAATTAAGAAAAAAAAATTAAAGAAAGTTTTAAAAAAATATATCGGTTCATTTTTGAAAAAATTCGAATTTTCGATTTTAAACCAAAAAAATTGTATAAGGACTGCTCTTATTTTTCGTATTATGTAAAAAAATAATAAAAACGCTTTAAGCTAATCGGCTAAAACCTTAATTTCAATCGGCACAATGATTTAGGACGTAGGTGCCAGGACAGACAGACGGACGGAAACGGGAGACCCACTTTTTTCGACTTTTTTCCCATCGTAATGTCATGTTTGTCATTGTTTCTATATGCCGCAGGAATTTAAAGGCAACTTAATATAAAAACCTGAATATTTGTTCTTTTTATGAAAATAATTTAAAGCATTACTAAAGTTCCAAAAATTTTAAATGTTTTTGACAGCAAACCACTTTTTGGTGAATGCCGTTAAATTACTTACAAATCTTTACTTATACAACTTAACTGCATAAGCTTTATGGCTCGTATGACCCCCCCCCCCCTGGATCGTTCATTGTTAAAAATTTGATGAATTTGTGCTAAGTTTTTAGCATAGGGAATAGGTCCAGTCCTCAGTTAAAAGTGGTACTTTTGGCAACAAAGTTTTAGGAAGTAAAATAATTTTTTTTTTTGTTAGCAACATTTTGTATCAAATATTCATAACAATATATTTTATCAGATAAATTTAGTTTTAAGCCAAAAATATAGATAATATTTTTTGCTAAGAAAATCAGTTTTTATGTTCTCTAAAATAAATGTATTTCGATTTTTCTAAAAATGTTAACAGATGTCAAAAATGTTATTTTTGGTTTCATACAATTATTTTGGAAGCAATAATCATTTTTGGTTGGCAAAATATTTTAGGTGACAGATATTATTTTGACAGTTTTTAGATTTATAAAAAAAAAACAAGTAATTGAATTTTTTTCAACTTTCAATATTTAATATACATATTTTAATTCGCAAGCGTTATTGGTATTTGAGATATTTTGTGTGTCAACCAACTTTTTCACACGCATTCAATTTTTAAATTCTCGTCAGCATCTTTTGATATTAACTGTAATAAAATATATATTTGAAGTCGATAATTCTATTTGTTCTTGAAATATGGAGGATGACCAAAAGGAATTCCTAACGTTCCGAACCACGAACGTACACACACAGATAACTCCCTAAAAACCTTTGATTTTGATTATAGGGACCTTGAAACGTCGAGAAATGTCAAAACTTTCAATTTGACAAATCGGACTGATTAAAATAACTTCATATAGGAAAGTTGCTTAAAGTTGCCTGGTTTGTGATTGGAAACAACTCGTTGTTCATAGCAACTTACTTAACTGTGTCATTTGATATCGTCATAACAAATTTAAAAGTTTAACAATCATCTCATCAATATTTTCTCTATGAACTTTAAAGATATATGATGGTAACCCTTTTACTGTTGTCCACCTTTTACGCTTTTGTTAATTTAAACTCAATAATTTATATCACTCAAAACATTGAACCGTGATGCGTTTGACATGTCATCGTGCTGAATTCCGGTCCCAGTAATTTTATTGCCATAAAATATTAAAGTTATTCTTCTCAATGCTATATTTAGGTACATATACATAAAAATGATAGGATTAATTTACTGCCCCTAAAGATGCATCCGACAGAAGCAGTGATGCGACTTATTAAAAAAGGTGTACCTACATTACATAGCATATCATGTTGTTAGGTTGTATGTAAGTAGGTATAGTTATCCTTGTCGGGGTTGCTGTTATTCTACCTATATTAGGAATACCTGAATTGCAGGTGAAAATTAATTTCGCAATTATTATTAAGGCGTGTTAATTAGTAAGTATCATCTGTTCAACAAAAAAAGCAGTTATATTGCGTTCACATTTTTGTTTTATGACGTATTGACCTTGCAAGCCATCAAAACGAATGAACGAGTTTAATTGTGTAAATATTATTCAGAGTAATTTTAAACATTTCGCTCTTATTGTTTAGAAAACTTTTAAAATAAAATTATACGCATTTAAAAATCAATACCTTTACGTTTGCCTCTTTTACCAAATGGAATGAACGAATGAGCTAAACTGACAGTTTTCGTCATTTCTAAAACGTATGCTGTTAGTGAATAAAAACCGAAGAAATGTGATTAAAATTCTGTGCACCACAGAAATAATTTGTTATGTATCACTTCCAATTGCAGATAACTAAAAATGGAAGACACCAGCCTCTGAATAAAAACTGAATGTTCTCAAAAAATATGACTGAGATATTTTAGGGTCACCTTTTGTACTCCTCAAAATTCAACCAAAGAACACAATGGTGAAGCTGAAGCTTGAGGTACTGTCAAAGTTGAAAAGTACGAAAACAAAACACACCGCTACAATGCGAAGTTGAAGCCGAAGCTGAATCACAAGTTGGGTGAACTTTTATTTTTGACTTAATGCAGCTTTTTGACATTTGTATGGTTTATATGGATAGTTGAGTTGAAAACTATTGACTGAAAAGTGGTTTCAAAGAATCCTTCGGTCTTCCTTTCTTGGTACAAAGGACGTACCCATCTTCTTCATTTTTGTTTGTTTCATAAGCTTTATTGAATAATAACACATTTTCATTACTAATGCAACAAAAGCTACTTTTTTTGTCATCATCTTTAAAAGTTTTGTAAAGCAATCAATGAAAATAATGAATTTATTCAACAAATAAAGCACGACAACAAAACTACAGCACAAAAGTGACACATGAATTGTTTTCTTTTTTGACAGCTTTAAACTTAAATTCTTGGCGCTCTTCACTGTGCGTTTTTAATGACAGCTTCTGCTTCAAGGAGTTTTTTAAGCTTCAAGTTTTACCCGTTATCAGGCGGTTACGCATGTGTTGAACTTGGAACTGAAAATGTAATATTCCATATACATATGTGTCCGGATTCTATTTGTTTTTCCAGAAGTGATTGGCATCGTTTTGGATTTCAATTTATTTGTTTTAAGATTCACTTTTTAAGTGTCTAAGAACTGTTTGATTTCTGCATCACAAACTCAGATTTTGTAAAAGATGACACGAGCAAACATTTTTACGAACAGTCGAATTCAATCTTTTTAATATACTCCTAAAAATGAGACTTCAAATACTTCTAAAAATGATTCAGCAGCTTTTAATATTATTAATAAATACATATTATTTGACTTACAAAAAATATGAATTGAAAATGACCTACGACGTTTCTAGAATCCCAAAAACCATAATTCAGATAACTGAAAGAAAAATCTCCCTTGAATAGAGTTCGTTAATTCTTAAAGTTCTGAGGTAATACGAAAATTCTTAACAAAAGTAATAGCTTTCTGAGGGTCTTTACACAAAATTTCATTTCAGAACTTTATATTGCTTTGTATTTGTATACAAACATTTACTGATAAAAGTTGATAAAAGAAAAAAAAACAAAAAACTGTTTTTTTTTTAATTCCAATATTAAAGTTTTTAAGCACTTCTGAAACTATAGTTTTCTCACGGGGTATGATGGATAAATACACTACCAACCACTAGGATGGGGCCACACATTTTAGAATCGATTTTCGCTTTTTATAGCTAGTGGAAGTATTGTACCCGGAAACTTTTACTACCGGTGAATAGGTACGTATTTTGCCATTATAATTTTATAAAATTAATGGGTAAAATAGAAACGAGCGTTGGCGTTTGGCGTGGTCTCCAATATCGTGCGATTTAATACTGCTGGACTACTTTTTGTAGGTCGATTTGAAGCTGAAAATTGGGCCTCTCTGCTGAAATTTATTTGAGCCGCCGCCGCTGCTGGCCACTTGACGAAATAATTTTTAAAACATAATAGCAAACCCTTACCTTTATAATACGCCTACATTTTTTGCTAAAAACTCAATTATATATGCGTTTTATTTCTTCTTGAAAACTCCCTTTAATCATACATACAAAAATAATATTAGAGTTCATTTATTATTTTAGCATATCACATCAAAAATGTATTCATCTTAGTTTCCTCTTATTAGAAAATTCGATGTTGAAACAACAATAAATTGTACGTATGATATTTGTACGTGTATTCGCAAATATTCAATTTAAATAAAAATTGAAGTTGTCACTCAAAGGCCCCGGCGAGATTCGAACTCACGATCTCCTGTTTACTAGACAGGCGCTTTAACCAACTAAGCCACGGCGCCATGGTGATTCCGGCAGGCTAAAATATTAAAATTTATGAATGAAATCTTTGATAAAAAGCTTTTTGTGGAGAGAACTTTCATGTCATTAGAAAAAAATGAAAATAGTTGATGGCGTCTAATGTCATGTCCAAAAATACTCGTTTACATTGTTGTATTTGTAATTTTGACATTGTATCCGTGCATAGATGTGGAAACCAACAAAAAAACGATGTGGTGGGTTAGAGGCACATTGCAAAGCAACAACAAAATAGGTCGTTAAATTAGTTTTGTTTTGACGAAAAATTAGTTTTCTTTTGTATTTACGGTTTTGTATGTTAACATCAATTTTAAGCTATATGTAGTTTTGTAATTCATTAATTTACAATAATCAACACAAAGTTATTAAAATTTCAGAATGCACCTCAAATGTTTGTATTAAGAGACAAAAATTGCAAATTCAGCAATGTCCCAATAACCAAAGTAAAAATTTAATATATTTTTGTTCATAGGTATTTATTAAATTTAATATACACTTACAACTTTTAGTTTGATTGAAATTAAAAAGCTATACAAATCTTCCAATTTAAGCCGCTATCAGCACTTGAGATTCCGTTTGGTTAGGAAATCTTTGTTTTTTGAACGCGCCTATGAAAATTTCAAAATGAAGCAATTTTATTGGTCTGAAAAGTACACATGAGAATGTGTTTTGTTTTTGAATCATTTTACACACACTTTTTCACATGTAGTCTTCCGTAGCTTGTAGGCAAACCGAAATGTCAGCCTAAGATCCCATCTTGGTAATTGAGTATTTTTGGTAATGACAATGGTTGTGATCTTCTTTTAAATTCACTTTGATGGTCCAGGAACATTATATCTCTTACTTGGCAATTTTAAGAAACTTAAAACCCTAGGTTTCGGCATATTTTCCGTTAAATAACTGCTTTTTCTTAAATGAATAATATCTATTGTAAATATTATTGGCGTAACATTTTAAACGAACCTATTGGTAAGGGGTTGTGGCTGAAACACAAACACGCTTCAGCTTCGGCTTCGTCTGCGTTAGGATGGGCCTGCTTTGAGGTTGCTTTGAATGGCATTGCTAATAAGACATTTCTGAAATGGCACTTCTGTCATTAGCAGTTGTTACTTTTTCTCAAAAGTTTGTTTTGATTTTTCGTGCAGTAAAAAATATGAAATCGAAACAAATTTTGAAATCGAAAAAATTGAATTTATCGCGGAAGTAGCTTACACAGCCTATAATAATTAATAACCAATGGGAATCCCTCCAAAAGCAAATGTATTTTGTTTGTTGACTTTTTTTTACAGCTGTTGAGCTGTCAGACAAAGCAAATGTTCAGCAAATTTGAACTAGAGCTTCCGTTTGGAGTCACATTATGTAACATTAAGTTCTTTTCCTTACGATTGTCAAACGAAACGTGAGGTCAAATCTTCATTGTGATAGCATGCATTGAATTCCTATGTCTGAACTCGTAAAGGTCAGGCGCAGGGCCCGCCCCAGCCAAACTTGCGCCCTGTGCAAGATTTGTAGAAAGCGCCCCTTTTTTATATTTTTTGTACACATAAACTGATACACAAGCATAAGCCTTTCCCAGATTACCCAGGAGGTAAACTTTCAATGCGTTTTTTTTTTATTGAGGTATCCCCAGGAGGCCTAAACCATTAAACTAAAACGCAGCGAAGAAATGAGCAGAGGGGAAACTTTAAAACTTGGAAACTTACTTTTCTGGCCTTCCATTTTGCAAATTCAGAAATGAGTTCATAAAAGTCTAAAGAATTTAATAATTTCTTTTCAATGGACATTATAGATAAACTTACCAATCTCTCTTGAGTCATGGTTGTCCTCAGATAATTTTTAATAATTTTAAGTTTAGAAAAACTACGTTCTCCTAAAGCTACCGCGACCGGGATTGTATTAAGGATTTGGAGAGCAATTACTAAATTCGGAGCAAAATCTTCAAGGTTTGAACTAAAAATAAAATTTAACACATCTAAACTTGAGTTTTGTGGTGTAACAAGCTGGGATATTACGGTTAACTCTTGAAACAATTCTTCTCCATCTAAATCTTTAAAACTACTTTATGATGTTAAAACATTCTGAAAAATGCTCTTGGTTCCAGGGTTCGAATTCGATTCTGAACACCCGCTTCTTTTCCTTTCATATTCGAACCATTATCATAAATTTGGCTTTGACAGATACTTATTAAAATTTCATGTAATTCAAGCTTGTCTAAAATTAACTGAGTCAGCCACATTACGGTCTTGTCAAAAAATACGTCACTTCTATTAAAAACTGATAGCTATTTATTTAATATTAATTAACCAACAAAGCGAAAAAAACAATTGAAACAATCTGCATTCTGCACCAGACTAGATATACATTAAAAGTAGCCGTTACAACAGTCATTAACTTTCACAAAAAAAAAAACAAACTGCCTGCGCAAGAACAATTCGACTCCACATAGAATCATCCCTCTTTAATTTTTAAACTCTATGCTCCTTTTCCATTCTATTAAAAATTTCATCTCCTGTAATCAGGCACATAACTCTTACACAGTGTGTAATAAGAAAACCTGCACGCTCTGACCCATAATATGATTCCGTATAAATAAGTTTTTTTTTTTTTAAATATCTCCCATGTTAGTTTCGATACTCAGTGTGCAAAAAAGAAAACTTGAACATCCATTGACCATTTGTAGCAAAGACACCTACATACCTACCTATATCCAAATATATCAACCTGTTCATACAAGAGAAAAAATCTCAACACAAAAAAGTTCCATGCCATCTCATATGTGCAAGATTTATTTCATGCACACTGAGTCCCAAAATTAACATAGAGAGTATGACAATATTGCTTTGTCATACTCTCTATGTTAATTTTGGGACTCGGTGTGCATGAAATAAAGTGCACATATGAGGTGGCATGGAAATTTGTTGTGTTGAAATTTTTTCTTTTTTTCTCTTGTACGGACGGTGCGGGGAAATAAATCCACGGGAACTAACTCCACTGAGGGATTTAATTCCCACTTAGTGAGAACTAAATCCACTTTAGTAAAGTGGATTTACTTCCCATGCTAACTGGGAATCTAATTCCGAAAAAAATGTGTGATTTAAGTTCTCCTTGAGTTTGAAATTAATTCCCACTTTTTAAAAGAAGAAGTAAGTAGAATAAGGCGCAGGGACATAGGGCTCAGGGACATAACGCCCAACATTTTTTTTTTGGGGCTTATGTCTCACTTCGGTGGGACATAAAACCGAAATCTTATTTGGGCCCTAAGTCCCACCCAAGTAAGACCGAAGCCCCAAATAAAAATTCTGGGGCTAATGTCCCACTTAATAAGAATCACCAAATGACACAACTTGGAGCACTTTAAACCCTGAGATCCCGCGAAGCGGGCCACCCACAGGTGCTTTTATTCAAAAAAGCTGTTGATATTGGCGCCTGCCTGGCGACTTTACATACCCTAAGCGGAGCAACGGAGTTGCGTGAGCGGGTGTGACCCCGAAAAAGGGAGTTAAAATCCTAAGAACCCGCGAAGCGGGCCACCCACAGGTGCTTTTATTGAAAGAAGTTGTTGATATAGGCGCCTGCCTGGCGACTTTACATACCCTAAGCGGAGCAACGGAGTTGCGTGAGCGGGTGTGACCCCGAAAAAGGGAGTTAAAATTCTGAGAACCCGCGAAGCGGGCCACCCACAGGTGCTTTTATTGAAAGAAGTTGTTGATATAGGCGCCTGCCTGGCGGCTTTACAAACCCTAAGCGGAGCAACGGAGTTGCGTGAGCGGGTGTGACCCCGAAAAAGGGAGTTAAAATCCTGAGATCCCGAAAATAATGTTGAAAATAAACATTTTTTGTTTTTCATAATTTTTGTATTATCACCGTATCAAAAAATTATTGTTCATTGCATTGAAATACAAAAACTTTATATTCTTTTTTGGCTCTGCAAAAATTTGGGGACAATGTTTTATTAGTTTTTTATCACCTTGCTCATCAATAACTAAGCTCCACTTGCAATTTTGACCATAATAGCAAATGTAACGTGAAATATTATTTCGAGTATATTTTTTAACATAAATTTGTTTTTCTTCACGGTCATAAGTTAACACACTATTTTTACGAAACCCGGTAATAAATTCAATTTTATTTTCCATGCTTTTAATTTTTTATTTTAATTTTGTTCACACTACGCACTGTTTTCTTAAATTGCTTAAGACTGATGTTCGACTGTACTCATCAAAATCGAACAAGTTTCAAGAATCTGATAGCTAACTGTAATTTGAAGCTGTTGTTGTTAGAAATTAGTTCCCTCTTCAAATTTTTGAATGTGTACTAAATTCCCATAAGAAAGTGGAGTTCGTTCTCACTTAGCATGGGAACTAAATCCACTTTACTAAAGTGGATTTAGTTCCCTCTGAGTGGGAACTAAATCCCTCAGTGGAGTTAGTTCCCGTGGATTTATTTCCCCGCACCTGTACGGGACAGGGTGAAATATTTGGAAATGAGGTAGGTAGGATTTTTAGTTCTGCGATATCTTGAGTTAAATTTTCAGTGAATGCAACAATGAAAGTGATGTTAGTTAGTGCGCAAGAGATAACTTAGGACAGTTGTGATGGATGTTTTTTTGAGATTATTTTAAGAATGTTTGTGGTTAAAAAAATGGCAAATAGTAGTACATATTTGTTTGCGCAAGATCAGATTACATTTTCTTGCAACTGGTAATGCGCCCCCAGAATTCTGCGCCCTGTGCATTTGCACATCTTGCACATATGCTTTGTCCGGACCTGGTCAGGCGAAGCCGAAGCGTTTTTGTGTTTCAGCCATTAACATTTCACTAAGAAGCAATTTTCTAAATATTGAGCAATTTACTAGCCACTCCAAAATTTTAAACCCTTACCTTTAACTTACATGTCCAAACAGTGACAGTTCAAGAAAATAAACAAAGCAAACAAAGTTAAACTGATCTTATTTAATTGTAATTCGGTCTTTGAAGATTAGGTTTTCAACTAAGAACCGAACTGTTACTTTATCAAACCTATACCTATACCTGGAGTAAAATTCTTCATTATCCAGGTCTTCGGATGGACTTGAAGGGGACTTAAAACATTGTCCTTTTCTCTGCACAAAGACAAATCTTCATATATTTCCAAATCTTGGTCTTCCGAAAACATTTTCTTAATTTAAATGCAATTGGCAAGAATTTTTTTCTGGGATAATGACAGATGTCGCATGGAATAAAACAATTCCTAAAAGTTAATGTAGCCATTCCGTTGATTTAAAATTTGGCAAAATTTTAAGATAGTAAGATGTTTATATCGTTTCAAACAGCTAAATTGTCTTGTAAGCTTATTAAGTTGTTAAAAATGGATTTAACATTTGACTAAATCGTTTAAGATTTTGAGCCATTGTTTTTAAACATTAAAAAAGTGAGAATAGAAAAATGTCCACAATTTTACACAAATGTACCTATATATGTAAAATTTCCTTTAAAAAACAAAGGAATGTAACCATTTTTAATGAAATGCCCAAGAGAAGGTATTATTGGCATCACTCAAAATATGTAGATACAAAATATGTGGAACAGAAATCAAAACTATGCTTGAAGTAGAAGCTGTTATTAAAAACGCGAATTTCGAAGCAAAGGACGTCCACAATATTGAAGCGCAACAAGAATTGAAGTTTAAAGCTGTCAGCACAGCCTGAAGTCAAAAGTTTTTAACTTGATCCCTCAACCATTTATACAAATGTAAAAAATCTGCGCATCATGAATTCAAAAGTAAAACTTCGCCTAACTTGCGCTTCAGCTTCGGCTTCAACTTGGCATTATAGCGCTGTGTGTTGTGTTCGTACTTTTTAACTTTGAAATGTACCACAAGCTTCAGCTTCAGCTTCAGCTTCAGCTTCACCATTGTGTTCAGCCACTAATCAGTCAAACGAAAATGTTACCATAAGCTTTGTGCTCGCTTAAGATCGTAAATATCGAAGCTCGAGCTCTAGGACCGAATAGATCTATTTTCTTTATTATCTCGATTTTACAACTGACAATTGTATTGTCATTCCAATTTTATTTGTTTTAGGAAATAAATAAAAAAATCAAGAAAATCTAACTAAACTTTGAAATTTGAAGCTACACTACGTTTTGAAAATACTTAGATCTTAGATCGCGTTTTATGACATACGATATGATAACGGAAAGTCGGTAAGAAGTCTGTCAAAAGCCCGACTGACCTAACGCGTGGTTGTGTAATTAATTTAAAAACTTTCATCACGGTAAAGAACACAAACGAGCAACGTTTGCGAATCATACATCTTTTTTACCGAAATTCGAAGTCGGTTGCCGCAACTTTAAGAGCGTTAACTCCAATTCTCGCTCGAAATTCTCGTCCTAGTAGACAGACAATAACAAGTTAAGTGCAAAAAGTTTAGTCTACATATTCGTTGTGTGATCGTGATGTTGCCGTGTCAGTGCGAAAACGGGTTACAAGATCTAGATCAGGCGACGATTGAACATTTGAAGCGACGAACGTACGTACGTTCTTTGATTAGGCTCTGGATAAGATGCGGCAAGAACAGGAATTTCGTCGAAAATTAATCATCTTAAATGACGAAGCGTATTTTTAGAAGCCCACTGGGTTTTTCAATGAGCAAAATATGCGTTGTCACACAAATAACCACTTCATCCACAAAAAAAATAACTGTTTGGTGCACTTTTCATACCGGTAGCGTTATTAGGCCTTATTTTTTCATCGACGCGACGTTATGATTAACTATATTACTTTTGGCCCAAATCGGAATTAGATTTGGACATGTGATCTCATCAGGACGTTGCCACAAGCCACACAGCATATCTTACAGTATAGATTTATTGAAGATTAAGTTTGATGAGCGTGAAGAAATTTTTAAGTCGATAGGCCCATCGTTCGTTCAAATTAACGCCTCTAGACTATTTTCCTTGGGTCTACGTTATGTCATTGGTTTATGCCAACAAGCCGACGACGACGACGTTGAAAGAAGTCGGAGTTGTTCGATAAAACAGATGAAAAAATATAAAATTTGTTTAGATTGTTTTAGGGAAAATCGGATTATCACAATGACGATAAAATGCTAGACCTGCAAGGAGGGGTTACATTACACAGATAAATGTTGGAAATCGTGCCTTGACCATGATTTTACATGCATTATTAGGAAGAGAGGAAAGGGTTATTATATAAATCAAAAGCTTTAAAATTAAATATGCATTTTAAATAGTTGTAACTCAACTCAAACCACATTACAAATTTAAAAATATAAATCTTCTTATTTTTAAAAGGCGCAGGCGCCCAGATATCATGTTGTTTTCGTTTCTTTATAAATTCTGTTCAAGTATTAATGCTGAGAATTAAAACTGAATAAACAATTTTAAAATCCTTAGCTCGTTCCAATTATATGTTGTTCTGGCTTGATCATTCACCAGCTCCAGCGGTCATACCATACGATAAACAAACGATCTTAAATGCTAAGAGTTTATACCTCCTTAGATGGACCAAAACAAGCCACTAAATAAGCCGTAAGGATTCCGGTCATGTTTTAGCTGTCCTGTAAATTAGCAAGAAACAAGTTTATCTTGCAGGTAGAACCTTCACAGTTTGGTTAAAAACATGTGGATAGGTATGCAATGCACAATCGTGTCATGTTTTGGCCTTTCACATACATAACACTGAGAGACTAACTGAGGAATTTAGTATTTTCCCTTAACGCGCGCTGCTTGATGCTCCTTTTTTATTCTAAGGATCGAACCAATGACATGATGGTGTTTTTCTTTTAGCGGTTTTCCAACTGAGATTACCTATACCTATCGTACCTATTTGTCGCTTCTTGCGTATGACGAAGGTCTTCTTTCGTATCTTCTCGTGAGGCTAGGCTAAGGTGTATATGTTATGCTTAGCTTCATATATACCTACTACATAACATATTTATCTATCATAATTGCAAGAGCTCTCTAAATTCTGTCAATATCACAGCTGAACACAATCTGTATAGAGGTATACACATAACCTATATAAGATAACGTGGGGCTTTAAAGAAGCGACAGAGCTCAGAGGGAAGTCTTGAAAATACCACCCGTTGAGTATACATGTAATTGTTTGGAGCGCACTGTCATGCCATGACGATGAAAGGAGTTAACGCATTATCAGCATCAAATTTGTATACCCATATATGTACATATATATGGACCGTTTGTTTTAATATGCGACAAAAGCCTTGAACGCATTAAGACGGAGATGAAATATTTTCATTTATCGAAAGAGTCAAAAATTCAAATTTCTTCAAATTAAACTTCAGAATGAAAATCAGAAGCTTTCACACATACATACATACATATGAACTGTACACATTTCAAAATAATATAAGGGATCTAAGTGAGGAACTTTATTTAAGTAAGGTACTTGTCTTAAAGCTTATTAGGCTCACTATGCGTGCAACAGATGATGCTATATTTGTTGACACTAACTTTTTAAAAAAAGACAAATATCTAAATATAATAGCTTATGTCTTAAACTTGAACAACTTAGTCGATTTACCTTATAAAAACAAAAATATATTTTTATTTAGTTTTACAATTAAATATAAAAAAGAACTCAAAAATCAATTTTATGCTAAGAAATGTTGAAAACCAGAATACTTAGGAAGATTTTAATTTTCTTATCTTTGTGTTTTTTTGAACATTTTTCAAGATACCTACTCGTACTAAAGTTGAAACAAAGCATTAAAACAATTTTTTAGGACCATAAAAAAATTAAAACATGCATTTTTGTCGGGTTATTGTGCAAACGCTTATGAAAAATGGGTTACTAAAATAAGATAGCTAAGAGATCTTATGTTGCTGTTTCGAGAACGCGTTGGCTTAGAAGACACTACACAGCTTTCTATGACACCAAAACGATACAAAATGCACAAACAACATTTTTTTTTTCTTTTTGAAAAATGGATTGAAAAATTAATTGTAGGATGATGTTTTCACAACCTTTCCAAAAATATATGTATAATATCAAAAACATTGTTCTTCCTGAGATTATAAAAACAAATTATTAATTAATAAACAATTTTAGTACCAACACCAAAAAAATAATGACAAAAAAATCCTTCTTCGAAAAGAACACATCTTATAGTTTAAGATCCCGTCCTTATATTTTTCAATTGATGACATTTTTCAAACTCATTTTTGAGTAGCTGAAACTCGTTTGGTCCACTTTTGCGTCGCGTCGGCCAAAAAACATGGGACAGTCTGTTTGGGCTCTCTAGGAGTCGGAAATTAGTTAGTAAAACAACCTTACACCATAAACGCATACAAATTATGTATTGATTTTTTTTGTTGACAATAATAGAATATTTATTTTTAAATTTAATTTGCAGGGATAACGCCCGAAAAACTGAATCCTAAGGTGGGATGGACAGTGTCATAGTCGAAGCTGACTTTGGCCATCCTCGATATTCTGGAATCAAACTCAACTGTCTTAGATGAATTTACAAGAAAGCTATGGAAATTTAGAAAATATATCACTAGCTGACTTGCTATACCTAACTATGGCCCCTTGGTAAACATTTAATTTAGTTTTTTAATCTTTGTGCCTTCTTATTCTTAGGTGTTTCTTCAGGGCCGGCCTTAGCCAGCTCGGCACCCCAGCCGAGTCAAATATTTGGCGCTCTTTTTTTCTGTTAAAAAAATATATAACCTCCTTCTCCAGAATAAGAAGGGATAGAGCTTCTATCTCACTTATGAAATTACAAGTTAATGAAATTGTAGAATTTATGCTTAAAAGAAAAACTGTTCGTAACTCTCCAACGCTAATATTATAAATATTTCAAGTCACTAAGTTACACGTTTAGCGATACGTGCATTGCATTGATTTTTTTAAATAATTCAGTAATAATTATTATTTTTATTCTGTTTGTATTGATTTTTTTTTACTTCAAAAATGTCAAAAACAAATACACTTAAGGAAATAAAGTTTATTTCACCATCGATCGAAACATTCAATCCTTTTATCCTTATTTTATTATAACAACAGCTAAATCTAGAAAAATAATCTATTTTTCCTTTTTAATAGAAGCTAAGATTCTTATTTGATTGTAAGTTAATTTGAGCTTTACTGCAAAAAGAAAAAGAAAACACATTGCGCAAAATAGTGAAATAGATTTATGTTGCATTTAATTTTCTTTTTTATTTCGACGATTTTTCTCAATCAAAATCTATTTTATGTATTAACAAGAAAATAAGAACAAAAAATTCAACTGTTAGAAATATTTTGTGTTTAGCGTTTATATGTATATGTATTTAAATTTTGTATTTTTGATTTATTTATAAAAAGATTGTAGGACGCATTCTTATTTACAAAAAAATATTTACAAAAAATCAAAACTTTGCTTTCCTTGCTTTTTTGGGCACGAGTACGATAACTTTGGCGAAAAGATATAATAACGGTTTTTGGTAGAGAGGCTTAATACAAGTATTTTTTACTATAGGAGGGGGGGGTCTATATCCCCCCGTTTAGGCGGTAGGGGCAATTTAAAAAAATTATTATTTAAAATGGAAAAAAATAATTAAAAAATAACGGTGATACTTACAATTAGGTTTTATACATTTTTTTAAAGCCAACATTCTGTTTTATTAGCCAGTTTTTAATTCAAGTCAAAACTATGCGTAGTTTTTGAAAAATTTAATTTTAAACTCAAAATTTGAGTAAAAAAAGTTTAAAAAAAGGTTTAAAGTGTATTTTTTCAATACTTCATATTATCTACCATTGTTTTTATTTCAGAATTTATTGCTCTTATTTGTTTTTGATCAAAAACTGAAAAGTAGATGATTTTATGTCTTTTAGTTTTTGAGAAAATTGAATATAACCACAACTACTATTTTAATTTAATTCTTTTTTTTTTGCTTGAGTGGTCTTATTTTGGTAGTAACAATGGTAGGTGCGAGTTTGGGTGTATGCAACAGTGGGATCTGTAAGGGGGGACATGCTGCCCCCCTGCAACCTTCCTGCTTGGGAACACTATAGGATTTGGGGTGGGTGCAAGTTGGAGTGCGTGCAAGGTGGGGAGGGGGCAAGGTTCGGTGGGTGCAAGATGGGGTGCATGCAAAGTTTATTTTGCATTTAAATAAGCTGGATTTAAGAAAAATTAATTTACCCTAGGTGTATCTTAATCCATATTCGATTATTACTATCAAAATAAGACTACGTTAATACTTAAGGAAAAAGTAATTTAATTAAAATATTTTTTTTGGTAATTTTCAATTTTCTCAAGAACTAGAAGACATAAAGTCATCTAGTTTTCAGTTTTTGATCAAAAACAAATAAGAGCAATGAATTCTAAAAAAAAACAGTAGATAATTTGAAAGTTTTGAAAAACTACACTCTAAACCTTTTTTTTAAATTTTTTTTTGCATACATTTTTAGTTTAAAACAATTTTGTTCAAAAACTATGCATAGTTTTGACTTGATTTAAAAACAAGCTAATAGACAAAAATGTTGGCTTTAAAAAGAGGTATAATACTTAATTGTAAGTATTACCGTTATTTTTTAGTTATTTTTTTCCATTTAATGTACATATTATTTTAAATTGCCCCTACCGCCTAAATGGGGAGAGTTAGACCCCCCCTCCCATAGTAAAAAATGCTTGTTTTTAACTGTTCTGTACAAATCCGTCATTAAACTTTGTCGCCAAAGTTATCGTACTCTCACCCTTTTTTGTCAGTGAACTCTCGGACTAGACTGGAGAAATCAATATTTTCTGCAATTTCATTTTCAATCGACAGCGAAGCCACTCTTGTCAGCCTAGTTTGAGACATACTTGACCTCAAATATGTTTTGATAAGTTTTAGTTTTGAGAAACTCCTTTCTCCACTGGTCACAGTCACTGATATGGTTAAAAGAATGCTAAGAGCAATCCAAATGTTTGGATATATTTCCTGAAAGTTGTGTTCCTTAATAAAATTCAATACTTCGACTGGTGTTGTTTTAGCATCTTCGATATGATGTTGAATCTCACTGCACAACAAATCTGCATCTATATCGGGCTTTAAGTTAACCGTACATTTTGTTTTCAGTAAGGCACAATGTTGAAAATATTATGCAGAAAGTTCCATGTTTCCGAAAACTCTTTCATTTGCTGATATCTTTCCTTCGTAGATATACAAGGATAGTGTCTAGGAGAGCATTAAGAAATTCGACTTTAAACTTTTGTTTTGGATATGTAATCTGTTCATCAACAGCATCTTCTCCCGGTCGGCGGCGTTTAATGCGTCTTAGTCTTGGTTGTGGTTTAAAAAGTGGTTGCGTTTCAACTGCCGATGCTAATTCTGTAGCTGTAACAAGAGCTTGAACAAAGCCTGAATGCCTTTATGTTTCGAAATAAGAACAACTGTTACTTAGCATTTTGGTGAACTGGACGTCATTCATACCAAACTACTAAGGAAACAATAAAGCTGAAGTGTTTTATTTGTTCTGCCAAAGTAGTTGCTTCGTGTGAAGTCACAGCATCGTTTTTGCAATTCTCTGCTAACGAAACCAAAGAATTGTGTATTTCTAACAGTTGATAGCGGACCGCTTTCACGCTCTCTACTCGAGCCTCCCAGCGCGTGTCACTTAAATTTTTGAGTGTATGCGTTTTTAAGGATCAGTTAGAATTTTCCACCTGCTAACAGATCCTGCAAACAAATTGAATAATTTTTGTATAATTCCAAACAGGGGGACGTATTTTATGGATTTTGCGGCATCACATAATACCAAATTATAGCTATGTCCAATATTCTCTTCTGCACGCTTTTGTTTTTGCCTTTCAAATTGGCTCCATTATCATAACCCTATCCCCTGCCGTTGTATCATTAGTATTTATGATTGAAATAAAACACTTTTTAATTATACATTGTTTTCGATTATATCGACACATCTTAACGTTACTGATAGCTGTACCTTGTGGCTATTGTCGGGAGTACAGTCGGCTATGATTGCGAAGTACTTTGCTTCCTTAATGCGTGAAATTATAGTGGATACTACTTTTGATGCCATGAGCTCTTTCATACATTTTTAAGGCGTAACTAAGATTTTTCCCATTTTGGAATCCTACAGAGCACTCCATTTTTTAAGGTAGATTTTCAGTCAAACAAGTGACAACAAAAGCAAAATACACGATTGGTTATTTTTATGCTATAGTTATGCTTGCGGACACGGCGGCGCGCGCCCCTTGGTCGCCATACCCTAAAGCCGGCACTGTGTTTCTTATCTCATAACAAGGAATCTATTAAAAATGATCAGTTTTTATTTTTAGAGCTTTGAAACATCAGAAAGCACAGTTTGTGTTCAAAAATACTCCATTTACCAAGATCGGAATCTTTCGTACGTTTCACTCTCCAAAACCCGTTTGTTTACATTGTTGTATTTGTAATTTTGACAATTAATCAATGAATAGATGTGAAAATAAACAAAAAAAAAACGATGCCGTGGGCTAGAGGCACTTTGCAAAGCAAAAACAAAAAAAAAAGTTTTTTGCTATCAAAAAAAAAATTATGCTTCAAAGGAACACCAATATTTAAAAAAAAAAATAATCAAAACGATTATAGCGAACTTGTGGAATAAATGCAGAGCAAATAAAATGCAAATTTTGACGTTTATCACAAAATGAAAACGTCTTAAAATCGTTCTGAATTCATGCACAACTCATTCAATAGATCAAGTAATCGACATTAATGTTTATTGTTGACGTACAGAAGTTTTTTTAGTGAATTCCCACAGTTTAACGAAAAATATAATTGTCATTCATTCCTTAAAAATGTTCAGTTAACAAACTTCGAATTTACTTATTATTGTTTGAAGGGTATGTTTAGTAAAAGTGTTGCTAATAATGAAAAAATGAATGAGTTTTACGTACATGTTTTTGTTTTTGTTAATATAATAAATACTTCCATAGATTACATTTTATAAATGCAGAACATAGAAGAAAATATACACAAACAATAGTTTTCAGATATAAAGCAGAGGTTAGTGTAGAAAAATATTTTGGAGAAAGCCAATAATATTTTAGGTATGTTCAATGTTCATTAAAAAAATTTCCGCTTCAGCTAACCTTCATCAACTTTTTTCAACTTTTTAGAAACAAAATTAGCATTAATAGCAGCATTTAGTTGGTATTGTGTGTAAACATATTGCCTATTTCTATTTCTTAAAGATGCTTTACACAAAGCAACTTATTTTTAAAACATGGTTCCCTCAAATTTTTATTCCAAAATCTAACTACAAACAAAATTCTAACTCTAACATAGTCCCTTAAAAAGAAATTTTCAGGAATATTTCTGCCACAAACAAAACTAAAATTTGGTCTTGCAATTATCGAACTGCTTAAATGATGAAAATACTAATCTAATCGAGGAATCTGAACTAGCTAAAGTTGGCAATGGAACTTCACAAGTATGCTTCTCGTAGCATTTTCTGTACAAACAAATACGAAGGCACCCGCCTATTGTTTCCACCTGAACTTCTAACGTCGCCAAAAAAATGCTCTAAGCAAACTACAGCTGCTTGCCTGTTTTGTTGTTTTACAAAGTATTGGGTTACACTTTTGTCCATTTGCAATAATTTTACTTAACCAGTTGCAGCGCATGTTGCGTTCGCAAATAATTTAAGTAAACAAAATAAATAATAATAAACTAATAAATCATTAAATAATATGTATTTGGTCAATTTTATTTTATTTAATATACATTTACAACATTTATTTGGATTGAAATTAAAAAGCTATACAAATCTTCCAATTTAAGACCATGTCAGCACTTCAGATTCTGTTGGTTAGGATTGTTTAGTTTTTGAACGAGGCCATGCAACATTCAAAATGAAGCATTTAGATGGGGCTGATTACTATAATGAAGCATTTTGATGGGCCTGAGGACTAAATGTGAGAATGTGTTTGGTTTTTTGCATCATTTCACGCACACTTTCTCACATTTAGTCCTCAGTAGCTTGTAGGCAAACCGAAATGTCAGTCTGAGATTCCGATCTTGGTAATGGAGTATTTTTGTTTGTGTTTCTTCTTTTGAAGCAGAGCTAAAGCGGCATATACACGCATCAAAATCTCATCAAGCATGTGAGAGTGTGTTTGTAAATTCTTTTTCGTGTTGAATATACACACATCAAGCATGAGTCATCAATCATCATTTTTTCGTAGATTTTGGATGTGAATGGATGTGCGGATTCTTCGTTAGAAAAATATGAGTGACATGGACGATTGTTGCATAGCTCTGGGACTAGCGCTGGCGTTAAAAATGAAGAGGAAAAATTTGCGGAAAAAACGGAGTGGCTGAAAAAACGAAAGCAGTTTATACATGAAAATCTTTTGGATGAGCTGAAATTAAGTTCGCCAAATGACTTCAAAAATTTCGTTCGCATGAACGAGGAAACATACAACCAACTTCTGGAAATGATAACGCCCAAATTATCAGAAAAGATACCGCAATGCGAGAAGCTATACCTGTTAGTCAACGTCTGTCAATAACTCTTCGGTTTCTGGCTACAGGCAATACATTTGCAGACTTAAAATTCATCAGTGCTATTTCTGAACAGTCTATTGGTCGTATTGTCATGGAAACGTGCGAAGCTATTATTGAAGTCCTAAACGATCATATCAAAGTAAATAAAACATTATTTTTTCAATGTAAATATTTTTTACTTGTATTATTTTCTCTGTATTTTAAATCAAAATTAGAAATATAACTATTTATATAGGTATAACAACGCTGGCAATGAACGGTACACTTCAATTAATTCTAACAAAAAATTTGTATCCTCCATCATGCACATTTAAAAATATCCTTCCGAATGATGTCTTCACTCTAGCAACGCAAAAACAAGAATGATGCTTGATCAAGCAATCAATCACGAATACACACTCTTCAATCACTTGTCAAGCATAGACCCCTGATTGAAGAAAAATCAAAACATTTTGATTTCGCGTCAAGCACACACACACTCTATACGTGTTTCAATTTCACAAACACACTCTTACATGCTTGATGAGATTTTGATGCGTGTATATGCCGCTTAAAAGAGTTAAAATTTTCAATTTAACAATTTTCAACTCAAACTTGCTCAGAGTTTATACTTAATCCACTCCAGATCTGGTCAGAGTTAAAAAGTAAAACACCTCTTGCATGAAGTGAATGTTATTTCATCTAACACCTGCGGAATTTCTTCGTCAGCTTTAGAGCTGCTTTTGAAGTCGACGATGTTAGTATCAATTTGATTTCTTTCTCTATCATAAATAAATAAATAAAAATAAATTAGGTGGTTCAACAGTCCATGAAGAACCAGGGCCTAGTGACTTACAACTCTTAACCATTCCTGTGAGCGAGTAATGTTGTCAGAGATGGAAGGGACCTACAGTTTATATGCCGAATCCGAACGGCTAATTTTGAGAAAGCACTTTTCATGACAAGAATTACTCTTGGAGGATTTGTCAATTCCTCGCAAGAGGCAGTACCCGTGAATTTTTTTTTTTTTTTTTATTAAGGTGGCACAGGCCACAGGTTCACCTAAGAGATTTAAATTCACCAAGATGCGGTGTCTCTGTCCGCGTCCGAGTAAGAAAGTGTTTGCTTACGAAAATACAAAATGTATAGAATTTCAATTTAACATTCACGGCTGTTAAAAATTGACCACTCAAGGCGATTTTCCGTCTTTGTCTTTGTCCTTTAAGACACGATAATTTTTCTTCAAGAATGCCAAAACTATTTTATCATTCCTCAGTCATATGAGCCATAAAGCTCATATACAGTTAAGTTGCATTAGCAAAGATTTCATCCGCAGTTTCTTTAGTAATTCAATAATATTCACCAAAAAAAGCGATTTGTCTTTCAAAAACAACTAAAGTATTTAAAATTTGGAAAAACTAAAGTGATGCTTTAAATATTTAGATTCTTAAGATGATCTTGAATAATAAGAGATCGTAATTTATATTTTATATATTTCTGGAAAACTTTAGAGTTTTTTGCATTTATTGAAAAGGCAACAGGGACAGAATATATAGGGTCCACCAAGTAACTTTTTTATTAAAATGCTATGAAAACATCGAGTGTAGCTTCGGCTATGCGACAATTTTGCTTGTTTACATACCCGCAAAGATCAAAATGAGCTTCATCTGAAAAGATGATTTTTTTTTTGGCAAATCGGCATCTTCTCTAAACGTTGCTCCCAGCGTTGTTCAAGCGTATACACAACCATATTCGTTCAGGGATATTCGTTCAGGATCAAAAACACTCCATTACCAAGACCGAAATCTTTCGTACGTTTCACTCTCCAAAACCCGTTTGTTTACATTGTTGTATTTGTAATTTTGACAATTAGTCCATGAATAGATGTGAGCAAAACAAAAAAAAAACGATGCCGTGGGCTAGCGGCATTTTGCACAGCAAAAACAAAATGGGGTCGTTAATAAGTTTTTTTCAGGTTTTTCTTTTTACTTTTTTTCGATGAAGAAGTCAGTTTTAAGCTTTAATTTTGCAGTCATTTTTTTGATAACGAACCAATGTACATTTCATACATTGTCTTCAAAAAAGCATGTTTACCATCAGTTTATTATAATTAATTCACTAATTTACAAAAAGCACTACGAAATTCTTCAAATTTCATAATTATACTCGGGTTTTTGTATGAAAGATGCGTTCGAAGAACCATCAAGTTAAGGGTGCGAGCGCAATTTTTGTATTGAATTCTAATAAATTTTCGTTAATGAACGGCCCAAATATTTTTTTTGCAAGTAATTAAAATCTGTATCAATTTAATTAATCCAAATGTATTTATAGTTTGTTTTTAATGATTTAAGCTTGCAACTATTTTTGAATTCCATTTTGATTAATAAATATTATATTTAAAAAAATAGTTATAATCGAAAAATACCTTATAACATTCTTGATTGATGGAAGCATATGCACATGTATTTGCTATCAAAAAAAAACTATGCATCAAAGGAACACTAATGTTTTAAAAAAGTAATCAAAACGATTATAGCGAACCTGTTGAATAAATGCAGAGCAAATAAAAAACAAATTTTGACATATATCACAAAATGAAAATGTCTTAAAATCGTTCTGAATTCATGCACAACTCATTCAATAGATCAAGTAATCGACATTAATGTTTATTGTTGACGTACAGAAGTTTTTTTAGTGAATTCCCACAGTTTAACGAAAAATATAATTGTCATTCATTCCTTAAAAATGTTCAGTTAACAAACTTCGAATTTACTTATTATTGTTTGAAGGGTATGTTTAGTAAAAGTGTTGCTAATAATGAAAAAATGAATGAGTTTTACGTACATGTTTTTGTTTTTGTTAATATAATAAATACTTCCATAGATTACATTTTATAAATGCAGAACATAGAAGAAAATATACACAAACAATAGTTTTCAGATATAAAGCAGAGGTTAGTGTAGAAAAATATTTTTGAGAAAGCCAATAATATTTTAGGTATGTTCAATGTTCATTAAAAAAATTTCCGCTTCAGCTAACCTTCATCAACTTTTTTCAACTTTTTAGAAACAAAATTAGCATTAATAGCAGCATTTAGTTGGTATTGTGTGTAAACATATTGCCTATTTCTATTTCTTAAAGATGCTTTACACAAAGCAACTTATTTTTAAAACATGGTTCCCTCAAATTTTTATTCCAAAATCTAACTATCTACAAACAAAATTCTAACTCTAACATAGTCCCTTAAAAAGAAATTTTCAGGAATATTTCTGCAACAAACAAAACTAAAATTTGGTCTTGCAATTATCGAACTGCTTAAATGATGAAAATACTAATCTAATCGAGGAATCTGAACTAGCTAAAGTTGGCAATGGAACTTCACAAGTATGCTTCTCGTAGCATTTTCTGTACAAACAAATACGAAGGCTACCGCCTATTGTTTCCACCTGAACTTCTAACGTCGCCAAAAAAATGCTCTAAGCAAACTACAGCTGCTTGCCTGTTTTGTTGTTTTACAAAGTATTGGGTTACACTTTTGTCCATTTGCAATAATTTTACTTAACCAGTTGCAGCGCATGTTGCGTTCGCAAATAATTTAAGTAAACAAAATAAATAATAATAAACTAATAAATCATTAAATAATATGTATTTGGTCAATTTTATTTTATTTAATATACATTTACAACATTTATTTGGATTGAAATTAAAAAGCTATACAAATCTTCCAATTTAAGACCATGTCAGCACTTCAGATTCTGTTGGTTAGGATTGTTTAGTTTTTGAACGAGGCCATGCAACATTCAAAATGAAGCATTTAGATGGGGCTGATTACTATAATGAAGCATTTTGATGGGCCTGAGGACTAAATGTGAGAATGTGTTTGGTTTTTTGCATCATTTCACGCACACTTTCTCACATTTAGTCCTCAGTAGCTTGTAGGCAAACCGAAATGTCAGTCTGAGATTCCGGTCTTGGCAATGGAGTGTTTTTGTTCAGGATATAACTAATTATCTGTCAAATCAGACATGAGCTAAGTGTTACCATTCACGAAATAAGCATTAGTTAAAAAAACGTTAGATGGCGGACCCATATCGAGAGAGGACTTTACTACTCAATTGCCTTCTAAGTCCAAAGAAGCAGAGATTTGCAAGAGTTACTGGCTGAACACAATGGTGTAGCTGTAGCTGTTGCCTGTAGCACTGTCAAAGTTAAAAGATACGAAAATACTATACATCGACACAATGAGAAGCTGTAGCTGTAGTAGGAAAATTATCTGCAGCGAAAGTTAAGTCAACTTTAACTTTTGGCGGCGCTACAAGCTGCATTTGAGATGACAGATGGGGGAAACCCATTTCATTTTTTGACTTTTCACTTTTTTTTTGGGAACGTTCAATGCATTTGAGAATTTTTTCTGGTTTTGTAACTTTTTTATAGTATGCTATCATACAAATTCAGTTCAAATATAAATTTCATATGCGTTGAACATGCCCGAATAAATTTATCAAAACAGCTGTGATGTGTTGAACGTGCAAACCGGCATTTATTAAAGATAAACAACGAAATTGAAAAATAATGGTAGAAATAAATGAAAAATTAATTGAAATCGTTAAATGCCATGCAATTTTATGGGATTTAACTAATCCTAATTACAAAAACATTAAGAAGAAAGCGGCAATTAGGAAAAATATTGCGGATGAATTGGGATTACCGAGCTACATCATTGTAGACGTCCTTTGCTACATTAGTGAGCGTTTTTATTGACAGCTTATACTACAGCGATTATTTTAGCTACAGCTGCATCTCATTGTGTTCAAGGGGTTATTCTTCGTTCGATTTCAGTTGTCTGAGTTTATAGCGGTGCCTAGGTAGACAAAGTCCTCAACAACCTCAAAGTTATAGCTGTCCATGTTGACGTTTTGTCCAAGATGTCGTCGTTGTTCAATGTCCTTTTTTGATGACAGCATTTACAACAGGGACAGAATATATTGTTTTTGGAAAAAGGCTACTTTTCTAACATTTCTGCATGAAATGTAGGTATCTAAAATCCCTGTAAACTCTTGTATGTTATAGCTCTTAAATAGGGCATATTTAAAAAATTGTTGGAATCTTTTGGAATGCTTTTATATACATATATGCCTTGCTGGACAACAGTGTTCTAAGAAAATCTAATAACTAAAATTGTCACATCAGCCCTTGAAATATGTAAATGTAAGGTTAAGCTACACATAATGTTATTGCAATTCGTTACTACCAAATTGTTTTTACAAAATTTTCTTGTTTTAGAGAAAAAAATGCAAATTTTATTATCCTAACATTAGTGTCATTTGGTTTCTTATAATTTAAATGAGTTTTTGTTTGAAATTGACTTTTCGAAATGTGTAGAAACACATTTGTTCGTCCATTCGTTCATTCGTTGTTCGCTCTCATGTGCAAGGCCCTTAAATTTATGACCGGTTGGGTTGTGCGGACTCTTGAATGTGCAACACTATGGAGAGCTGCAACTCCATGGTACTGATATCCAATTCTGAGCCAATGCAAGCGCAGTAACTGCGTCGTGTATTGCGCACTAATTTGTCTCTAATTTTATTCAAAGGGAAATGAACCTAAATTCGGTCTTAACAAAAATAAAATTGTAATTTTGTAGCGAATGTTGTATTTCACAATTTCTTGGTGCATCCGCGTCTTCATCAACGTCTAACAAAACGTGACGTCTTAACATTTTGAAAGCTTCGATACTAGTAAAATTATGCATTTGCAAAGCTATCATTTGCACTAAAAACTTTTGATAAACTTATCACACTTTGCAGAATAGAATTTAAAATTTTTGTGGAACGACACAACATAATTTTTGCAAAGTGTTTGCAAATTACACTTTTCAATATAAACTTCGCAGTTTGCATAAGAAAATTTACATGGAAAGGAAATTACAAAGAAAATCACACTTATAACTTTCAACTTTTCATTTATCACATTTTATAATTGTGTGGAACGCAAAGTTTTGCAGGTTGACAAAAATTTTATTTCTGCAAAGCGAAAAGTTAATAAGTTGTTTTGTAAAATAGGGCCCTGGCTACAAATGTGACGTAGCTCGTAGGTACACGGTTAAAAATTTTAGCATGTTTTTTAATACAGCACTTGTATTACAGCTGTATACAATACAGTAAAAATTACTTTTTAATATTTCATAAATATTAAAGATTTTTTGTAATTATTTTGTATTAAATTCTAATAGTTTTGTATTAAACTTTTAGTTTGTAATACAAAAAATATTAAAATATAATCGAATGGATTAGAATATAATTCTTTTAATATTAAAATATAAAAGAAAGGAATAAATTTTAACCTTTAATATTAAAATATAATATTTAAAAACCTCATTTTAAACGTAGTCCTTAAAAAAATTAGAATTCAATAGTGAATTGATTAGAATCTAACTCGATGTTAACTTGTATTTTAATCATTCCTAAATTTTTTTTAATACATATAGGTATTAAAATTTAATTTGAAGAAATTATTTTTAATACATGCAAATTAAAATTTAATTCATATTACATCGTCTTTCTTTGGCCCTTATTTCCATTTATTTCCTTTTTGAGAAATAGCTATACAAAATGTAATAAAGGAAATATAAGCCTCACTACCTATATTGGTTTTTTAAATTTTAATTTCGCATAATTTGAATTTCGTCGCATGATATTTTAATATAATTTCATTATAATATAACCCATTTCTATTGAAAACAAATACATACATAATGAATTTCAAGTTTGTATCTATGTATGTACCTATTTGACTAGCAAACAAATATGTATTTAATGCAATATTTAAGTTTATTTAAAAGAAATACCAGGGAATTAAAATGTTAGTAATCCAGTATTAGATATAAATACCACTATATTCAATTTTAATACAATTATATTAGATTTTAATTCCGTTGTATTATCGTGTAATACAACTTCATTATAATATAACCCAACTGAATTAAAAACAAATACACATATGTTGAATTTCAAGTTTGTATCTATGTATTCAACTAGCAAACAAAGGACACGTATGGCGTCATTCTCAAAAGTATCGCCATGGAGTTAAGTATTCATTTCGGGTCCGAAGTTAAAGTGCGCAATTTTCGAACAAAAAAAGTTTCATATATGAAAATAAAAAATAAAGGTGATAGTTTTGGTGTTCTCGACGGCAAAATTGGCGGAATTGTATGTACATATACACGTATTCATATGAAACAAATTATTATCTGTTTTAATTTTGTTCCGTTTCGTCCTAGGACTTATTCTATAATCCTATTACCAACACCGGTTATCTGCTCAATAAAATAAAAAACACCAACATCAAGCGACAAAAGTGTGAGGGCACATACGGCAAATCAAAGATTTTAAAAGCAAGCTGCAGTCAAAACATTATAACCAGCGATGATTCCGACATAGAGGCGGAAGATAGAGATTTTTTCGAAAATTGTCTAGCAATGGAACAGGAAGACGCCAAAAAGGAGCGTCTTTTCAAAACTTTGCCCAACAGAAAAAAAAGAAACAATCACAGTGAAGACATTTCTCAAAAATATGCCTTCTTCTTTTTCAATGCGAATTTGGTAGGTTCCTTTTTAACTTAGTACATTTGAATTAAATTTGATTTATTTCTAATAACTCGAATATTTTAAGATTCTGTTTGACTTCCATCTAAGATATTCAGGGAAAGAAGGGAGTCTTCTAGACGATTGGCATAATTATGCCACTTTTATCAAGGACATTTACAAGGAAACTATATGTGATGACGCAGAAATAGAAGGTTTGTTACCTATATTTGTTTGTGAAACGACATTCAGTGCTAAATATTTAATTTTTTTTTCTAAACAGACTGGAACAGTGAAATAGTTCCATTTTTATTGCTGCTAAAACTGCTGCCCTCTACTGCTCAGGGGCCTAAATCCAAAGAAAAAAGAAGGGATAATTTTCAAAATCTGTCCAGAAACTTATTTCATTTAAAGAGGTAATTTTGAAAGGAATCAGTATATTTCTACTGCATAGAATACAGTTTTATTGAAATTGATACAAATTTAAATTTGTTTTGTGTGGAAAGAACAAATATAAAAATTTTGATTTCGTATAGTAATTTAAGTATGTATAAAGAAGCCGTATGAAGCTTACTATTTAAAAAATAAGACCTATATTTTAGTTCCATATACAACAATGTAAAAATACTTGACTTGTGATACATAGAATGAAAATATTGTTTTATTTTGTTTAAGTTTATTCAATGGAATTTAATAAATTTGTTATGTTTGTTATTGTTATGAAAATACTTCCGTGTAATTTCTTAATATAAAAAATATATATATTATTATATACAATAAAGAATCATTACTTTGAATAGCCTTTTTCTTGTTTCAATTTTTGTTTTGGTAAGGATGCAACTTTTACCCTGGTTGAGAATGGATCTGCAAAAGAAACTGGTTTGTATACTTCTTCAGAACTGAACATTGAATACTCAATAAAATCATATATTGAATATCAATCAATGTTTGAATTAAAACTTATATTAAGCATTTTATTAGCTTTTAATTCAATTTATATTAAATTAAACGAATACAAAATATATTGAATTTAAATACAAAAAAAGTTGACATGTAATACAGCATTTTATTAAATTTTATATAAATTTGTATTAAATTTCCGTTATTTTTTATTAGATTCTAAGAAAAAATGTATTAAATTACATTACGTGTGTGTATCTAAATGTAATACATCGGACATTGAAAATTAACCTATTTTGTTTTAAAGTATAATACATTTCGTATTACTTTGCAATTCTTCAGGTATTAATTTTAAATATAGGACTATTAAAAATCATGAACAGTTTATATTAACTTTTAAGATATCGTGCGTTATATTTTAATACATTTGTAATATTATTTAATTAAAATTATATTATAAATTAATACAGCAATGGTGAATGCTAATAAAGAAAGTATTACGTTATAATACGATAACATTATAAATTAATTATATTTTTATTAAAATATAATATTTTTGTATTAAAAGTACTGTATATTTGCAATGCAGTTTGTATTAAATTTTAATATAATCTTATTATTTCTTGTAATATGATTACATTAAATTCTAATATATTTTGTATTAATTTCATAATTGTAATATTTGCGTTGTATTAGGTTTTAATAAAATTTTGGTGTTGTCATATATGTAACCCTAAAAATATTAAAAAGTACCCCAAAATTTTTAACCGTGTATGTATTCATAATTAGTAAGTATTATTTTTTAGGGTTTATACAGATCCAGTTGTTGTTAAATGTTCCCAATGTTACACGTCTACTCACAGAAAACAATGAAAGACAAAGAAAACAACAGAAACACCAAAAAAGAAACAAAATTTAATTAACTTACGGTAATAACATGGGATCTCTTACCAAATCCGATTGTTTCCGAATACAAATTTTAAACACAACAACACATTTCACCAACAGCACTTATGATTGACAGTTCAACAAAAACACAGACGGCCGGCGGCGGCGGTGGCAGCGGCGTCATTGTCGTTCGTCGGTTGGTAATTTTTACTTTTAAAACTTAAAAGGAGCAGATCCGAAATTATAACAAAACAAAATGAATACAAATCCAATTTGTTTCATTCGTTTGTTGTTTTGCTGAAAATTATGTACGAAGGTTCCCAATACCACAACCACCGCATATACAGAATATGGTCATTGTCGAGAAATATAATTATATCGTCGCCATCGGTGCGGTGGTGGTGAGCCCTACCATAAAATGACAAAAAGTGTCAATCTTCCTCAAAATATAGACACGGTGCTATGCCCCCTCAATTGAGGCTTCAGTTACTCATTTCGAGGGCTAGAAGAGAAGATACCGCGCACCGCCGCCGCCGCCCCCGGCTGGACCCCATCATTGAACCGACCGATCGACCGGTCCATGCGTTCATCGTCGTAGCTTAGCTTATTAGGGGCAATTACCACTCGATCGGTTTGACGGTTGATTGCTGGTGATCATTGTAGTTGGGTTCAATTCCAGTGAAAGATTGTTTCCTGCTGTTGGTTGGGTACAGTATAGCTGCTGCTGCGGCCCATGTCAGCGGCGGTGATTTGATCTGCCAAATATGCCAATTTGGGTTTCTCTAGGAGTCTTTCGATTCCTTACATTTGGCCTGACTGATATCAGACGGAGGCGATTGGAAACAAATGGTAGTGGAACAGAAGAGCGTTAGTGACAGACACAAGATCGATGCATTTTTGTATTGAAATTTCTGTAGAAGCCTATACGACCTTCATCATAAATATGCTTACCTTAGATGCTAATTTAAATTGTTCAATGTAATTGAATTGGTTACTTTGTCTGTGCACTGTTGATTTTAAAATAGGGCGAGAAATGTTGAATTTTGGATTTTTTTAATACATATTGTGTTCGTCTTAAGGTGCGTGTCCATTTGAGAGTAAACGTGCTGCGAGTCGCTCTCAAGCTGCTCTCGAAAGCGATCTCGCAAGTGGACATAGTCTGGAGAGTAGCTCGCGGAGAGTTGACTAATTACTCTCGACATTCGATCTTTTCGAAAGTCACTCGCAAGTGGACACATGTGTTTTCCACTATCCGAGATAAGCTCTCGGAATACCAACACAGTTCGTATTTTGCGAGTAACTGTCGAGAGTAAACATGGCAAAGCAGTGGAAACTATGTCTTTTTTTCATATAAATTTGATTTGAAAATACATTTTTACCTTCCCATAGGAAGTTATTGTAATGGGTTCGATTAGTCAAATTGAAAGTATTGTCATTTCTCGACGTTTCAAGATCCCTAGAGTCGAAATAAAAGATTTTTAGAAAGATGCCTGTGCGTGCGTGTGTACGTACGTTCGTACGTCCTTACGTCCGTACGTTCGCGACGTTTTTTTCGTAGTCCATAGCTCAAGAACTAGTAAAGATATCGACTTCAGATAAATATACAAATAATAATGCAGAAAGATGCAGAAAGGGATCTCAAGAAAATTGAGTGGGTGTTTTTTTTACCATAGCAGTTTAAATAAAAGGTGAAAATGTTGGTTAACCCCAAACATCTCACGAACCAAAACCGCTAGAGAATTGAATTAAATATTATATTATATATTGTAACGTGATACCAAACAAGTATATTTTATGAAAAAAATCCAGTTAACGGTTTTTATATAAATCAAAAAAAAAAACTGAAAAAAAATTTGTCACCTCGAAAATTGTACGAATAAAAATGATTTTATCTCCAAAACAATGTGATGCAACGAAGAATAACGTTTTTAACATATTTTTTAACAAATTTCGAGAAAAATCGAATTGACAGTTTGTTTTATAAAAAATAAAAACCTAAAAAAAAACATTACTCAAAGTTGTTACAAATTGAATTTTGACTCAAATAACTTTGCAAAAATTTGAGGTTATGGCTTCTAACTCATTTTATTTTATAAGAAATATTGTTTTCAACATTCGGTAAAATTTTGAGAAAAATCGAATTGACAGTTTTTTAACAAAAAATAGAAACTTAACAGAAAATTTAACAAAAGTTGGTAAAAATTCATTTCCGACACAAATATCTTTTTAAAAATTTAAGATTATGGCTTGCAAATAATTTAAACTTATAAGAAATATTGTTTTCAACATTCAGTTAAATTTTGAGAAAAATCTAATTGACAGTATTTTTTACAAAAAATAAAATCCTAAAAAAAAAAACAATACTAAAACTTTTTATACTTTTTATTTATTACTACTTTTTATTTCACAGAAAATATTGTTTTCGATATTCTGTAGTTTTTTTTAAATAAAAATCCATATTTTCAAAAAAAAAAAAATCTACAAAAAATAGTACGCAAATTTGGTAAAAATTGATGTTCGGTTCTCGATATCTCGTGAACAATAGAAGATATGACTTTAAATTAGATTCATTCATCCAATTTGTATTTAATTATTGAAATAAATTTTTTTAACAAATGTTACTAAAATTGGTAAACAAATTTTTTCGACTAAAAATCTCGTTTACAAAAACAGATTTTGAAATCAAATTATTTCATCAAATGCAAAATGTTGTTGGTAATTTTTAAAACTTTTAGAATAATTCAACTAACAATTTTTTTAACAAAACACGAAAACCTGCAGACCTTTTAAGCAAGGCAAATCGACAGACGGGATGGGAAGTTATCAGTGTGGATAAAATACATGGCCAACTGATAATATGCTAGGAGAAGAAATCTATCAAGTGGACACGATTATGAGAGTACTCTCAGCAAGAAAACTCTCAATATTCTAGCAGAGAGCTCACGATAGCAAAACTTCTAAAATTTGGCTCGCAAATGGACAGTCTCCCGAGAGTTGCTCTCGAGATTTAACTAGCAGAAGCACTCTCAAATGGACACGCACCTTTAGAGAGCGATATGAAGCGAAATTCGTAAAGATTTATGTATTATAAATTTCATATATTGTATAACCATACATTTATCAACCGGTTGATATTTGATATTAATTGATATTAAAATCGGCTCTACCCCGCTTATAGTTTAAAAAAAACTTCTTTCAAGGAATAAGGAGTATTTTTTGGAAAAGCGATCGGTAAATTACAGAAGATATTTACATGAATAACAAATACAACATCCGCAATACCTAATAACTGCACGTATGTATATATAGACGTTGCACGTTGATACGTTTGATAACTATCTGAGACTGGATGGATGTGTTCGTAGAGTAGTGCCCAACATACAAATCATAATGATGTCATTTCAGACAGAATTTATTTTCAATTTTTTTTTCAACTAAGTTTTTGGTGACTCCGTATCAACTGTAGTATACGACTATACCTTTAAGAATAAAACTTAAAAAGTATTTTGGAAAGCCTTCAACAAAAAAAAATGTAGAGATATGAAAATTCAAATCTTACTTCTCAATCTGGTTCTCAAAGTATCGTCTTTGTCTTTGAGTTCTTTTTTATAATTAATTATGAAACTAAATAAAAATATATTTTTGTTTTTGTAAGCTGACTCGACTAAGTTCTTAAAGTTTACGACACAAGCTGTAATAATTGTTTGTTATTTTCCGAAAAGTTGCTGCTAGCAAATAAAGCCATAATTTACGAACCAACCTCTTTCTTTCATTTCTTATTTTATTCAACTTCAATTTACAAAATGAAAACCATTAAAACAAATTAAATATACTTTATACCTTATATTTTTTAACATACATACATGTTCTCTTGTTTATTTTATTAAGTTTTAGTCTTATTTTCGCTTGATTTTTTACAATTTTGTTTTACAAAAATGTTCTACTGCGGATAGATTTTTTTGTTGGAAATGTAAGACAGTCCTTTTTCCTGAGAACGACGAGGAATCGACACATTCGGGTCTTTGGCAACACTTTTACTTACAGCAGCGATATTTTCAGTAGTACGATGATGCCTTACAATACGAGTATCTGTAACCAATCCAGTCTCTCCAAACTTTTTCACAATTTTGCCAATTGCTTGCGTAGTTGGACGATTATGAAAACCAAAGTCTCCTCTTAAAGCAAAAAAAAAACTGTCGATTCGATGTTTATCAAAATGTTACCAGATGATTTATACAAAAATCGTCCATTGAATTTTAATTCAAAATAATACTAGTTTGGTACCACGTCATTTTATAACTTAAAGTTTAATTGCAGTCGATTGCGTTATTGGTTCGTGAGATGTGTTGTGCTCTACATCTTTCTGTGTTATTATCTGTATAACAAAATTTATTTGAAGCCGATAACTTTACTGGCTCTTGATATAAGGACGGCGAAAAGTAGTATCGCGAGCGTACGGACATACGAACTTACTAACGTTCACATGCACACACAGACATCTCTCTAAAAATCTTTGATCTAAATTCTACAGAACTTGAAACGTCGAGAAGTGTCAAAATCTTCAATTTGATAAATCGGAACGATTACAATAACTTCCTATGAAAAGTTAATAGGAGTGATTTTTTCTGTTGGAAAAGCCATCCGTAGAACAGTAGAAATTTTTATCTGTGAATAACATATACAACATCCATCCAACATTATAATGCCTGGAGATAAAAGGCAAAGTGAAAACCTTCTGGGGATAGAGATTTGACTTTTATACGTTTGATAATTTCTTGAGACTCGATGGATGTGTTGTAGAGTAGTGTCCATGCAACATACAAAATACTATGACATCTTTTTAAAATTCAAGACGAACTCTGATAATTCGAGAAAATGTCACTTCAATTTATTTTTTATTATTCAACTTTCATAAGTGGACGACTGACCATTTATTTTATATTTCCTCCTCATATTAACTGTAAATTAATAGTTTTTCAGAATAAAATCAAAAAAGTATTTTCGCAAGTTTTCATAAAACAAATTCAAATTTTACTTCTCATTATGGTTTTAAACGTTGCTAAAATCGATCTTTGAGTTTGTTCTTTGCGCGTCATTCTAATATTTTTCATAATTAATTGTAAAATCAAATAAAAATACATATACATAATCCAGCTTTGTATTTGTAAGCTGACTCGACTTAGTTGTTTAATTATACGGAAATAAACATAAGCTCCTACTGTTTCCGTATGTAATTATTAAAATTATTAGGAATTGTGTAAAATGATAAAAAATACTTCTATATTGAAAATATGTAAAAGTAAAATTATAGAGACAAAGGAAAAAACACCACTTCTTTGTTAAATTGATTTCTTTATTATAAGTTAGAATGACAAGCAATTATATGAGTTTGTCTTGTGGATCGTGGAACGCATTTATAACTTCAAGGTTTGTTCGTATCTATTTTACGAGTAGATTCGCACCGCAGCCGCCTCTCCGTTTGGCATCCCTGTATGTTCGAACATTCTGCCGCCTCTCAAATTAAGATCACCATCCCTGACCATTCGAATCAACTGCAATACCGACGTCATCGGCTAATGGCTCATTTGAAAAGAGATAACAAATTCATTAATGTATAAGATAATGCAATCAAATAGAGAGCAACACTATGTGACGTGACAATACATGCAAAAAATCCCTACTTTTGTCTCTCAATGAAATGTAGAGACACAGATTACACCTATACTAAGTTCGCAGTTAGGTATTGTGATAGTCATGGTATCGTTTTTCGTTGACGGGCGGAGTTCAATTCGTGTGGTGTTTTTTTTTTGTTTTGTTTTTATTTTATTAATTATTTTAATTATTTTTAAGATAAATTTTAATCGTAAAATAAATTGTAAATAGGTAGTGCATTAAAATAAATAATTTGTGCTGTGATTTAGACAGGTAAGTCCAGGTGTGAATGTGAAATTGTTGAATGTTGTGCCGGTGAGCTGCGCGCGTACGTTCGGCAAATTTATATTTCGCGACCGCGGTGTGTGTTTGTTAGAAGTGAGTGCCTTTTTTTTAAATTTTATTATGTTGTAATAGTTTTAATTTTAAATTATTTATTGATTTTCGAATTCAAGTCAATAATATATGAGATATGGCGTGATATTGGCGTGGCTTCGGTTTATTGTGATATATATGTATATATATATATGGAGTATATATATTAAAAATAAAATACATAATGTCATAGAGTGTTGGAATAATTCGATTTCCAATTGAAGTGCGGGAATTTGTTTACCTTTTGCTTGAGTGCGTACTTTCACTCAAGCAAATGTGATATAAGAAGTGTGTGAATTTCCATTTTGAGTGATTCGTGAATTGTCTTCGGCGAATTAAATCGAATTAATTAAATTTGTTTTAATTGCTGATTTTATATAATCGAATTATTAATTATTAACCGGCGCGGTGTGATTTAAATGGATTTTTTTGTTTTTGTGAATATATATCCTTAATATAAATGTGATTTGGTATTAAAGTTTAATTCAATTTTGTTGTTCGGAAATTTCGTTTTGCCGATGGAGTTTGACATTTGATTTGTGGATTGTGTTTATTCAAAATGAAGTTAATGTAATTTGTAAACAAACAATTATTAAATAAAGATTATTTTGTTAGAAATTAAATTTGTTTTCATTATTTTTAGTTTATGAATTATTTACATGTCTTGTCGCAGTGCAAATTTGTTCAGATTATTTATACAAAGATAATAAAATATTTTAAATAAATTATTATTGCTTGTTTTTGTTTATTATTAAGATGAATAATCTAGTAAATTAATTAAATTTTGTGCTTTTATTGAATTTGTTTTCGTAATAAAAGAAAATATTATAAAAAACTAAGTTGTTTTATTTTGTATTCATGGTGTTTTATGTAAAATTATTGGTTTTTGTACACATTTTGGTTTTGTTTTATAGATGTGTTTCCTTTTCAGAGTTTTTTTTTTTGCTGGATTTTTAAATGATGTCGGTTTGTTCGGTTTGGCATTCGGTTGATGGTAAAAGACAAATCTTCGCAATTGGTCGCTTCATTTGTCCATTTTGGGTTTTTACCGTGACAACGCGTACTAGTCCGTCAGCTCCTGTGTGTGTTCCTTCTATTCTCGCGAGATTCCATTGCGTTGGTGGGAGTCGTTCATCCTTGAGAAGAACTAAGTCTCCTATCTTAGGCAAAGCCTGGATTTTTGTCCACTTTGGTCTCTGTTGAAGCCGTGCTAAGTATTCAGAGTTCCATTTTTTCCAGAATCCTTCTGCTAAGGACTGAACTCGCTTCCATCGGTCTATATGGCTGATATTGGTGTTTAGTTCGCCTTGAGGGACAGCATGTAGGGATTCTCCGACTAGAAAGTGTGCAGGGGTGAGCGCGTTCAAATCGTCGAGGCTGTCGGAGAGAGGGCAAAGGGGCCTCGAATTCAGACAAGCTTCTATCTGAGCTAGAAGCGTCGCGAGCTCCTCGAAGGTTAGCCTTTCGGTCCCAACAACTCGTTTTAAATGGTACTTGACCGATTTCACACCCGCTTCCCATAATCCACCAAAGTGTGGAGAAGCCGGGGGAATAAAATGCCAATCGGTACCGTGATTTGACAAGATTTCTGCAACTTCCTTCCAATCGTGTTGTGCTTCCTTCAACATCTTCGCTAATTCATTATTAGCACCGACAAAGTTTGTTCCGCAGTCGCTGTAGATTTGTTTGCAGCTTCCTCTTCTGGCCGTGAAACGCCGAAATGCTGCCAAGAAAGCTTGTGTCGTCAGGTCTGATACTACCTCTAAATGTATGGCTTTTGTTGCCAAGCAAATAAATACGGCAAAATAGCCCTTTAAAATTTTTGCACCGCGGGCTTTCCAGGACTTCACTTCTATTGGACCAGCGTAGTCGACACCGGTGTGACTGAAAGGTCGAGACATCCGCACTCGAGCAGCAGGTAAGTTTCCCATCAGCTGTTGCATCTCCGAAGCCCTTTGCCGATAACAGGAAGGACATCTGTAAAGCTGATACTTAACGCTGCGCCTTATCTGACCAATCCAATATTTTTGTCGGATGTAGCTTATCATCTGCTGGATGCCGCCATGAAGGGTGTTTTTATGCGCCTCTCTGACTACCAGACTTGTGAAGTGGTGTTTGTTTTTTAACAAAATTGGATGTTGCGCATCATAGGATAGGAGGGAGTTCTCTAAACGTCCGCCCACTCGTAAGATCCCATCAGCATCGATGAAGGCATTCAACGCGCGGAGGTTCTTGGGAGTCTTGGAGTTCTCTACAATTTGCTGGATCTCTGTTTGGAACATCTCATGTTGTGCTGCCTTGACGACGATGATATGTGCTGCCTCGAGTTCCTTGGAGCTAAACGGACCTTCTATAGACCCCAATTTCGGTCGACACTTTTTTGTAAATCGGGAACAGTGCGCGATGACCCGTACAACCTTGAGTAGGCTCGAACAGTTGTATATAGCCTGCAGGATACTGTTGCTGTTTGACACATGAATGCTGAGTATCTTCACCGTCCGCTTTTCTTCAGTTGTGTCAGTTTCAATGGGTTGATGCGGAGCATCGAATTCCCATTGATTCCTAAGAAATTCTGGTCCAAACCACCAAGTTTCCAGTGATTTCAATTCTGACGGAAACACACCCCTGGACGCTAGATCGGCTGGGTTATGATGCGTTGCAACATGTCCCCAGCAATCGATCCCCACTAACCGCTGGATTTCCGAAACGCGGTTAGAGACAAATGTGGTCCATTTGGCGGGAGTGGCGCGTATCCAGGCTAATGCGATCGCAGAATCTGTCCACGCATACATCTTGACATCGTGAATTTCTAAGACCTCCCTTGTGTACTGTAACAGCTGAGCCAAAACCACAGCACCACACAGTTCTAGACGAGGTAGTGTTACCGTTCGTTGACTTGGTGCCACCTTTGTCTTGGATAACAACAGATTGACATGGATATTGCCGTCGTCATCCAGAACGCGGAGATAGATTGCTGCGCCGTAAGCTTTCGTTGAAGCGTCACAAAACCCGTGCAGCTCGATCGCCTTGTTGGTCTTGCTCAACTGGGTCCACCGTGGGATGCGAAGATGTTCGATCAGAGGAAGTTCTCTAATAAAAGTGTCCCAATCCTTCATCAAAGTTGTTGGAATCTGTTCATCCCAATCATATCCAAGGTCCCATAGTCGCTGCATCATTAGCTTGGCCGTGATGATGCATGGGGAAATCCATCCCATAGGGTCAAAGAGTTTGGCAATTGTCGATAACATTGACCTTTTTGTTGTTGCTTCTGTTGGCGGCTGTAAGTTCTGGTACGAGAAGCTGTCATCTTTGGGATACCACTTAATCCCGAGCGTCTTAACGTGATCGGACGAATTGAACGGAAGTTCAAAATCAAGCTCACGATCTTGAGCTGGGATATCCTCGATGAGTTCCTTTACGTTGCTTGTCCATTTTCGTAAATTGAAGCCTGCAGACGCCAACAGTTGCCTCGCTTCATCACGTTTCTTCCGTGCTTCTTCGAGCGAATCAGCACCGCTGATTAAGTCATCGACGTACATGTCCTTACGGACAACATTCGCCCCCACCGGAAAATTTTGTTCTTCGTCTTCAGCTACTTTGGTTAGGACTTTTATAGCAAGGTATGGTGCACTTGCTGTGCCAAATGTTACGGTATTCATTTTGTAGAATTGTATAGGAGCAGTCTTCTGCTCTCTCCACATGATAAGCTGATAGTATAGGTCCGGGAAACTAACCAAAATTTGCCGATACATCTTCTCGATGTCGGCCGTAAAAGTGACTCGGTGAGTCCTCCATTTTAGCACGAGATCTATGATACTCGACTGCAATTTCGGACCCACAAGTAAACGGTCGTTGAGGGATTTCCCGTCCGAAGCCTTCGCAGCTGCGTCAAAAACTACTCTCAGCTTCGTTGTGGAGCTTGCTTCCTTAAAAACGGCATGATGTGGTAAGAAATAATGAAATGGGGTTTGTAAAACCGCATCATTTGCATCTATTTCCTCCATGTGGTGGAGTTCTTTGTATTCTCGGATACATTTAATGTAGTCCGTACGAAGCTTCGGATCCGCATCAAGCCTCCTTTCGAGATGAAGAAATCTACGGAAAGCGACTTGTCTACTCGTTCCCATGGCTGGTAGGTCTTCATTTTTAAACGGCAATTTTACTTCATAACGTCCGTCTGGTAAACGTCTTGTGTTCTTCTTGAAGATCTCGTCACAAACGATGTTCTCCTCGGTTTCAAGTGTCTGGAACGGCATTTCTTCCATCTCCCAAAACTTCTCCAGTTGCGAGCTCAAATCCGTTATTTGGACGAAGCTTCGAATTTGCCGGGGAATTTCCGCTGGAACTTTCCCTAACACTATCCACCCTAGCTCCGTCTTCTGCGCGATTGGTCCCACTCCATCGTCTGGTCTCCTTATCTCAGGAAGGAGTATCTGAGCACAAACGTCACTCCCTAATAAAAGGTCAATGGGTGCAGGTTCGTAGAGATGGGGATCTGCTAACGAAAGACCCTTCAGATGGTTCCATTTGCCGGGTATCACTCGTTGGGTCGGGAGATGCCCAGTCAGCGACTTGAAGACCAAAGCCTGAATGGCAGTCTCAAACGTCGAGTGGCGGGACGCAAAACGTACTTCGACGGAGTGTTGCGTGGTGCCGCTGCTGACCAACCCTAACCCAGATACCTCGGCAATGTTCCGTCGCCTTTTCAGTTTCAGCAGTTGTGCGGCAGCTTCGGTGATAAACGACGTTTCTGAGCCGGTATCGATCAGAGCACGTAAAAGGCGTAGCCCGCCGTCCGCTGCTCGTGCCTTAACAACCGCTGTTGCCAGAAGCACCTGATGTGCGTGTTTGCGATCACCATCTATCGCGTGGTAATTAAATGTTTGTCCATTTGACTGGAGCTGTTGTTCCCCCATTGGCTGAAACTCAGGCGCGTTTGGGTTCACTGTCACTTGTAATGCCTTTGTATTGTTTTGCAATGCCTGAGCAGATGTACTGGCTACAGGCTGTTGTTGTTGTTTGTTAATCTGTTGTGCGTTGCAGTGAACTAACGAATGATGCCTTTGTTGGCAAAAATAGCATGAAGTGATGGACAGACAGGCTTGAACAAGATGGCCGTAAGATAGACAATTTTCGCAGACCTGGAGCCTACGAACTGTATTTTTTCGTCCCAAGATGTCCATATTCAAAAACTGCTGGCATTTTCTCAGCGTGTGCTTACCTTGGTTGCACAACTTGCATGACAGCTGCTCTGCAGGGTTCGATTTCGCTGCTTGTCGATACGGCTGCTTAACAGTTTGCTTAGCGTGTAAGACCTTAGGCTTTGCTGCTGGTAAACGTTGCCTTATGTTGACGGATGGCTCATCTTTGGTCCGATACCCTACTACGAGTTCCTGCTGGTCCACAACCTCGAGAGTCCGGAATCTAGTCTCCAAAAAGTCGGTAAACTCTTTAAAACTCGGTAAATCTTTCCTATTCCCTAATTTCTCTTCCCACAGTTTTTGGCTTACATTCGGCAACTTCTGGAAAAGAAACCAAATCAACACCGTATCCCATTCAGAGACTGGAACGTCCATATTTTCCAGTGCAAGGAGACATTCTCTTGTTTTGTACAGTAAATCTCGAAGCCCAGAAGAAGTTTCACGAGACAAGGAGGGTTGTCCAAAAAGGGTCTGCATTTGGATGTGAACAAGTATTCGTTTGTGATCGTACCGTTCCTTCAAAAGATCCCACGCTTTCTCATAACTGGCAGCCTCAATTGCAAAATTTGCAAAAATCGACTAGCATCACCAACTAAGCATGATTGCAGAAAATGCAATTTGTCGATGTCATCGAGGGCCTTGTTATGGTGAACGAGAGCTTGAAACCTGTCGTGAAAAGCTCGCCAGGTGGTGTATGAACCATCAAACTTCGGTAAATCGATTCGTGGAAGTCGGATTCCCGATGATGCTGCGACAACAGAATGGGGCGGAACACCCGCGGTTGTTGGAGCCGCAATAATTGGCGCGGATTTGTCTATAGCATCAACCAACTCTGCCCGATATTCCAGGTAAAGTTCGTTAATTTGATCATACACCACCACTAATTCCTCTTGTTTCAGATTTTCTTCAAACAAACCTGCTCCAATAATGGCTTCGTGATAAGATTTGGAAGTCAAAATGTCATCTTCCAACTTGCTTAAACGTCCCGAAGCATAAGATTTACCCTTACGCTCTTTTGGAGCTTTCTTAAAGTTTGTAAGATCTCTTATTAATTTATTTAAAATACCCTTTTGGAGTTCTCCATATTTGTAGCCTTTTGCTTCAGCCATAATAATTATTAATTATTTTATGTATTGAAATAGGTATTACAAAAAAATGAAGACAAGTTTACAACACGTAAATGAAGACTTACTGCTTGTCTGTTGCTGCTGCCGTCTTATCTGATGAAAAGCTGATGTCAGGAGCCTCCGCTGATGAGTTGATTTTTAATTTATTTGTTAAAATGTTTAAATTTAAATTTATTAATTTATTTAAGTTAAAATTAAGTAATTTTAAGTTTATTTTTAAGATATTGTTCAATTTAAAAACGAAACCACTTTTTAAATGATAAAATTGTATGGAAATTTAAGTCTCGTGACTATATATATATATATATAAGATAAATTGTAAATTCGATCTTTCTTTTTAAATGTTTAAAGTTCTGGCACTCACTGCACACACTTATTGTCTTAATTGTTTTTTAAAGCCGATTCGTAAAAAAGGCTCGAAGGACCAATGTTTCCGTATGTAATTATTAAAATTATTAGGAATTGTGTAAAATGATAAAAAATACTTCTATATTGAAAATATGTAAAAGTAAAATTATAGAGACAAAGGAAAAAACACCACTTCTTTGTTAAATTGATTTCTTTATTATAAGTTAGAATGACAAGCAATTATATGAGTTTGTCTTGTGGATCGTGGAACGCATTTATAACTTCAAGGTTTGTTCGTATCTATTTTACGAGTAGATTCGCACCGCAGCCGCCTCTCCGTTTGGCATCCCTGTATGTTCGAACACCTACATTATATTTGTTTTATATTTTGCAAAAATTTGGTGCTAACAAATATAACACTATTGTACGCCAAGATCTACACATATAGTTAGACTACAGTTAATCATGTTAGACCATAATCTATGAACGAACGCCTTTCCATCAGTTGCTATGTACATACAGTGTACATGCAGTGTTGGCCAAAAAATTAGCAACTAAAAATACCTCTATCTTTATGTCATTTAAAAATTAATAACTTAAACAAATCGTGTTCATTTTTTTCTAAAATTTAATACATTATGTATGTTCTTCTAAATAGACCACAAGAGAAAATAGTTTTCATAACGGTTCATTAAATATGACATAAGTAAGACAGTTAACCCAATTTTGTCTTAGTCAAAACAAAAGCAACTTTTTATTGCTATCTCTGTTTTTCATTAATAGAGGAAAGTTAGTCCGTTAACTACAAAGTCCATTGCTCATATTAAATGTGTTGACAAACGAGTGCAGTTGAATCTATTTATTAGGTGTTATTCGGTTAAGTCAGGCAAGATCAGCCAAAGAGGCACTTAATCCAAGTTACACCAAAGCTACTTTAAAACACGGAGGAGGTAACGTAATAGTGTGGGGATGTTTTTCAGCGCATGTACTGAGACCGATACACCAAATAGATGATACAATGGATCGTTTTGTGTACCGTGACATTTTGCAAAATGTAATGCTGCCACACGGTGAGGATCAGTTTCCTCCGCAATGGATATTTCAGCAGGACAACGACCCAAAGCACATGTCCAATACGGTTAAGACGGGGTTTCAAGAAAACTGGATTGACGAGTTACAATGGCCAGTACAGTCCCCAGATCTCAACCCCATAGAAAATCTTTGGAAATTGTTGATCGATGAATTGTAAGGATTAATTGCAAAAATAAAAAAAGATCTGTTTAATCAAATTAAATTGGCTTGGGAAAGTATATCCCAAACAGCATTATAAGGAATTTTATTGACTCCATGACTCGTGCTGAAGTGATTAAGAACAAGTGGTTTTCTACCAAATAATAGCAATATTTTATAAGACTAAACAAATATATGTATTTTTAAAAGTTGCTTTTGATTTGAACAGCTTAATATTGAAATAATTGTGCTATATTTAATTAGCTATTTTAAACAATTTTATTTTATTTACCATTTAAAACTGTAAATATTTATTTAAATATAAAAAAAACAAAAATATACAATAATTGAATTCTAAATTTGTTTTTTAATTATTTAATAGATAATCGAGGCAATTTAAGTTGCTTTTATTTTGGCCAACACTGTATTTCAAAAAGCTTCAACTAAAATAATTTCTAATACCTATTCTCTTAACATATCCTCTTTAAAATTCTACATTTTATCAAGCTAACATTATTTCTCGTCTCTGAATTTTACTAGAGTTTTTACAATTTTGTTTTAAATTGTTTTGACAAATGTGCATTGTATCAACTTCCAAATATAAAACCTGGACAATGGACTACTGCGGATCGTTTTTTTTTTTTTTTTGAAATATCTTGCACTGCACTACACATGGAATCCCAAAAAAACACGGCTAATATTAAGTGTAGGTTATACATACAGACTGTGTATAAACCTATACAAAGATTGAATAACAATGTTGCAGTGTCTATGGTATCTTAACTTTACATTTGAATTAAAATCATTTGTTATTTAATATTGAGATACCAACAACAAAATATATGTTACTCCCTACAACTTGCAGTTTCATTATACTATTTAAAGTTAGTGCATATTCAATTGCAACCAGAAATCAGCATAGATTCAAACAAATTTTATTAAGCAATCACACTTCATTTCATCACCAACTAAATACCTGAATATGTGTCTACCTGTATTTTCTAACCACCTCACCTCTCACTCACAAGTCACAAAGAGACAATGAAAAAACCGTAGGCATTTTGCCGATTAACCACCACTCCATCCGACATCCCCGAAAGACAGCAGCCATGATAGTTTCTTATCACCAAATTAAATCCGACTTTAACACACATCCCACAAACACTTTACCACATACTCTCAGCATTATTATACGTATTATCATTTATGTATTCTCCCTCTCCGAATTTTAACCCCTGCTAATGCAAATAGAAAATTATTGTTTTCGTTTCCACTGAGAAAATCACAATTCTATCCATGGACACGCCTACCGCTCGCCATACTGGCAAAAGAAACTCCTCCCCTGGGAAATGATTAATTCAATATGAAATGAACAAAAGCCACGTCATGTAGGAAGAAGCCGCTTCTGTGGCGCTCTGAGCGCTTGGAAACTAGAAGCAGCAACAGAGAAAACCATCTCGAATATTCCCTGTCACTGTCACTGTCCCTTTGCTAGTGCGATGTGCGACGGGTAAATTCCAATTCACTTTGTTCCATGAATAAACTGGAAAATTCCCATACTAATTTCAGTTCCTTCCAGTCACGCCATCTGCACAACTTCATATTGGAATGGTAAACACGCAGTAGTGTTTTTTGGGAAACCATCGTCATCGAGCACATGGCCAGGCTTTTCATGTCAAGCGCAAGATGACACTTTTATTTTTCTTTTATTGTTGCAATAAGAAAAGTTTATGTTGCGTGCAATTAAGAGCGAAGCAATGAAAATTAAATTAGTATTTATACGTTGTAGTTACCTGTATTGTATAATAGTGTAATAAAATAAGGTATAACAGATATAGTATGTACCTACTATAAATTAACTGTAAATAGGTATGTAGGTATAATTCTTAAGGTCGATTTAATAAAGAAATTAAACAACAAATATTTGGGAAGTTCGTGAAAGAGTTAAGTGTTTTTTTTAATAGGTCTGCGGTAAGTCAGACAGTTCATAATGGTAGGTAGGTACATACCTAAATATTTTAATTGAAAGTGGTGTAAAAGTATTTTAAGTTTAACGGCGATCAGGTTTCGCAGTTTCAAGAAAAAGGGACTAAACATTTAACTTTAACTTTAGTTAATATTACCTTGATAGAATGAGTGAATAAATTTCATATCAATTTTAAATTTGACTTTTTTGCTAACCGAAACCCTTTACGGCTTAGTAAAAGTGATAGCTTCCTTTACTTAGTTACTTAATGTGGCGCTACAGTCCTGTGTGAACTAGGGCCTCACACAACGAACGATGTTTCCAGGTGCGCACTCCAAGTTGGGTGAGGTCACTTTTCACTTGTGCGCTTCACCTGATCCGCGGCCTTCCTCTACTGAGCTGTCCTGGGGTTGGATTCGAAGACTTTCCGGGCCGGAGCATTGGTTTCCATGGGCTTAACACTACCCAACCATCTAAGTCATTGGACTTTTATCCTTCTGGCTAAGAATATGTCGCTGTACATATCGTAGAGCTCGTCGTTCCATCTCCTTCTGAATGCGGGACCATAGATCACGCGAAGCACTTTTCCCTCGAAATGATCCAAGGTGACTTCATCCGCTTCTGCACCGTATACAGGGACTGTAATGGCTAAGGGTTTTATATATGGCGATAAATTGGTTGCTCGAGAGAGGGCTTTACTACCCAATTGCTTTTAGCCCAAAGAAACACCGGTTAGAAAGACTAATTCTTCGTTACATCTCAGCGCTATTGTTGTTTTCTACACAGAACGAAAAAAGTCATCCTATTGACTATCTTGGTAGTCAATTTTCAGCCAACTACCGCGATAGTCAATAGAACAATTTTCGGTTGTCCTTCAATTTTGGGATCCGAAATTTGTTTACAATTTAGTAGTCAATATGACACCTGTGGTAGTTAATAGGACAATTGCGGTAGTCAATATGACAATTTTTGTTGAAAACTGAAATCTAATTTTACTACCGGGTAGTCAATAAAACAATTCTCGATAGTCAATTTTGGTAGTCAATATGGCAACCAAATTGTCATATTGACTACCAAAGTTGTTCTATTGACTATTTTTGTTGTCATATTGACTACCCAAAATTTACAATCGAAAATTGTTCTGTTGACTATCCAGTAGTCAATTTTTTAAAATAAGGTTGTCATATTGACTATTTTGGTAGTCAATTTGGTCAAATTTCAAGTTGACTATCGACGATTGTATATGACACCTTTTTTTTCTGTGTACGTTCATAGAGGAACCTAGGTAGACAAAGTCCTTAACAACCTCAAAGTTACGTCCGTCGATGGTGACGTTTTGACCGACACTTTGTTGTTGTAGGTCCTTTCTTGATGACAGCCATTTTTGCCGCCTCTGATTCAATATTCACAAAACCCCCATTGACACCACGATGAATTCTTCCGATTATTTCAATGTCATCAGCATATGCCAAAATTGGACAGATTTTTGTAAGATAGTGCCTCTAGTGTTGACGTGAGAGCTCTGCACTAATCTTTCAAGGACGATGTTAAAGAAATCCCATGACAGCTCATCACTTTGTCTAAAGCCTTTTTTGAAATCAAAAGGTTCGGTTAAGTTGTTTCTAACCTTTATGGAGCAGTGCGAATCCTTCATGGTCATCCTGCACAAACGGACGAGTTTGCCATGTCACTTTTCAGTTCCTCTGTGTAGATGCTGTCATATGCGGCCTTGAAATCCATGAAAAGATAGTGGGTGCCGTTTTGAGGTTCTTGGGTTTTTTTCAGGATATTTCGTAATGTGAATTTTTTGTTTGACTGTGGGCTTTCCTGGTCTTAAGCCACACTGATAAAAACCTATCAAGTTGTTGACGATAGTCTTTAAACGTTCACGTATTACAGCAGAGATGATTTTGTATAAGCGATGTTAAGTAGACTGATTCCTCTTAAGTTGGTGCAGTTTAGAGTGTCTTATTTTTGCAGTATTGGGCAAACAATAGTGAGGTTCCATTCATCATCAAACGTCAAACTGACTACAGTAATAAACGCTTAAGAGAAACGGCACAACTTAAAGGTATTTGAATCACTTTAACGGGTTTTTAATTTAAATAAACCCCGCTTATGTGCGAAAATTTTGAAGTCCGGATAATTGAAAAAAATTCACTGAAGCGGAAATTTAAATCTAGAAACAGAAGAGTATTTTTGTTCTTTGGGATTATTAGATTTTTATGACTCTTTTATTGATAACCTGATATTGGCAATTGAAACCAATGCATGTTTTTTATAATTTACAGGCACTCAGGGGCGTAGTGACATGTATAGAGATTCTTTCTTAAACCGCACATCGAGAATGTGTATCTCTTAATAGTACCCTGGGTCTTAAAGTTCTGAACATCAAAATGAGAGGAAAAACAGAGTTGGCTAAAGCTTACATTCTCGATGTGCGGTTTAAAAAAGAATCTCTATACATGACAGTACACCCGAAATTGAGCTCAAAGGTAAACGGATGAGCTTTTCTGGAAGTGCAATTATTATGGCTAAATTGTTTAAGGGCTGGAATGCAACTCGCTAATTCGACAGAATATTGTTTGTAAAAATATCGATAAAACAACGAAAGGCATGAAAAATTGCGTCGGTGTTCGAAAGATGTAAATGTTTCGGTTATAATTCTATCGTTATCATTTTCAAAGCTCTTTTTTGAATTCTGTCCAAAAGATTTAAACATATTATTGCGACACCTACCAGATATGCGAGTTATATTCAAGCTTTAGACGAATGAAGGCTTTGAAAATTACAGCCAGATCACAAGTGGTGAACAATTTCTTGCATCGTCAGAGAAATCCTAAGCACTTAGCAGCATTTTTGGCAATGTCGAATATGTGATCATTCCATAAGAGGTGATCTGTGACACACAGGGCCGTCTTTACCCTTTTGGGGGCCCTGGGCACTTTTAGAAAACGGGGCCCCTGTATGATTATATAAAATTGATATGTTGTGTAATAAAGGTATACAGAAAAAAACGCATAACTTTGAACTGATATTTATTCTTTTAATTTTTTAAATAAATATTTTTTTTTAATTCATTAAAAAAAATAAATAGTTATTGCAGCCTTTAAAACATACACATAAACAATGTAAAAATAAAAACAAAAAATAAATATTTCATATAAAAATTCAAAAATAAACAAAATTGAAATAACAGACAATTAAATAAGTTATTGAGAATGTAATTTAAGGAACAATATAGTGACACAGACTATATTTTTTCAGGTAAAAGAAAGGAATATTTATTGAAGGGGTCTTTTTCTTGATTTGAGATTAGTAAAATCATTGATCACATCTTCAAAATCGATGCCTCTGAGGATGTCGCTTTTGATTGACATCAGCTACAAACATGTCAATCTTTCTTGAATCATTGTAGTTCTGAGTTCGTTTTTGATTGTTTTTAACTTAGAGAAGGAACGTTCCCCATTGCAATTGGTCACCATCATACTTAAGAAAATTCTTAGTGCAATTTCAACATTTGGAAATTCATCTTCAATTTTATTAGTTTGTAAAAAATTATAAAGCTCAAGATTGTTGTCAGTTTTTTCATTTTCGTGTCGACTAATTTTCAAATAGTCTTTTAAATTCAGGCATTCAGCATGTAGTTCATCTCCGTTCACATCATTCGGTGTTAAATTTAGCAAAAGATTTGCAGTTCTCTTTTAAGTCTTCTGAATTTAGATTTTTTAATTGAAAAAAAAAAAAGTCAAAACGTTGGCCAATCTTCGTATACGAACCTAGTCGCTGTTTCAAATGAACGCTTAGTGTGTCGACAATGGGAAGAAAGGTTTCAATTTTAAATCTTTCTTTCCCAGTCAGAATTACTGAGGGTCCAGAGCCGTCAAAAAAAAGTCTGGCGTGAGCTTCTACACCTCATCCTTTCAGAAAGGTCCTTATATTCGGAATCCGGGTTTTTTTGTCTGGCTGATGAATCAAAGTTATCAAAATTGTCCCTGAGCCCAATTATAAATTCATCTATTGCACTCAGCAAATTTATTGCAACATCCAGGGTAATATTTTGTTTTTGAAGTAAAGTACTTGTTTTATTAATTCTTTGCAATAAAGAGTTCCAAAGTTCTGTAAGTATGGTAAATTCAAGCTTGGACATTTTTTTGCAAAGACTAAATGCTTCCTCTCTGGCCACTCGTGCCTGTCCTAAATCGTTCGCGATAGACATCAAAGCTTCTTAAATTTCTTGAAGTGCATCATCTTGTTTGAGAAAGACTTTTTAAAACTTTTTTTTAGACCTAAATGAGCAGTCAACACACTCCATCGATGAGAAGATACCAAAAAAAAGTTATACAATTTTTGAATAATGTCAAAGAATTTGATTGGTTCTAAAACACACCCAGCGGCATGCACTCCTACCAAGTTAAATGAGTGCCCTGCACATGGTACAAAAACGGCAAATTTAAATTTTTCTTTTATTCTTGCCTGCAGACCAGAAAAACTTCCTGACATATTTGCCGCGTTGTAGTAGATTTGGCCTCTGCAATCTGTTATCGAAATGTCATGATCCTTCAAAACCTTCAGTATGGTTTCCGCTAAATAATCAGATCTATGTTTGTTAATTGGAATAAAGTCCAAAAACCTTTCAACAGGCTCGTGATCTTTTACGTAACGAATATTAAATGTTAGTTGATCAACATGAGACAGATCGGGTGTACTATCAACGCTTACTATTGACCTATAGAACAAATAGTGAGAAGTGTAATCTTTTATATATCTCATTGAATGGCCAAAAACAAAAACTCTTTACATCTTTAACTAGAAATCTTAAAAAATTGAGTGCCGTTCATCCGACGTATACATAGTTAGATCGCCTATGTATGAGTTACTGCGTTGATGCAAACTTGTATGCGCGTTGCAAATATACTCGTAGAAACACCATTATCTATATTTTTCATACAGATACAGTGATATTCAAAATGTGTGTGTGTTTTTTTTTGTTTCTTTCAGAAAGCAAACTGCATTGCCACTCAGTTAGTTATTCATATTTCTGTTTTAATTTTAATATAATTTCGCAGGGAATATGATTTAAATTGTTCAGCAAAGGTTGTTGTTCAGGAAAGTACGAATTCTGATCATTCTTTATGCATCTAAAATTTTATCGAAATATTTTTTTTTTCTTGAAAATAGACCAGAGGTTAAGTGATGTTTCAGCAATTTGGGGGCCCCTGGTGATTGCGGGTCACTGGGCCCAGTGGTAAAGAGGGGTCTGGTGACACACATTGAAAGCTGATGTTTCAAACAGTTTAATGGATTAGAAGTGGTAGACAAGAGATCGTTGATGAATATCGGGAAGATAGTCGGAGACAAAACGGAGCCCTGGGGAACACCAGAATTTATTTTATGAATTACAGACTTGAAACCATACAATACAGCTTCTATTGAACGGTAGGAAATGTAGTTTTTAATCCAACAAAGAAGGGATTCATTAATATCATCTATTGATAAGAGAGCTTGGTGCCAAACTCTGTCAAATGCTTTTGAAATATCAAGTGCAATAATTTTACTATCTTCCATTGACCTATTGCTACGAAAGCCAAACTACCAGTCAATAAGAAGCTTCCATCTTCGATTTATTTTCTAAGCTGATTAAACAGCGTTTCCATGACCTTGGAAAGAAGTGACTTGAATTCTATTGGGCGATAGTTGCAGGGGGAGAAGGATTCGCCGTTTTTAGAGACAGTCTTGAATTGAAATTGATACAATTTGTTCCGATTTGTCAAGACCATTTGTTAGAGTATGTCACTCTATTTTAATAAAGAAATAAGAAAACTTTAATTTTCATTCTAAGTTTTCAGTTTAATTGATTTTTAAATTTTGATTTTGTTTTAAGAACTATGTATTTTAATTTTTCATACTACATAATTATATTCAAAGTAGTTATATTAAACCTAAGAATTATTTAAGAAATTGTACATAAATTGTGCCTGGGCATAATCAGAAATTCGTATTTTATTTTCTTGATGGAATGGAAAATGACAAGTGAAAATTAAAAATAAAGAAGAAATTAAAATGTTCAGCTGCTCAGTTGTATTGTATTAATAATTTTACTGAATGGATTTTTCAATAAAAATTATACTGATGTATAAAATGTTTTTTTTTTTAAGCTTAAATAACAACACAATTAGCGGGCGCTGTTTTAGTGTGGTTTTAAATTTGGCAATACTTTTTGGGAGTTGATCTTTTTGACACCTGTCCTGTCACTTAGTTTATGCTTAAATTGGTTTGCCATTTAATAATGAATTGATGTACCCTTAACAACGTTTGCAAATAGTGTTAATGTATAACTAAAACATCGGTTCGGTTGATCCGACTTATCGCGCGGTGCGTCTAATATTCGGACGGCATAATCAAATAGCAGAGTCGGCAATTCAAGCAACCATGGATCGGTTTCACTCCCCTTTTACTCTAGTGGATAATGCGCACCGAAAACGCTATTGCTAAATTTTTTGTCGCAACAGTCCGTTGAGAACTAGGGCCATTATTCTCAACCATCCTTTGTGCGAGTAATGTTGCCTGGGATGGAGGGGATCTAATTCTACATAGCATATTTCATGACAAGAATCGCTTACAACAATTGGAGCTTTCCACATTTAGAAAATTTTGTGAAAGGATCTTGGTTTGCGTGCTTACAAAATCCAACTCGTGCAAGAGCTGAAACCGAAGGACCATCAAGAGCGTCGCCCGTTCGGTGAATGGACCCAAAACAAATTCTCCACCGATCCTGATCTTCACAAGAAAACTTTGTTTGACTTAGAAGATAGTTTTTGGTTGAATGGGTATGTTATTAATATAAGCAAGATTAACGTATTAGAAGTGATCAAAATAATAAGAAGCCATTCTTGAGACCCCGCGCCGCCGCCACCGCCGACGGCGCGCCGTCGCGCCCCACCGCTGCGCTATGTTTCATGAGCACATTATCTCCCGTCGTTGTGGGCCAGTGAAGTGGCCTCAAAGATCGTGCGATTTAACAACACTGGATTTTTTTTTGTGGAGTTATGTGAAGGCGCTTATCATCACAGATAAGCGCTAGATGATTGACGTCTTAGAAGAGAATATTTGGTACCTTATTACTGATTACGGTCCCAACTGCGGCAAAAAGTGAAAGAAAATTTGGCCCATCGGCTGAAATTTATTCGAGCCAGACAATGTAATGACAGATTTTTAAAATAAAGCTAAATTCTTGGCCATAACATATACCTAGTATGCGTTTTATTCTTTTTCAAAGTCAAAACGTCTAAAAAACACCCATTATAATTTAGTAGATAATCAGTGGCGATTCCTGGTGATTTTAGGGTTAGCTATACTTTCTTCTAGAAGTTCAAAATACTTTTTCAAGAATAATAATTAATTTTATTCAAAACGATAGTTCAATAAATCCATAAATAAATAAAAAAATAATAACGAGCAACACAAACAAAAGATAATAACACAAAAATAAACTCCGTACGAAATATAAAAACTTCTATATTTAAAAAAAAAAAAAAAAATAATTTGTTCAGCGGTAAATAAAATCAATTCTCCTTTTAACTTTTATGAAATTGTCTATGACTTTATCATACAAATTAACGCCTTCCTTAAGTTCTTTTACAATGTCTTTCTCAATATAGATAAGAGTTAAATTGACTAAACGTTCTTGTCCTTGCGTATTTCGAAGGTACGTTTTTATTCTTTTTAAAGCCGAAAAGGAACGCTCCACAGAAGCCTTTGAAGCTGGTATGGTGCGCTACATTTTCCTCTATCCAGGGCAAAATATCTAATGGGGTTATTGTCTTTGATGATTCAGCTGAGGTGGTCATTGTCTGTACACATTCTATATTTTCATAAAACACATAGTTAATCGTTTTTATACCGTGAACTCAAATATATCTACATAGCTTTCAATTAAATTGCGTATTAATGGTTTCGGAAAATTAGTTTTGTTGGAATAATTACTTAATTTGTTAAATTTGTTTTGAAAATCAAAATACTTCAGATTTTCCAATGATGAAAATCTTTCTCATATTTGCATAAGAAAGTTATCTATTACTTCAAAAAACAATTCTGTGTATTTAATTTTACTCGCGAGAGCATGCTAGCATTTTCTTTTCTTTTCGTCTAATCTCTAATGGTACAGTGAGCAAGGTTGCTTGCCAAATGTCTTCAAACCCTTAGTTCCTTTGTACTTCAAGAAATTCTTTCATTTTCTTAATTTGGTTCGTACAAAACACAATGTCTATGTTTGGGTTTTGTAAGGTATTAAAAATGACATCTGAATGTGAAAAAAAGTTTTGAAAACACATTCAACAGAAAGACTGTTTCTAAAAATTTACAATAACCCGATGCAGCCATTCGATAATTACTGTCCCATAAATTTGTCTCATTATCTTGGATGCCTTCAAAATATTGTTGAACGTTTTCTTTGTAGGAGTGGACTATATTTACAAGTCGAGATCTAAAGCTCCATCATGTTGTGGCTAACCCTGGAATTTTTCTTTTTAAAACTTTTTTTTAAACCATACGTTCTTTTGCTTGAATGTGATGCAAACGTTGCAATACCATTCACAGTGCTAAAAAATATCCTTCACTCTCTTATATTACTTAATCCTTGAGACAGAACTAAATTCTATATTTTCAAAAAAAACGTGGGCGTAAGAATGAACAAATACTGCTTTCGGACAAATAGTCTTCACCTTCACTTGAAGTCCATTCAAATGACCACTCGTAAGTCTGTGCAACAAATTTATCTTGAATTTCATATTTTTTCAAGAGAGTCTTGACTATTTAAAATAAATCTTCTGCAGTCCGCCCTGAGCTTATACATCGATAAATCCAACAAATATTTCTTGAATTTTTTTATTTAAGTAATGTCGGAAAACAATAGATAATTGGGACTTGAATTGAATGTCAGAAGTCTCATCAAGCATAATTGCAACAAACTCTGACTGTTTGACTCTATCGGAAATTTGATCGCGTAAAAGATCAGCAACGGCTTTCCTTTAAAAATCGTTGATGTTTCAAGGTGTTGAAATAGAATTGGATCATATTGTTTTAGAAAATTGAGTACTTCAATATAGTTACCTCGGTTTAAAGATGAAATTGATTCATTGTGGCCTCTAAATGACAACTCCTGGTTTGCAAGAAAGCATGTTACATCTATTAGACGTTTCAACACCTCACGATTTTTTTTCACCAGAATGTTATCTTGTGTATTAGCATCTTTTAACTGGGAACTTAAAGCTTCAACCCTAGTCTGACCAAAGATAGCTTACACATTGGAAATGGGAGGCACTTAGCTTGTTTTTTCTTTCAAGTGTAGTTAGAGGGTTAAGATTTTCCACACCCGAAAAAATCCAGGCGTAACAGATACAGAAAAAAGCAAACAAGGCCAACAAAACAATTTCTTTTTATTCTCGCAACCAGTTAGCCATTGGTAAAGGGAATATTGATTTTCGCTAAAGGTTCGAGTATACTCTCTGTTTCTATCCTTATGCGTTGATTTTAAATCTGTAAGCTTTGGACATGGACGCCCATTATTGACTATTATTAGCTTCTCCGAAAACGATCTTGTTCTAAATGGTGTTTCTAGTAATTGTTCAATTATATAATCTTTGCTTGATAAGTATTGGATTCCATTTCAATTCCTCTCAAAATTAAAGTGCCTATTGTTAAACCAATATCATTTAAATAAAGTATCTATTTTTAAACATACAAAGAAGAATCTGTTTAAAACGAATCATTCTATAACCTAAAACTGGATATTATGTATCCGTATACAAGTTATAAATATATATATATATATATATATATATATATATATATATATAAATAAAAAAAATATATATATATATATATTTATATATATATATATATATAATATATTGATATATTGAAAACTATATTATATATTGATATATTGAAAACTATATTTTATAAATGCACAAAATTGTTTAAATAATTGTTTTGTAATATATAATTATTTAAATCGAAAATATCCAAAATCAAAAAAAAATAACAAAAATTAATCTGAACCACCGTCCTTAAGTCGTACAGTGAACCGATTCATACATGCTAAAAGCAGGGGCCATTCCTCATAGTTAGCTGGTTTAGGATTTCAGAATAAATATAATTTTGTAATATGTATATTATTTGGTAATTGAATTACTAACCAAAACTCAACAGCTGACTATAATGTTAAAAAATTCAGCTGTAGTTACATAATATGCAACTTTTTACAAATCATTATTTCATGGAATAAAACTCTCATACAATAATGTATATACTTATCTAAGATAATATCATTGCATTCCGGATAACTACGAGTAACATAGTCTCGTCGATCAATCCAATTTTTCACTATTTGTTATCTAATAAAGTGTCCTACGCTTTAAGAGTTGCTGGTATTTCCGCATAGGCCAATGACTTAACATAGTCCCATAAAAAGAAATCGTTATATTACGTCGTTGCGTCATATTGCTGGAACCAATTGTTGACGATGTTTAGCTGATGAATTTATGGAAACAAACAATTATTTAGAACGAACTGATGATGCTGCTAACGTGTTAACCTCACAAAACAATCAAGTTTTAATAGATGCAAGGTGAATTGTTATAATGGCTTGAGGATTTTCTTCGTTCCATATATGGAAATATTGCCAATTTACGAAGGCATTGAACAAAAACTGAGCTTCTTCACCAAACCCAATTCTTTGGACAAAATGCTATACTCCTAGAAACTTCGCGAACAAATTTATTTTATTCAAATTTAATTTCTTCATGTTACTCAAGTGTTATTCTGGTGCTAAACGATTCATGATGAATTACCAAATATTACTGATCATGAACACTGAATAGGCATTGAAATAAAACACAGTTTGACATTATCAACTGTCAAACCATAGACAACAACCATCGCGAAACTTCTCAAGCAGCTAAAAATTATAACTAACTAACTACAAAAGGGAATCAGAACTAACAAAAAAATGTTCATCTTATTGTATCCTTTTCATCAAAGGTTACCATAATTATCCAATTATATTTTACCATGAATATTTGTTCAAAAAATTTCATTTTTGATTTGTTGTTTGGAAAACCAATTTCAAAAATTACTCCTTTCTTAATTTTCTCAAATTTGGTAGCATCATTTACTGTCTGCCTACCGACGCCATTTTTCTCATTTTTACTCGCCACTAATTGGTTGAATCTCCAATGATGAATAACGAAACATTAAACAAAAATAAGAAACAATTTTTTGTTTGTATGTAGTTTTTTAATATAACATGATGGGAATAGGTGCATGTATTTTTTTGTATTGCATTTTCAATCGAAATGGAAAACGGTTATGATAATTGCGGTTATTATTTCACTTAAGACTATATACAACATGTGTTTAAGGCTATACCTTCCTATAATAAGGATGAGCTTCTTTTTTATTTCGTTTAGGTGTGTATAAAGTTTATATACATATACATATATGTATAGAATATAATGTTCATTGTACGTAGTATCTATGATAATGCACAAGGGCGGATCCGCAGATTTTTAGTGAGGGGGAAATCCATAAAATCAAATTTTTGTACATAAGAGCACATAATCTACAAGTTTCTAAACTCTAAATAGTTACAGTTTTATTTTTTAGATTGACTTCAATGACTTGGAAAGACCAGAATGTGCAAAGCTTTCCATATTCGTGAAGTACGGCGAAAAATCGAACCTCTGTGATTGACAGTACAACGATTGTACTGATGAGCATTCCTGGAGGTGCGAGTATTACCTACAGTTGAAATGCTTGAGGAGAGGAATGCAACTGGCTATTTATCTAAACCTAAAGCATAATCCGTAAAAATGACTTTAAAAAAGAGTGAGACAAGAAACTTTATGACAGTGTTCAAGCGACGTAAATGATTCAACGATGATATTACCATTAATTATTTTAAATGCTCTACCTTTAATACTGTGCAAGAGGCTTAAGGGAATTGCAGGAGTACCAGCCCAGAGGTGGCAGTTATAGTCAAGCTAAGGACGTATATAAGTCTTTTAGATAACAGCCAGATCAGAAAAGAAGACAAACTTCTTGCATCGCCTTAGGAAACCCAAACCCATTTAACACTGCTGTCTAGTTTAGAATTTAATCAACATTGCCATTAAAGATCCACATCCAAAAAGGAGGGTTGTGAATCCATAAACTATTGTTTAGCAATAAATGGTCTAAATAGTTTAACAACTTTTTACTTATGAAAATATTCCAAAAGTTTTCTAAATATGCTCAATTTAAGTTTTGACATACAACAACTTAGATGAATTTTGGGACTATTTTTTACATTGAACGCTTTTATAAGCGTTAGAAAATGTTCAATATAAACCAGCTTTCATATTAATTGTAATTCTCCGTAACCAACAATTTCACTTGAAGTAAGAAAACGTGGAAGAACTTTTTTCAGGAAGTCTTCTTTCTTCTGCCTTTCGGCCTGCCTTAAATTTAGCTCTATGTCACAGAAGAGGATGTGACTGAAACGCTGCTTTCCTTTTAATCAAATACCCTTTATTTTTCGAAAATCGTTTTTCCCACAATTTTGCTATTTAGAACATATATTTTCAACTCTCTTGTGAAAACATATGAATTCCCTTCGCAATGGAAGGGTGCAAAGGTAATTGCTACATCCAAAACGTCGAAAGGAGATGAATTTAGACCAATTTCAATATTACGATTTTTGTCAAAAGTTTTCGATAAAGTAATTCAAAAACAAATTAACGTATTTCTTATTCGCTTTGAATTACTGACACCCAAACATTAGCCATTAAGTATTTCAGAGGACATTAGGAAAAAATTACTTTCTTAGTAGAAACTTCTTGATGTCTCGAAAGTTTTTGATTTTGTAAACCATAAAATTCTTTGCCAATAATTCTTTCATCAAATTATCATTTCTTTTAACGTATCTAACAAAAAGACAACAAACTGTTGGAGTCAACAAACAAAGGTCAGAATTTCTACCGGTAAATAGTGGTTAACCGTAGCTTTTTTTTTAAATGTACGTTTAATGTACGATTTGCTTTCGCATGTTTGTCGAAGACACTTTCTTTAGGGCTAATCGAACATTCGGTAGCATGCTAAAATGAAGACTTAAAAATGATTGATCGATAGTCCATTAAAAATCAACTATCCAACACATTATTCCAATGAAAGTTGGTTGTGAAATTTTTTGAAAGAAAGCTTAACGTCATATTCAAAAGCGTTATGTCTTCGGATTTTGTCGTTTTGATAGAATCTCATCGCAATATGCTTCACAATTTCTGGGTATGACCTTTGTTGACTTTTTGAAATACAGAAATAAATTTAAAGTTTGGACAACTAATTTTAGTGTCCAGGTTAAACAGTTTTTAAAAATTAATAAAAATGTGTATGCTGGAGAACTATTTAATATGAAAATGTAAGCTCTTGCTTATTTAAGAATATTTTTATCAAAAAAGAGTCAAACAAATTTAAGAAATGAGGAACAAAACAATTATGTTTTTGAATTTAAAAAGAGCAAGCGATATGGCGCTGTCTGAGAAGGATCAAACACAATGTTTTCTACTGCGATTATGATACCTCTTTTCATCCTCCATACCTCGAGAACTACCAAAAATATTGAGTTTTTTTTTACAGACAATTATATACCAATTTATGCTTAAGAAAAGTGAAACATTTTGTTGGTCACAAATATTTTAAGAACAAATAATGCTATCGACTTCAATTAGAATTTATAGCAGTCATTACGATGCGATGGTACCTTTTAATTGAAAAAAGTCAAATATTGATATTTTTACTGAAAACAAAATTAAATTAAATTACGTTAATTGACAATTTTTCTTACAAAAAATTAAAATATCGAATAAATCATTGGTGTGAAAGTGTGGGTCGCATTTCGCCTTTATTTTTGCGATTTTTGTCAGGATCTCGAACAAACATTTTCTTCAAATCATAATATTAAATCACACATGCGATCTCCTTCGTTTTGTAAATGCTTTCTCTTTATTTAAAAAAAAAAAAAACGTTTACATACTTTTATATTAATAACTGTTTCTCTATGTTTTGAATTTGGGAAAAACCTTTAAGGACATTACTCAATTTTTGTTTTCTTTTTTTTATAAGATTAGAAAAACTAATCGATTTTTGAAGATTAACGTTAAATTACTAACATTCACTGTTTATACAACTAAACTCTATTAACTGTATGGCTAGGGGGGGTCAATACCTCAACGACCCCCCTTTGGATCCACCACTGGACGAACAATTGACGGAAACGCAAATCCAACGCTATCATTCGCCGCTCTAACCACATTGGCGGTCAGTAAAGAATACATGAGTCTTATTTACAATTTTAAAGAAACTATATACAGAAAATTATAGGGATGAGAAATGAGATATGAAGCGTACCAGATGAGATAATGGCGGCGATTTTGATCGCAATTACACACTCTTTTTTTATTTTATCATTTTTGGTTTGGATAGGAATATTATACACATGCGTTTGATATGAAGGTAATATTATATAACTATACTAATGTTATATTTATTTTTTTCGAAAATAACTACATTAATTTCTAGTGCATCATTTTTAGGTCAACAATTTCTCAAGGACGTAGAGCCTACACTTTTTCAATTATTAAATATATGCATATGTGTATCTAGCTAGATTTAAAGTGAACTTCTAATCAAATTATACACTTTACCAAAAACAATCCACGAAAAAATCATACCACATTCACACATTTATAGTCATCTCACAATCAAACGTCTATTATTTGAAAATATCATGGACATGTTCAAAAACAATGGCAAGTGGTAGCTACTCCAGTAGACGTTCTTTGTTCAGTCTAAAAAACAAAAGAGCCTGGGATACGACCGATTTGTACCCGATAAAAATGTTCAAATGTTATTTATTGTAACAAGCCAATTTTGTTATTAAGAAAAGAAGCTGGGATGCGACCCACACTGATAACTGCCCATCCTGTCTGTGGATTTGTCGTGCTTAAAAGGTTTGTAGGTTTTCGTGTTTTGTTAAAAAAGTTGTCAGTTGAATTATTCTTAAAAATTTTGAAAATCACCAACAACATTTTGCATGTAATGAAGTAGTTTAATTTCAAAATCTATTTTTGTAAACGAGCTTTTTAGTCGAAAACCAATTTTTACCAATTTTAGTATCATTTCTAAAAAGTTTTAATTTCTTATATAAACAAATACAAATTGGATGAATTAAATTAATTTGAAGTCAATGTCTTCTATTATTCACGAGACATCGAAAACCGAACATCAATTTTTAAAAATAACTGACTGTTGGATTTTTATAACAAAATTACTGAATATTTTCTGTGAGATAAAAATAGTTTGAAGCCAATATTTTTAAACATTGAAAGGATATTTGAGTCAAAAGTAAATTTTTACCAAGTTTTAGTATTGTTTTTTGTTTAGGTTTTTATTTTTTGTAAAAAAAAACTGTCAATTCAATTTTTCTTAAAATTTTACAAAATGTTGAAAACAATATTTCTTATAAAATAAAATTAGTTTGAAGCCATAATTTAAAAATTTTGAAAAGATATTTGAGTCGAAAATTACTTAAGCCTTAATTTTTACCAACTTTTAATAATGTTTTGTTTAGGTTCTTATTAAAAAAAAAAACTGTAAAATAAGTGTTTCTCAAAATGTTACTGAATGTTTAAAACAAAATTTGTTATAATATTACATTAATTTGAAGCCAATATCTCAGGTTTTTGATAAGATATTTGAGTAGAAAATCAATTTTTACCAACTTTTATTATTTTTTTTAGGCTTTTATTTTTGTAAAAAAACTGTCAATTCGATTTTTCTCAAAAATTTACTGAAAATTTTCACCTTTTTTTAAATTGCTATGGTAAAAAAACCACCCACTCATTTTTTTTCAGAGTCCATTCTGCATTGTTATCTTTAGAACCTACCCGTACCCGTGGCATGATATGCTTAACGGTAGAAAGTTTGTTGTGGAAAGTGGCAATGTAACTTCTACCACGTCTACGTAGGGTGCGACTCTAACTCACGTCATGTGCAGTGGGGAAGCACCGATACTAACACAAGGGGCGAGTCCCTTTTTGAATATATTATTGATAACAACCTTATAGTAGCTAACAGAGGTAACACTCCCACCTTTGTTACAAAAACCCGTAAGGAGGTGCTCGATATCACCATAACAAGCAACTCAGATACTTGTCAGGTAGAGCAATGGAAGGTACTAGACGACGCATCTTTCTCAGATCATCGTCTAATCGAATTCTGTATCCCTGATACTAAGCGGGAAAACAAACTTTTTAGAAATAATAGACGTACTGATTGGCACGTCTTCAACAGCGAAATTATTAAGAACATAGGTCAGCTTAGTACCGACACTAATCTTAATTCAGATAGCTTAGATGAATTAACTGTGGAATTCACAGAAATTATGCGGAACGCCTTTGACAAAAGCTGTCCACTCATTACAGCGGCGAAGAAAAACAATAAACCGTCCTGGTGGACTACTGAGCTCAGTAATATTAGGAAAGAAACAAGGAAACTTTTTAATAGGGCTAAACGCACTAGACTAGATAGCGACTGGGAATGTTATAAAACCAGTCAACGAAAATTCAAAATTGAAACTCAAAGGGCGAAACGAAGCTCATGGAGAAACTTCTGTAGTAGCATCGAGTGTACTAACCATTCAGCAAGACTAAGGAAGATACTCTCCAAAGTAAACACACCCATAGGCTCCCTAAAAGGACCTAATGATCAATGGACAGAGTCCTGTCAAGAAAGCCTAAAACTCCTGGTTCAAACACACTTCCCAGGATGTAGCGCAGATCTAGTAAACGAGCCGATATACACCATATACTCGGTACCTGAAATTCCTAGGGAATTGATAACAAAAGAAAAGTTAATCTGGGCTATTAACTCATTCTCTCCTTACAAATCCCCAGGCCTAGATGGCATCTTCCCCTTGATGCTGCAAAAAAGCAGTGATATCATCACTCCACATCTGATAAACATATTTCTTAACAGTCTTAAGTTAGGATATGTCCCGAAGGCTTGGCGTGAAGTTAAAGTCGTCTTCATACCAAAAGCTGGCAAGCCCAGTCACACAGAACCAAAAGACTTCAGACCTATCAGTCTAACCTCTTTCGCACTAAAAACACTTGAGAGATTGATTGATATGCACATCCGTAGCAACTTAAAGCCAGAATCTTTATCACCATTTCAGCACGCCTATACAAAAGGCAGAAGTGTAGAAACAGCCCTACACTGTGCAGTTAGAACAATAGAGAAATCGCTCGCGGTGAAAGAATACACCCTTGCCTCTTTTCTTGATATCGAAGGAGCATTCAACAATGTCCACAACAGTGCCATAGAAAAAGCTCTCACTGATCTTAAAATAGAACCTACACTTATAAAATGGATTACGTGTATGTTGAAAAGCAGACAAATCCATTGCGTACTAGGTAGTTCTGATATAAAGATGTATACATCTAGAGGAACTCCACAAGGCGGAATCCTCTCACCCCTCCTCTGGACTTTGGTGATGAATGAAATTCTCATCAAACTCAAAAACAGCGGTGTCAGAACTATAGCTTATGCCGACGACCTAGCGCTTCTAGCGACGGGTAAATACCTGACCATGGTAAGCGAACAACTAGAAGGCGCATTAACTATGGTCAATAACTGGACCAAAAAATGCGGTCTGAAGATTAACCCCCTGAAAACAGAACTGGTACTTTTCACCAAAAGAAGGAAAATACCTTCTTTTGAGATACCAAAAATTGATAACACCCCACTTATAGTTTCAGAAAAAGCAAGATACCTTGGAGTTATCTTGGACAAGAAACTCAACTGGGGTCTAAACATACAGGAAAGATACAAGAAAGCCATGATTGCACTCTACTCGTGTAACAGGATTCTGGGAAGAAACTGGGGGCCAAATCCAAAGATAATCATGTGGATGTACACAGCCATTGTTAGACCCATTCTAACTTATGGCAGTTTGGTTTGGTGGCAAGCTCTGGAGATATCCAGGAACTTAAAAACCCTTACCAAAGTACAAAGAATGGCATGCATTAGCACTACGGGGGTGATGAGGACTACCCCAACTGCGGGTCTCGAAGCGATCCTAAATCTCACCCCCATAGACTTATTTGCGCAAGAATCAGCAGCAAACAGCGCTCTCCGACTTAGTCAGACCGATATTTGGAGATCTAGTCAACACGGTCATACCACGATCCTTAGGAAATACGTTGGCAATAACGTTCGTACCGATTACATGACCCCTTATCTAGACTTCAATAAAAACTTCACTACCAACTTCCCTAATAGAGAGGACTGGGAAAACAGTGTACCCTACACTAACGAATCGAATCTTACCATCTTCACCGATGGTTCGAAAATGACTACTGGGGTAGGGGCAGGTTTCTACTCAGAAAATCTTAGCCTTGCCAGTTCATTCAGACTTCCTGACCATAGCAGCGTCTTCCAAGCTGAGATCTTGGCAGTGAAAAACGCTGCTAATCAAATATCCATGATGGCGATACCACACGCTGATATCACCTTTTTCATTGATAGCCAAGCAGCAATAAAAGCGATCTCTGCCACGCAAATCAAGTCAAAGCTTGTTTCTTGCTGCCGCGAAGAGCTAAGGGTTCTTGGTATGCAGCACAACGTAAGACTCTGCTGGGTTCCCGGTCACAGTGGTGTGCCAGGAAATGAAAAAGCGGATGAGCTTGCAAGAGAAGGCTCGGTACTTGATCCCTCTCTCATAGACCACAACATCAGAATCCCTCAATGCGAACTAAAGAGAAACATTAGTAATAATATCATTCAAAAAGCAAATGATAGATATAACCTATTAGAAACCTGCGGTAACACCAGGAAACTCTGGCCTCATTATGACAAGGAAAAATCCAAAAAGATTTTACTTCTCAAAAAACCGTCCCTAAAATCCCTCATAAGTGTGATAACGGGACACAACCTACTTGGCTACCACAAAAAGAAGATGGGGCTTAGTACGGACGACATATGCAGAGGCTGCGGCGATGAGGATGAGCACGAAAACACGGCTCATTTTCTATGCCACTGTCGAGCACTCTGCCGTACCAGATCAAAATTCTTAGGCAACTATTTCTTCAATGAACTAGAAGAACTATCTGAACTCCCAGGCAATCGCCTATTGAACTTTATCAAGTCCACCAAATGGCTCGATCAACCATAGAATTCATAGGTTACAACACTTCAGGGTATCACAATGGATCTACATTGATCTAAGTGTGACGGTAACAAAATCAACTGTCAGCCCATATAACCTAACCTAACCTAACTTCTACCACAACATTCTTAATTAAAAATGGTATTCAACAGGGAGCGGTGAATTCGCCGATTCTCTTCAGCATTTACACCAGCGATCTGATAGGTAGTCTTACAAAGGCAATTGCGTACGCCGACGATCTAATTGCGTACAGAACGGCCCGATAGGTTGAGGTTATTAGAATTATCTTGCAGCGTGATTTCGACAAGATTCAGCGATATTGCAACGACTGATAGGAATAGGTAGTTTAAGTTAGCTTTAAGTTTTATATTAAGGACCTTATTTTAAGTAGGTTTTAAGTAAATTCAAATTCAAATTGTATTTTAAACAAGCCTCTGATAGTTATATTCCAAGAAAAATTGTTAAAAAAAAACTCCAACCCTCCTTGGTTTAACAAAGTGCTATCAAATCTTAAAAATAGAAAAAAATAAAGCCTTTAAGAATTATAAAAAGGATAGAACTATTTTGGTTAATATTCATAAGTATTTAACCTTACAAAAAGAGTTTGACGTGCTTAATAAGTGTTTATATAATAATTTTATCTTAAATGCTGAATCACAAATCAAGGTTGACTGTAAACATTTTTGGAAATTTATAAACACAAAGAAAAAATCAATTGGATTACCAAATTGCATGGAGTTTTGCGGCAGCACTTCCAGTGATTTGTCAACCATATGCAATCTTTTTGCTGATTATTTTGAGTCGGTATATTATCTTACATCATCTAATGTACATACTTCCACAGTTTTCACCACCTAATGTTATCGATGTCGGTAGCATCAATTTAGGCATAATGGAAGTATCTGAAGCCATAAGAGGTATTAATGAAAATAAAAGTGCTGGACCGGATGGTATTTTTCCTAAGATCATTAAAAAATGTGCAACATCTCTCGCGATACCCCTTTACATTATTTTTAATATTTCCATGCGAACTGGTCAATTCATAGATGAATGGAAAACATCTTTCATCTCTCCAATTTTCAAAGCAGGATCGAGACAAAAAGTATGTAACTATAAACCAATTTGTAAGCTATCTGTAATTCCGAAAATATTTGAAAAGATTGTTTGTGATAAACTTTATTTTTTTACCAAAAATGTAATTGCTGAATCTCAGCACAGTTTCATGTCAGGCAGATCAACAACTTCTAATCTCACTGTTTTATGTAATTCCGTAGTAAAAGGTTTTGATAAAGGTTTTCAGACAGACATAGTTTTCACAGATTTTGCTAAGGCCTCATTTTTTAAAATGGATAAGCTCTTATTTGAGCAACCAGACCCAATTCGTCAAAATAGATAAATTCGAATCTAAAGCTATCAAAGTAACATCAGGTGTTCCACAGGGGAGTCATATTGGACCCTTGTTTTTTATACTTTTTATAAATGATATTCCTGATACTTTTAAATTTTCTAATTATTTATTGTATGCTGATGATGTTAAAATTTTTAAAACCATTAAATCTGTTGATGATTGTCTATTATTGCAAGAAGATCTAAATGAATTGGCATTGTGGTGTAATAGAAATTTACTCTTTCTGAATGTCTCTAAGTGTCAAAGTTTTACGTGTTTGAGGAGAAAATCATACATTTTGTTTGATTACTCAATTAATGACATTGTTTTGGAAAAAGTTACTCAAAAAAAAGACTCAGGAGTCATATTAGATCATAAACTTTCTTTTAATTTCCACATTGATTTTGTTGTAAATAAAGCTTATAAGATGCTCGGCTTTGTACGAAGGAACACAAAGGAATTTACTGATCCTTACGCACTCAAATGCCTTTACTCAGCCTTTGTCAGATCAAATCTGGAGTATTGTAGTGTAGTTTGGAATCCGTACACTCATTCCTTAAGAATAGAAAGAGTGCAGAAATCCTTCACTAGATACGCTTTTAATAAGCTTAATTGGAGTATTGATAGACCTCCATATCCTGTAAGGTGTCAGCTCTTTGGTATGCAAACGCTTGAGTTAAGAAGGAGATATTTTTCAGTAATGATGGTAAAAGATATCTTAAGTAACCACATAAATTGTTCTTATTTGCTTGAACGTATTAATTTGTATTTTCCTTGCAGAAGTCTCCGTATGGTTTTCTACCTACATACGTGATGAATTTTTTAGAAGCAACTACAGTAGGAATGAACCCATATCTCGTTGCATCAAAGTGACAAATAGTGTTATACACTCCATTGATATATTTCAACTCTGTTCAAGTGATAGATTTGAAAGATATGTCATGCTTGTTTTGCTATCTAATCAACTCATAGTTACTTAATTTCATATTTATTTATTTATTTACTAACGTCGATTGTACATATTTATACATATTTATTATATTTATTATATTTATTATTATTAATACTATTATTTTATTATTATATTTATTATATACATAAGTAGTAATTTATAAGAGATTGTAAAACTCTGCTTGATGAAATAAACTAAACTATAAACTATAACTATAAAAATAAAAAAGGATATTGATATTAGTTTATTTTCAAATTTTCTATTAAATACAAAATAAATTAAATTTATTTGAAGTAAAATAGATCTTAGGACCGAAAGGCATTAGTATTAAGTGTTATAGTTTAACTTAGAGTGTCCGTATGGGACCAGTAAGTTAGTTGTAAGTTATGGTTAATTAGGCTAGTTTTATGAATTTTTGTCTAGCTTTAAGATAGGTTTAAGATTGAAGTAATAAAAATGAATTTGAAAAAAAAGTGCGTTGGACTGTCATGCCAGAGGTCTTGGGTTCGATCCCTACCTATGCCATCTAAAGTTTTTTTTACGGGTAAGTACTGCCCCTTGCGAGGAATTGACAAATTCTCCAAGAGTAATTCTTGTCATGAAAAAGTGCTTTCTCAAATTATCCGCTCGGATTTGGCTCTAAGTTCTCAACGGACTGTTGCGCCACCCAATTTATTTTATTTTTAAAAGATTTTAATTTATCCACCCTACCTACCTCATTTATAAGTTCAACTGTCACATGTTATTTACTAAAAACTTTGTAATATACCCATTTGTTAAAAACTTAAATAGAAATAATAATAGATACCTACATTTTAAATTTAATTCTTTTGTTCTAATTTTTGCTTTACATCAACTGTACGAAAATTTTGATCAATTAAAGGACTTTGACTTCCTCTTCCGTTTTCGTTCGGTAATAGAGAATCAGTCATGAAGGTTTTTTTTTACAAATAGCATATATGTAAAAAAAGCATGGTGGTCTGATGTTCTCCTAGCGTTCCATTGAAATAGTTTACAACAATGTTATATGATAAAAAACGTTAGCCACAGAAACGCATGGCCGGGTAAGCTAGTATTTGTATTAAATTAATAATTTATGAATGCCAAAAAACACAATTAAATTTATTATTTTTGCATAAGTCCTTATGTATTTATTTCAATTAATAGTGTAGATACAAAAAGATGAACGACACACTCGGTAGAAAGTAAAGCATCATTCACATGAGCGCGACCAACGAACGACGAATGAATTACAAAATGTGAGTTTATATACGTTTGAAGACATATTTCCACACAAATTCTTAACAAAACGATAGCATTATAGTTTCTATTGGATTTATGATGCTTACTTTTACTTTTCAATATCATATATTAATAAATTTAAGAAAACAAATTTATTCGTCGCGAAAAAAATTGTAGTTGATACGAACTGTCAAACTTTATTCGCGTTCCACATTATCCACACTCGCAACGAATAAAAAAATCGTGTGTACTTAACCTAAAAAAATCGTTCTTGTTTTGGTTTCGGTGGTGAATGTCAAACTTCATTCGCGACGAATTAAAAACTCTCATGTGAAAGAAATGTCAAAATCGACGAATATTCGTCCATTCGTTGGTCGTTGGTCGTGCTCATGTGAATATTGCTTAAAACCCCTTTCGCATTCAATCAGCGTCACCTATAATCCAATTCGTAAGGTTTCCTTTTGTTATATTGAACTTGTAGGTACTTTTTCGTCATGGTTTTGTCATTAGTTCTATACAGTTATAGTATAACATGGTCTTGCTGAAAGGCACATACAGACATAATTGGAATATAAGGTAAATAATGTATAATAAACGAAACCGAAGGTCTTCAATAGAAACAGTCCAACGTCCTATATACGTTACCTTCACACAGAAACTCTTTCATAAAGAAAATTACCGGGTACCTGTGACTCTATTATGTGATACTATGATGATGAGAATAATAAACGCATTTCACCTGTTGAACATTGAAAACGACTACATTTTGCTTGGTGACATCAAAACTATATAGCGACAATAGAACAAGTAATGACAACGAGAAAAACACAAGAAGTCCAGTCGAGCGTGACTTCATAAAACTCCCAGAAATACACCCACCCAGCTTCAGAAGCTAAATCTAGCTATACCAAAGTAACAACTCTATAATGGAAGGTTTCTGAGAAACCTTCTTTTTTCTAAAGCTAACACTGGGTTAAAAATATGTACAACTATACATACAAGTATGACCGTGTAATAGAGGTGGGAGGGTTTGTTTTGTATATTTCATAGTCCATTACTAATGTAAAGTTATATGCGGGTATGCACTTTTAATAAACTATTATTACGCGGCACATCAAATATCAGCAATTGAAAAGTAACCAGCTTGACATTCAATTGTTTGTTGTATAAGAAGTCTGAACAAACGTGTTTGGATTATAGACTAATAAAAAAACAAGGTGATTAGAGTCGATTTAGTGTCCTTGAAAACAAGAGGCTCGATTATATTTTTTGTTTAGTGTTCAAGACCCCTAATTCTTGTTTATTTGTTGACATATATTACCCCGAAAGCAAAGAAATTACGTTTTTAAAAACTTAACTGTTTATCTTTTATATATATAACTTCTCAATTTTCGTTCTGAGTAGATGGTAAGATGAATTTGTCCACCACATACCAATACAAGGAGAATCATTCTCAATTGCTGATTAATAAAATTATTGTCAGCTTAACAAATATCTTGAAGATGAAAGGCAACACCGCTTTTGCAGCATTATGTTGACTAGTGATCTCATGGTCCATCTCACAGAACATTGGTATAAAAAAGAAAGAAGGATTATTGCGCTACATGTTTGAAAACCACAAAATACATGCTGGTGTGCCACAGGGCTCTGTACACTCTTTCTCATTTTTATTATTGATCTCCTGTCTGTAACTTCCAATCCCTTTAATTGCTTCGCGAAACGGTATAGTAATCTCAGCTTTTGATATTCGTTTTCAGACTGCCTTACTTCGCAATGTTCAAGTATTCAAAAGTAATATACATTACTTCTGCAGTCCTGTGTGAACTAGGGCTTCTTTTCCATCTAGCTCGGTCCCTAGCTAAGATGTCTCCAGCTGCGTACTCTAAGTTGGGTGAGGTCACTTTCCACTTTTGCGCGCCACCTGCTCCACGGTCTTCCTCTACTGCGCTCTCCATCAGTGGGCGTGGATTCGAAGACTTTCCGGGCCGGAGCATTGGTTTCCATGTGCTCTACGTGAGCCAGCCATCTCAGTCGTTGAACTTTTATCCTTCTGGTAAAGTCTATGTCGATGTAACGTACAGCTCGTCGTTCCATCTTCTTTTCCACTCACCTTCTTTGCATACGGGACAGTAGATCACGCGAAGAACTTTTCTCTCGATACTACCCAAGGTATGTACTTTCATCCGCTTTTGTCATAGTCCATGCTTCTGCATCGTATAGCAGGATGTGGATGATGAGAGTCTTAGATAGCGACACTTTGGTCGCTCGAGAGAGGGCTTTACTATTCAATTGCTTTCTTAGCCCAAAGAAACAGCAGTAAGCAAAAGTAATTTTTCGTATGATCTCAGCGCTTGTGTTGTTTTCTGCTTTCAAAGCTGGGTCTAGGTATACCTATACATAGTCTCTATAACTACCTCAAAATTACGTCTGCCAATGGTGAATTTTTGTTTTTTGACCGAGACGTCCATGTTGTAAATGCTGTTTTGACCATATGAACCGATAAACAAAATTTTGCTGAATCTGCCTCAATACTCACAAAAGCCTAATTGACATCACGCTGAGTTCTTCCGATTATGTCAATGTCATCAGTGTACGCCAGTAATTAGACAGATTTTTGAAAGAGAGTGATGTTAAAGAAATCGCATTACTGTGCATCACCTTGTATAAAGCCTTTTTTGACATCAATTAAGTTGTTTCTAACTTTTAAGGAGCAGCACGAATTCTCCATGGCACAAATGGCCGAGTTTGACAGGGATGCCAAAACTAGACATGGCTCTATGCAGTTCGTTCCTGAAGATTCTGTCATATGCGGTCTTGAAATCGATAAAAAGATTGGTGTGGATTTGACATTCTTGGGTTTTTTTCAGGATTTGCCGTAATTTAAAATCACACTGATGAGGGCCTAATGAAGTGGTTGACGATGAGCTTTAGACGTTCACATATTACGGCATAGAAGAAGGTTGGTGCAGTTTAGATGTTCTCCTTTTTTCAGTATCGGGCAAACAATACTGATTTTCCATTCATCGGGCCATGCTTTCTTCCGACCATATTTTACAGATAAGTTGGTGCATTTTACAAGTTTTTTCCAGCTGCTTTGAAAAGCAAAGGAATTCAACCCATATGCTCCAGCGGATTTGATAGACTTCAAATCCGCTGGAGCTGGACTTTAGGCTTCTTTATTTCGTCTAAGTCGGAAAGACAACATTGTTGGCTTTCGTCGTCTATATACTGTTATACAGTCTGCATAAGTGATCCTTCCATATCATCAGTATTGACTGCGGCTCCGCTAAGATTTTAGATTTTTTAGATTTAGATTGATTTTATTTAAACATACATTTTTAACAATAATATGGTTAATACAATCAATAGGATGCATGGCATTGCCGTCTGCCTGATTGACAACTAAAAGTATAGCTTTATATAGATTAAAAAAAGAAAGTGCAGTTTAAGATTAAAACGCTTCATTTAAAATTTGATGTCTATATTTAAGTGCTGTTTTGTAATATGCATATAACTTTGTGACTTCCATTTCCTGTAGAAGGCTTATGATTTCAGTATTTGAAAGAAAGTCACTGCCTAGGATAAGTATTCTAATTTCTCTGAGTATCGCACATCGCCCAACAAAATGAGGAACATCCTCGCGCTCATTAAGTTGCACAGGTTGCATAAAATCGATAAGTCATCGCGGTGAGGAATGTAGTTCAGATTAAGGAGTTCTCCTCTTAACCGGAACATGCACGAAATTTGTTCGATGGTATATTTGTCGTGAAAGTAGTTTCTTTCCCGGAGATGCGGTGCAGTGAGCTTTTGGCTTGTTCCGTGTATTGTTTTCTTGAGACTTCATACAGACGAGCTATTAGGCGATATAAAGTTGGTTTCCAAGAGGAGAGGTTACTGTAGTTTAGATCAACATCCACCTGCTCGGCAAGTTCTAACCAGTCTTTAAACCATCCACTTCGGGATTGGATTGTTTAAAGAACTACTTTTTTAGGGAGACGATAACTTGGCATATCCAGAGCTTTGAGGATGTAATCGACCTGCAGCTTGAGTGTTTTTATCAATAAAGGCGATAGACCTGATTCCAACATGATCATGTAGTTTGGAGTACTCGAAGGAAGGTAGAAAGTCCGTTTAATGTAAAATCTAAGCAGTTTTTCCACTTGTTCATATTTCCGACCTCCCCAAGCTTGCGCCGCATAAAACATAACTGATTCCCATACAGCTTCGAAGACCCTGAATTTACTGGAATGCGTAATTTCCTCATTATTAAAACATTGCTTCCATGCTACGTTTATAGCTGTTTTCGCCTTAACAAGTTTGTCAGTGAGATGTTTTTCCATGCTCAAGTTCTTAGTAAAGCAGACTCCTAGATATTTGTATTCTTTGACCAACTCTACTCTTTCACCATTATAGTGCCATTGCTCACTTGCACCCGATCTTCCTCCGCCGTTCTTAAAAACCATCACTTTGGATTTACTTAAATTTACCACTAGGTTCCACCTTTTACAATATTCAGCAAGCTTATTTATCATTAGCTGAAGTGACTGCGGTGTATACGCGAGTAGAACAATATCGTCGCCGAAAAGAAGAGCTTTAAAGTTAACGCCTGCGTACTCGATCATCAATGAAGAGTGCAAACAAGCTTGGACTGAGTGCACAGCTCTGTCTAACTCCTGATTTCGTTTGGAACCACTCTGATAAGCATTGGCCATTCCGCACTAATGCTTTGGTAGTCTTGTATAAATTTTCCAATACTGTACCGAACTTAAACGACATTCCTAACTGGTAAAACTTGTAAAATAGGGCATTGCGATCCACGGTGTCGAAAGCAGCTTTGAAATCAACGAAGAATGCAAATAGTTTCTTATTTCTCGATAGAAACGAGTCAGCAATCGAGCGAAGTACAAAAATGTGATCGACGGTGGAGTATCCCGATCTGAAGCCAGCTTGGAACTCACTGAGCAGATTATTAGAGTGTATCCATTCATTTAAACGGCTCGGCTGAGCAGAATCGAAGTAAATATTTTATATGACGAGTTCAAAAACGAGATTCCTCTGTAGTTTTCCGGAAATTCAGTGCTTCCCTTCTTGTGGATTGGGAAAATCAAGGCATCGCTGAACTGGTTTGGGATGGATCCTCCCTCTAAGATCTGGTTGAATACTGCTGTTAGAGATACAACAAGAGTATCTGTACCATATCTGTAGAATTCTGCGGGTATAACATCTGAGCCCGCAGCCTTTCCATCCTTTTGGTTGTTTATCGATATAAACACTTCTTCCCTTGAAATTGGTGCATCTAAAATATTATTTTTGAAGCCAGGTTTAGCATACTGAATCTGAAATCTATTTGGCGCATCTGGGTTTAACAATTGCTCGAAATATGTTTGCAGTCTATTTGAACTACGACCCGGGCTAATAGTATATTTTGTTCCATTAAATTTTTCGGACCAGGTTCCAAAACTTAGACGACTTGTTACACTTTGCAAGCTGATGTGCTTGGGCTTCCGAATAGTCTTTTTCCTTCTTTCGGCAGAGAAGTTTAAAATTCTGTTTATACTCCATGTAACGGTCCTTTGAAAAATTTGTATTATACTTCCGATATGCGCTCAGCCAAGCGTAAGAAAGGCTTCTCGCCTGCATGCATTCCTTGTCAAACCAAGGTTCTCTATATTCAGGTTTTCTTTGACTGTTATTCGGTATACCTATGGTAAGCTCCTTTAATGCTTTTTTCAATTTTGTTCAGACTTGCTTCATATTGTTCCATCATCAGAAGTGCATCTAAACGTGCTCTATAGTTGGATGCAGATTCGTTTGACCAGCGTAGTTTGGGAATCAGTTGCATTTGTACATTGGTTTCATTTTTTTCTTCCCCGTTAGTAAAGGATATACAAAGAGGCATGTGGTCTGAAAACGGTTTATTTTCTATTTCCAGATTTTTAACAACTGGTCTCCAGTCACCACCTTCCAAACTGTAGTCAATGACCGAACTTCCTTGTTTTCCCACGAAAGTAAATTCACCCAATTTATCACCATCACTTACACCGTTCATTACACGGAGGCCGAAGGTGTTGCAAAGTTCAAGCAATTGACTTCCTCTTGCATTCTTAATTGTGTCTTTTGAATTTCTTGCTTTTTCGAGTCTGGCATTCTCAACCCCTTCTTCAACCCCTATTCTTGCGTTTAGGTCTCCCACCAGCAATATATTTTCTACTTCTCCACACGTTAGGAAATCCTTGATATTTTCGAAGTCAGTGTTCCAGTGATTACAGTTGACATATGCTGGGACTATACGGTAGATTTTTCCACAAATCCTCAAATCCAAGTAAGTCAGAACTCCATTCTGTTTAAATTCACAATTTATGCCTTTCATGCAGCGCCGGCCCCAGCCAAACTTGCGCCCTGTGCAAGATTTGTAGAAAGCGCCCCTTTTTTATATTTTTTTTACACATAAAATGATACACAAGCATAAGCCTTTCCCAGATTACCCAGGAGGTAGACTTTCAATGCGTTTTTTTTATTGAGGTATCCCCAGGAGGCCTAAACCATTAAACTAAAACGCAGCGAAGAAATGAGCAGAGGGGAAACTTTTAAACTTGGAAACTTACTTTTCTGGCCTTACATTTTGCAAATTCAGAAATGAGATCATCAAAGTCTAAAGAATTTAATAATTTCTTTTCAATGGACATTATAGATAAACCTACCAATCTCTCTTGAGTCATGGTTGTCCTAAGATAATTTTTAATAATTTTAAGTTTAGAAAAACTACGTTCTCCTGAAGCTACCGTGATCGGGATTGTATTAAGGATTTGGAGAGCAGTTACTAAATTCGGAGCAAAATCTTCAAGGTTTGAACTAAAAATAAAATTTAACATATCTAAACTTGAGCTTTGTGGCGTAACAAGCTGGGATATTACGGTTAACTCTTGAAACAATTCTTCTCCATCTAAATATTTAAAACTACTTTATGTTAAAACATTCTGCAAATTAAGGCATGAAGCACGTACATTTTTATTTTTTAAACATTCGCTTATGTTACTCAAAAATGTAAAATTGATACTATACGTATCAAACCTTTCAAGTATTTGAAAAAAAAATTCAACTTTGAATCTTTGTTTCGGCTAATATAGTTTCAGGACATTCATCAGCATAAAGTATTTTTCTCCGTTGAGATCGCAATGATGAAGCTACAAGAAACATATTTGGTATTTCTAGGGAACTAGCAATACGCTCGGTTAATTGAACATACCTACTCATTAAATTTTTCATCGGAACGCATTAAAATCAAACTGTTTTTTGTATTTTCTAAAACTGTTATGCCAGTTGACAGATTAACGGACGAACTTTGCAAATATTTACTAGTTTAATTTATATTTTCTAAAATATCAAACCAAATTAGCAGGCAGCAAATAAATGTAAAATCAAAAATTTTATTTCCTAACGATTCTGCAATGTTTTTTGCCTCTAGATTTCTTAATTCTATAGGGCTTCATATATTTCTTGAATTGAAAAAAAGTTAAACAAACATTGAATTGTATCGAAAATTTTAACTGCATAAAATGAGAACCGAGCAGCATCATTAACCACTAAATTTAAGGAATGCGGGCAACATGGAACCAAAAATGCTCTTGGTTCCAGGGTTCGAATTCGATTCTGAACACCCGCTTCTTTTCCTTTCATATTCATATTCGAACCATTATCATAACTTTGGCTTGTCTTGTCTTCAAAATACGTCACTTCTATTAAAAACTGGTAGCTATTTATTTAATATTAATTAACCAACAAAGCGAAAAAACAATTGAAACAATCTGCATTCTGCACCAGACTAGATATACATTAAAAGTAGCCGTTACAATAGTCATTAACTTTCAAACAAAAAAAAACAAACTGCCTGCGCAAGAACAATTCGACTCCAAATAGAATCATCCCTCTTTAATTTTTAAGCTCTATGCTCCTTTTCCATTCTATTAAAAATTTCATCTCCTGTAATCAGGCACTTAACTCTTACACAGTGTGCAATAAGAAAACCTGCACGCTCTGATCCATATGATTCCGTATAAATAAGTTTTTTTTTAAATATCTCCCATGTTAGTTTCGATACTCAGTGTGCAAAAAAGAAAACTTGCACATCCATTCACCATTATTTGTAGCAAAGACACCTACCTACCTAATTTCCAAATATATCACCCTGTTCATACAAGAGAAAAAATCTCAACACAAAAAAGTTCCATGCCACCTCATATGTGCAAGATATATTTTATGCACACCGAGTCCCAAAATTAACATAGAAGTATGACGAAGCAAAATACTTATTCATATTGAATCGTATGGGCTAGAACGTGCAGGTTTTGTATCACGCACAGTACCCTGTATGTGAAACTCACATGAGACATTGTGAGTTCTCATCTACAAAGAAAACAAAAAAATAATATATGCTGTTTGCTGTGTCTTTGATTTGTAGTAGAAGGTAGCACAGAATACAGAAACCTACCTGCTCTCTTTTTTCAGAGACATTTTTGGAATGAGTTTGGACAGAGTTGGAATTCGAAATTTCTTTTTCAACAACACGAGGTGCAATGTGATATTTTGATCGATCTATAACGTAACATCGGTTTTTCTGGATTATTTCTCATTTAATTTCATGTGCTCTATTAAATTCTGAATATTTCTTTTCAACTACTAAATTACAGTTTCATTAATACAATCTTAATATATAAAAATCCAGTGTCATATGTATGTTCCCAGTGAACTCTTCACCAAGTCAACCGATTTCGATGAAAGTTGGCATTTTATGTGTAATTTGGTCTAACTTGAGATATAGGATAGTTTATATTTCGATTAATGGTCTTAATAATTTATAATTAACAATAAAATGATTGTCAATGTTGATGTTTGTTATTAATCGTAAGTTTCATAAGTCTCAAACAGATGGCGCCTCAAATCAGATTTTTTACAGAAAACTGGACCATCTATCGTGAACTTCTCATAGATGGCGCCACGTTGGAATTCGAAATTTCTTTTTCAACAACACGAGGTGTAATGTGATATTTTGATCGATCTATAACGTAACATCGGTTTTTCTGGATTATTTCTCATTTAATTTCATGTGCTCTATTAAATTCTGAATATTTCTTTTCAACTACTAAATTACAGTTTCATTAATACAATCTTAATATATAAAAATCCAGTGTCATATGTATGTTCCCAGTGAACTCTTCACCAAGTCAACCGATTTCGATGAAAGTTGGCATTTTATGTGTAATTTGGTCTAACTTGAGATATAGGATAGTTTATATTTCGATTAATGGTCTTAATAATTTATAATTAACAATAAAATGATTGTCAATGTTGATGTTTGTTATTAATCGTAAGTTTCATAAGTCTCAAACAGATGGCGCCTCAAATCAGATTTTTTACAGAAAACTGGACCATCTATCGTGAACTTCTCATAGATGGCGCCACGTTGGAATTCGAAATTTCTTTTTCAACAACACGAGGTGTAATGTGATATTTTGATCGATCTATAACGTAACATCGGTTTTTCTGGATTATTTCTCATTTAATTTCATGTGCTCTATTAAATTCTGAATATTTCTTTTCAACTACTAAATTACAGTTTCATTAATACAATCTTAATATATAAAAATCCAGTGTCATATGTATGTTCCCAGTGAACTCTTCACCAAGTCAACCGATTTCGATGAAAGTTGGCATTTTATGTGTAATTTGGTCTAACTTGAGATATAGGATAGTTTATATTTCGATTAATGGTCTTAATAATTTATAATTAACAATAAAATGATTGTCAATGTTGATGTTTGTTATTAATCGTAAGTTTCATAAGTCTCAAACAGATGGCGCCTCAAATCAGATTTTTTACAGAAAACTGGACCATCTATCGTGAACTTCTCATAGATGGCGCCACGTTGGAATTCGAAATTTCTTTTTCAACAACACGAGGTGTAATGTGATATTTTGATCGATCAATAACGTAACATCGGTTTTTCTGGATTATTTCTCATTTAATTTCATGTGCTCTATTAAATTCTGAATATTTCTTTTCAACTACTAAATTACAGTTTCATTAATACAATCTTAATATATAAAAATCCAGTGTCATATGTATGTTCCCAGTGAACTCTTCACCAAGTCAACCGATTTCGATGAAAGTTGGCATTTTATATGTAATTTGGTCTAACTTGAGATATAGGATAGTTTATATTTCGATTAATGGTCTTAATAATTTATAATCTACACTAATATTATAAAGAGGAAAGATTTGTATTTTTGTATGTAACGAACAAACTCCAAAAGTACTGGACCGGTTTTAATAATTCTTTTTTCATTAGAAAGCTACATTATCACTGAGTAACATAGGCTTTATTTAGTACTAGATTACTATAGAAATCTTTAAAAATTCCTATTAAAACCAACCGAAGGTGTACAAAAATTAGCCATAAAATGTCTTTCATCGCATACGTCTGCGAAGAGTATTAATGATAGGACAAACAAATTTTTTCTAATTTAGTGATTCATGGTCGTTTTAATTAGCATGCCTATAACTTAAATATCTGTACCTATTTATGTCTACCCGTGCGAAGCCGGGACGGGCCGCTAGTTATACGATAAAATTCTAAAAATATTAAGATCTTTTTTGTTTACATTAATTTTGTTTACATAGGTTCTATTAAAATTAATATTATTTACTAAAGGGCAGACGGCATTACAATTAAATATAAGGTTGCAACACTTGTAGATCGTTGGTTATAGCATTATTTTTACTGCAACCTGGAACGTCTTCTGTTGAAACGTCATTTGCTCCATTTATTGTTCCAAAGAAGCGGTTCCGCTAAGATGTTTCCCCTTTCGTCTTTACATCCTTCGGTTCGAGATTTATGCACTTGTGAATTTCGTTTCACCTGCTCATAAAACTTTCGAACTTCATTTCTGCTTTTGAAACTCTCAACATCTTCAACCGCACGTTTCTCATGGTCTCTGTTTTTCCTTCTCAAAAGTCTGTGTTCCTCCCTCCTCCGATGCTCATAGAGCTCGTGAGTAACTCTCGTCGTTCTGTGCAGAGCCGCTTTGCGTGCTTTTTGAAAGCTGTCACTTAATTAATGCTCAATTTGGTTTACCATTTCATAATGAAAACACTTACTCCTCATCAACGTTTGTAAATCTTGCGAATAGTGCAAATTTATTACCAACAAATGGCTAGATCGATTTCCCACCACGTTTACTCTAGTATGAATAATGCGCATCATCAGAGACGCGCGCCGGCGGCGGCGCGGGCGCTCCATTACCGTATTTGAGTTCCTAGTGTATGTGATCGTTCTCTTATTGAGACATTTTCTACTTTTGAAATCCACTGCAAGGTCTCGTGCTTATATCATTATTTTCTTTTAAACCTTCCTTCTTAAACAATTCAACTGTTATAAACTTACTTCTAGGAATGCTTACGAGTTTTGGTATTTTTTAGTAAAGGGATTCTTTTTATCCGCACTACACGAATGTGGAATTGGCAGCACTTTGTGTTCGCCGAACATAACGCCCCCCAATCACAAAGTTTAAAAAAAAAAATCGCCAACAAAACTCTAGGCGAATATCGTAATGCCACAAATAAATTTTAAATAAAAGAACGTTCAAATTATTAGTTGTCGTTTTGCAAAAAAGAATTTTTAATTTTTAAATTCGGTTTTATGACACAGGGGTTGGGCTTGGGCTTTGTGACATTTATTTTGCGCATTATGACGATTATGATTTGTAATCATAAAATGACATAAATCCCAAAAAGAAAAATGTCGTTAAAAATATAACTAACGTCGTTTTCAATTGGCAATCTGGAAGTGAAAAAAAGCATTCTGAATGCGTTCAATTGGGCAAAAGTGACAGTTCTGATTCTGAAAAGAAGAGAATTTCCCTTCTGGTTTTAAAAACAGAATCAGAAGCAGAATCACTCACACATTCATAAATTTTAAATGTCAGATGTCACACTTGACAAATGACATTTTTTTTTTGTAACACATTTGTTTGCATAAATTATACCAGCAGTGAAGTGATTTCTTGAAGTTGATATAAAAATTATAAAAAAATATAATCAAAATGGAAAACAATATTGAAAATATTGTAACAAGTGTTCCTAGTTTATTAGAAACATTATTGGAGTCGTCTTCCTCATCTTCTTCATCAAGTGATGAAGATATTGCAGTTGATTTTCTCCTGCAGGAGTTTGCCAAAAAACCAAAAGTACAAAACTTTGTGGAGGATGTAGTGGACAAGTATTCAGAGGAACAGGTAATAACATAATTATATTTTATTTCCTGCAAGAGATTTCACTAAGTAAATGTGTATAAATATTTTTAGTTCCGCCAACAGTTTCGCATACGAAGGAGGACTTGTGAGTTCTTAACTCATAAATTTGAAATGTCTTCTCATTTCAAAAAGAAAGTGGGTTGCGGTGGAAAGCAAGAAATTCAGGCCAAAGTACAAATTCTTGCGTTTCTGTGGTAAGTCCTAAAATATATTTGTATATTTTCTTTATAATTCTAACATATGCATACGTTTATAGGTTTGCTGGAAATAAGGATTCCTATCGCGAAGTTGCCAATCTATTCAACATTGCTACTGGCTCAATGTTCAATATTTTGACTCGTCTTCTGGAGTTCTTTTTTGAAATTTCTCCGAACTTCATAAAATTCCCTGCAACGGATGAAGAAAAGCAGCAAGCAGCAGCGAAATTCGAACAGGTGAGTCACTACAACTTTAATCTTTTTTGTAGTTGCTTCTTACTAATAAACTCGACTTTAGATTGCTGGATTTCCAGGAGTGATAGGGTGCATTGATGGATGCTATATATATGTTAGAAAACCGGCAGGCAAAGTACGGCCAACATATATCAATCGCCATGAACTATTATCTTTGACCCTTCAAGGAATTTGTGATGCTGATAAGCGCTTTATCGATGTGTTTGTTGGATCTCCCAGCAAAATTCATGCTGCAAGGATTTTTCAATTGTCCTTTATAAGTTTTGATCTTCCTGACATTTGTGGGAGAGAATATCACTTACTTGGCGATGCTGCATACTCTTTACGGGAATATATGTTGACGAACAATGGAAACTTGACAAGTTTGAAGCAAAGATATAACAAAAAGCATAGCCAAACGCGAGTTAAAATAGAAAGCTCGTTTTCATTGATAAAAACAAGATTCAGGCAACTGATGCGATTAGATTTCCATTCTGTTGAAAAAATGAGTAAATTAATCCTGGCATGTTGTCAGGAGCGTCCTTAGACTTTTGGGGGCCCTGGGCCCAATAGGATTTGGGGGCCAAAAAAAGTAGGTATAATATATTTTTTTTAAATTCTTTAGGTTAAAAAAATCATTTTATAATTAATTTTACTTTTTTAAAAGAACTAAAAAAAAATATAAAACAGATATTTTTTATAGTTTTATAATTTTTTTAATTCACCTTCAATAGTTGAAATGTGTTTCCAATTTCATCCACTGTAATTAGACTGTACAATTTTGATACTGTAATAAGATCTTCATTTACATCTTTATTGAATTCTTTTAAATACTGTACGAGGTGCAAGCATTCTACCTCAAGTTCTTCTGCAATAACATCTCTATGGTATTTTTTTGAAAACTGTTCGCAAGAATTTTGCAACTCCACTTAAGTCAAATATTGCAATCGACAAAAAAAAAACAATATGCATTAATTTCTTGATAGCAGTTGGATCGTATTTTTAATTGCAAAGTAATAGTGTCAATAATTGGAAAAAAGTTGATATTTTAAACTTTTCTTTCCCAATTAGCTGGACGGATGGTGCAGGACCATCAAAATATGTGGCACGCCAACTTCGTACTATTTTTCGTTGCAATAAGTCTTTATAATTAGCATCCGGATTCTGAATTTTGGCACACGCTTCAAATTTATCAAAATTCTCCCTTATATCATTTATGAAAGAACAAAGCAAATTGGCAGCAACGTCAATCATTAATGTTTCTTTTTGAAGGCATTTGCTGGTTTTCTTCTAATATTTTGCTCCAAATTTCTGTAAAAATGAGGAACTCCAGTTTTGACATTTTCTTAGACAGGCTTAGCGCTTCGCTTTTTGTGTCTGGAGCTTGCTCTGGATCTCTAGAGATAGATGTCAAGGCTTCAGTAATTTGCTTATAACCATGATGGAGCGCGTTAACTGCATCAGCTTGTACAGACCATCTTGTTTCAAAAATTCTTTTAAGAACTCTATGTGAACCTAAACTTACATTCAATTTATTCCAGCAATGGGTAGAAGCAGAAAAAAAGTTGTATATTTTTTGAACCACTTGAAAGGAACTTGTTGCCTCCTGCACACAACCAGTCGCATGAAAGCCTACTAAGTTAAGAGAATGTGCTGTACAAGGTACAAAGGTAGCAAATTCGCACTTCTCCTTTAATCTGCAAACCAGAATATTTTCCCGACATATTAGACGCATTATCATAGCTTTGTCCTCTACAATCCTCTTTTGAAATATCATGATTTTCCAGAAATGTCAAGATTGTGTCAGCCAAATATTCAGATTTATGCTCATGAATAGGTATACATTTTAAGAACCATTGGGAACATAATTTTTAACATACCGAATTACAAAAGCCAACTGGACGATATGAGAAAGGTCGGGTGTATTGTCAACACTTATTGAAAAATATTTTGCCGATCTAATTTCACCTGTTATAAACTTACTTCTAGGAATGCTTACGAGTTTTGGACGTATTTTTTAGTAAAGGGATTCTTTTTATCCGCACTACACGAATGTGGAATTGGCAGCACTTTGTGTTCGCCGAACATAACGCCCCCCAATCACAAAGTTTAAAAAAAAAATCGCCAACAAAACTCTAAGCGAATATCGTAATGCCACAAATAAATTTTAAATAAAAGAACGTTCAAATTATTAGTTGTCGTTTTGCAAAAAAGAATTTTTAATTTTTAAATTCGGTTTTATGACACAGGGGTTGGGCTTGGGCTTTGTGACATTTATTTTGCGCATTATGACGATTATGATTTGTAATCATAAAATGACATAAATCCCAAAAAGAAAAATGTCGTTAAAAATATAACTAACGTCGTTTTCAATTGGCAATCTGGAAGTGAAAAAAAGCATTCTGAATGCGTTCAATTGGGCAAAAGTGACAGTTCTGATTCTGAAAAGAAGAGAATTTCCCTTCTGGTTTTAAAAACAGAATCAGAAGCAGAATCACTCACACATTCATAAATTTTAAATGTCAGATGTCACACTTGACAAATGACATTTTTTTTTTGTAACACATTTGTTTGCATAAATTATACCAGCAGTGAAGTGATTTCTTGAAGTTGATATAAAAATTATAAAAAAATATAATCAAAATGGAAAACAATATTGAAAATATTGTAACAAGTGTTCCTAGTTTATTAGAAACATTATTGGAGTCGTCTTCCTCATCTTCTTCATCAAGTGATGAAGATATTGCAGTTGATTTTCTCCTGCAGGAGTTTGCCAAAAAACCAAAAGTACAAAACTTTGTGGAGGATGTAGTGGACAAGTATTCAGAGGAACAGGTAATAACATAATTATATTTTATTTCCTGCAAGAGATTTCACTAAGTAAATGTGTATAAATATTTTTAGTTCCGCCAACAGTTTCGCATACGAAGGAGGACTTGTGAGTTCTTAACTCATAAATTTGAAATGTCTTCTCATTTCAAAAAGAAAGTGGGTTGCGGTGGAAAGCAAGAAATTCAGGCCAAAGTACAAATTCTTGCGTTTCTGTGGTAAGTCCTAAAATATATTTGTATATTTTCTTTATAATTCTAACATATGCATACGTTTATAGGTTTGCTGGAAATAAGGATTCCTATCGCGAAGTTGCCAATCTATTCAACATTGCTACTGGCTCAATGTTCAATATTTTGACTCGTCTTCTGGAGTTCTTTTTTGAAATTTCTCCGAACTTCATAAAATTCCCTGCAACGGATGAAGAAAAGCAGCAAGCAGCAGCGAAATTCGAACAGGTGAGTCACTACAACTTTAATCTTTTTTGTAGTTGCTTCTTACTAATAAACTCGACTTTAGATTGCTGGATTTCCAGGAGTGATAGGGTGCATTGATGGATGCTATATATATGTTAGAAAACCGGCAGGCAAAGTACGGCCAACATATATCAATCGCCATGAACTATTATCTTTGACCCTTCAAGGAATTTGTGATGCTGATAAGCGCTTTATTGATGTGTTTGTTGGATCTCCCAGCAAAATTCATGCTGCAAGGATTTTTCAATTGTCCTTTATAAGTTTTGATCTTCCTGACATTTGTGGGAGAGAATATCACTTACTTGGCGATGCTGCATACTCTTTACGGGAATATATGTTGACGAACAATGGAAACTTGACAAGTTTGAAGCAAAGATATAACAAAAAGCATAGCCAAACGCGAGTTAAAATAGAAAGCTCGTTTTCATTGATAAAAACAAGATTCAGGCAACTGATGCGATTAGATTTCCATTCTGTTGAAAAAATGAGTAAATTAATCCTGGCATGTTGTCAGGAGCGTCTTTAGACTTTTGGGGGCCCTGGGCCCAATAGGATTTGGGGGCCAAAAAAAGTAGGTATAATATATTTTTTTTAAATTCTTTAGGTTAAAAAAATCATTTTATAATTAATTTTACTTTTTTAAAAGAACTAAAAAAATATATAAAACAGATATTTTTTATAGTTTTATAATTTTTTTAATTCACCTTCAATAGTTGAAATGTGTTTCCAATTTCATCCACTGTAATTAGACTGTACAATTTTGATACTGTAATAAGATCTTCATTTACATCTTTATTGAATTCTTTTAAATACTGTACGAGGTGCAAGCATTCTACCTCAAGTTCTTCTGCAATAACATCTCTATGGTATTTTTTTGAAAACTGTTCGCAAGAATTTTGCAACTCCACTTAAGTCAAATATTGCAATCGACAAAAAAAAACAATATGCATTAATTTCTTGATAGCAGTTGGATCGTATTTTTAATTGCAAAGTAATAGTGTCAATAATTGGAAAAAAGTTGATATTTTAAACTTTTCTTTCCCAATTAGCTGGACGGATGGTGCAGGACCATCAAAATATGTGGCACGCCAACTTCGTACTATTTTTCGTTGCAATAAGTCTTTATAATTAGCATCCGGATTCTGAATTTTGGCACACGCTTCAAATTTATCAAAATTCTCCCTTATATCATTTATGAAAGAACAAAGCAAATTGGCAGCAACGTCAATCATTAATGTTTCTTTTTGAAGGCATTTGCTGGTTTTCTTCTAATATTTTGCTCCAAATTTCTGTAAAAATGAGGAACTCCAGTTTTGACATTTTCTTAGACAGGCTTAGCGCTTCGCTTTTTGTGTCTGGAGCTTGCTCTGGATCTCTAGAGATAGATGTCAAGGCTTCAGTAATTTGCTTATAACCATGATGGAGCGCGTTAACTGCATCAGCTTGTACAGACCATCTTGTTTCAAAAATTCTTTTAAGAACTCTATGTGAACTTAAACTTACATTCAATTTATTCCAGCAATGGGTAGAAGCAGAAAAAAAGTTGTATATTTTTTGAACCACTTGAAAGGAACTTGTTGCCTCCTGCACACAACCAGTCGCATGAAAGCCTACTAAGTTAAGAGAATGTGCTGTACAAGGTACAAAGGTAGCAAATTCGCACTTCTCCTTTAATCTGCAAACCAGAATATTTTCCCGACATATTAGACGCATTATCATAGCTTTGTCCTCTACAATCCTCTTTTGAAATATCATGATTTTCCAGAAATGTCAAGATTGTGTCAGCCAAATATTCAGATTTATGCTCATGAATAGGTATACATTTTAAGAACCATTGGGAACATAATTTTTAACATACCGAATTACAAAAGCCAACTGGACGATATGAGAAAGGTCGGGTGTATTGTCAACACTTATTGAAAAATATTTTGCCGATCTAATTTCACCCAAAATTTTCATTAGGACTTGTTTTCCCATTATATCAATGAATTCGTTGCAAACATTTGCTGATAAATAGGAAGTGTATCCATTTCCTGAGTTCTCACATTTTTTTAAATGATCTGCGATGAATGAATCATCATGGGACAACTTTGTGTTTGTTTATGGAGTGAGTTGAAAAGTCAACATGTGTACAAAACTGTAGAGTAGAACGAAAGCAGAGTTGTTAAAATAATGTTGAAATCGTGTGCAGATGTATGATTAAAGATTCATGTTTGCCAGAAGTTTAAGATGTTGAGGAGGAGAATTTCAACGGAGCGGAGAGTAAAATGAAACTTGTTTTTCTGTTTTCGTTTTCTATATAATTCTTGTAAAGATTCATTCATTTTTGAGTTGGTGGATTTGGGGCCAAATAATTGCGGGGCCCTGGGCCCTGGCCCACCGGGCCCATGCCTAAAGACGCCACTGCATGTTGTGTCTTGCACAATTTGTGTATCAACGAAGGAGACATTTGGGATGAAGATATCAATCAACATCAAATCAGTAACTCAGAAAGTGAAGCCCGATCAAGTGAAGCATTATTGGAACGAGATAATGAGTTGCGCGCCTTAGGAGAAGTAAAAAGAACCTGGGTTACTAATTTGTTACAGTAATATTGTATTTAATTTCCATTTAAATATCACATTTTGAAATATCAATTGTAAATTAATTAAGGTTATTCATTTCTTATTCTAAGTAAACAAAAAACAAAATTCATTATATGTAAAATAAATAATTCTTTCTATTATAAGGAAAACAAAAAACTAAAAATAACTTCTTTTCACTAAAACAAAAAATAAAAAGGTTTCACAGACTTCGGCTTTGAAGAAATTGGATTAAGACGTTCCACGGTTGTCTTCCACCAGACGGGATAAAATATCTGCAATTTTGTTTATCGCTTGCAGCTTTTCTTCATGGCGCCTTTCTTTTTTTTTTCCTTAAGCTTAAATCTTTCCCCGCGATCTGCCATGATGCGCTCCAAAAGTTTTTCTTTTTTCAGTGGAGGACTTGGCTGGAGGAGGTTTGGGCTTCTGGAATGAGATGTGCTGGCACTGGGTATATCTGAAACTATTGTGTGATCCGGTGTGGCAAGTAGCTCCGAAGAAGGCATGGAAGTGGATAGAGAAAGAGTGCTTGAACTGGAAGCTGAAGTTGATGGAAGCGATGTTAGAACAGGAAGGTCATCTATTCTTTGAATAATGCTTTCCTTTCGGAGCAGCTTGTTTGGCCCGACGCACACCTCCGGCAGTATCGAGTCGTCAGCTTGAATGATCGGCTGCATTGACGACTCAAATGGAATTTGTTTCCTTACTGCACCGCTTGTCCGGTTATTTTGTAAGACGGCTTTTGTCTTACCAATAACCGTTTTAAATCTGCCCTCTACTTGCAACCCAGACAGATCAAGGTTAAATGTTTTGCTTAGTTTCAGGGCAAGGAAGCACCACATGTCCTTTTTCTTTCTGAATTTTTTTAATGGACCAACTTGGGAGTAGTACTCCTTATAAAGCTGCAACATGAAGTGCGTCTGGTCGTCTGACCACTTGAAAGTGTCTAAGAAAATCATAAAATTTTAATTCCAAACTTATTATATATTTTCTTTGATCTTACTTGTTGCAGAAAATGGTAAGGACACATTGTTGGTTCTCGAAGGCAGCCCGAAGAACTCAGCTACATCTCCATATTGAACTGTAAACATTTCAAGAGCTTCAAAAAGCATTATTAGTGAAATAAAGATTTAGGTACTTCAACAAGTACTTACTTATTCTATTGCGGAGAATTAATTCGTTAACAGAATTAATATCCTGATTTTCAGCTAAAATAATATCGCAGCAATCCAAATTCACTTCCTCCATGTTTGCAGCACAAAAACAAAATGAAATTTAGCGCGAATACGCATATATGTGACACATGTCATACTCAACCAATACATTCTCACCAAACTTCAGATTCTTCGGAAAAAAAAAACTGTTCAATTGGAATTCCGAATCGAAGAACAATTCCAGATTGCCAATTGAAAATTTTGTAAGAAAACGTCACAAAGCTCAAACAAAATGTTATATCACCCAAACCAACTGTCAAAATTGTAACGACCAAATTTAGAAATATGTGTGTTATTACACTCAGACTTTCTGTTTTATGCGTGTTTCGTATATTTTCTTTTGAACACTCATCCCGTCAATCTCGCAATATTACACTGGGATGTTTTTCGTTTGCGTGTTTTTGACACTTCTCTTTCATTGTTTGTTCTCATCCACAAAGTCAAAGTGTGAAAATAATGAATATAAAACTCTATACGAAAACACTCATAAGAAGTAAAATGTCATTTGAAGTGATAAATAATTTTTTAGATACGGATACGGATAATAGTTCCGATGAAGAAATGTTGTTAGATTTGTTAGACCTTTGTGAGGATGCTTTAAAAACGCCCAAGCAAAAGACAAAAAGGAATTGGATTAAAATTTGGAGAGAAAATAGTTCTGACTTCGGATCCTTTACTTTCTTGTCAAAAGAACTAAAATCAAATGATATATCATCGTTTTGAAATTATATAAGGATGAATGAAGAAACTTTGACCTGCTTTTGTCGTGCATTGAAAACGACATTAAGAAAAAAAAAATAAAATTTTGAGAGACGCAACATCACCAGCAGAAAAGTTGGCTGTCACTTTGAGATATTTATCCACGGGTGAAACATTCCAAAGCTTAAACTACAAAATTAGAATTTTTCAACCATTCCTCAGCAAAGCCGTTCCTGAAGTTTGCAAAGCAATTTGGACGAACTTAAATAAACAGTATTTAAAGGTATTTTGCATGTATTTAATGTTTCAAGGTACAAAATTTTCAAGTGAAATCTTCGTCATCAAAAACATCTGCCATTGACTGTTCTAACAAGTCTGGAGTGAAAGACGTTCTTGCAACATCGGATTGTGACGAAGTAGGCCTTACATATTTCTTCCACACTTAGGATCCGAACTTTTTCCAAAAATGTTTGCAACACCTGCTTCATGTTTGTTATCTTTTTTTCAATGGCTAAGGTATCCGCCTTTTTCTGAAATTAAAAAAAAAGAATAGTTATATAAAATGTATAAATGTTATTGCTTTATTTTAAACTGAAAAATTTTTTATAGTTTCCAGAGTCAAAATCGGAATGGAAAACAATCGCCGATGAATTTGCAGTACGATGGCAGTTTCCCAATTGTCTTGGCGATCTTGACGGCAAACATATTGCCTTTAGAAGTTTGAAAACAGATGGTGCATATTATCATAACTACAAAGGAACAAATAGTATCATTTTATTGGCTTTAGCTGATGCAAACTGCAAATTAATTTACGTTGATATAGGATGTAACGGAAGAACAAACGATGCAGGAGTTTTACGGCAGTGTTCTTTACAAAATGTTATCCTTGATGCGGTTAATAAGTTCCCGAGCGATAAGGTTGTAGGAAATGGAAGAGATCTTCCATAGGTATCTGATTGTTGGAGATGATGCTTTTTCCCTTCAAAAATATATTATGAAGCCTTATCCATTTAGATCAAAATGTGCAACAGAAGAACTTTTAACGTTCGACTAAGTAGAACCAGGCATGTTGTTAAGCATACCTTTGGGAAACTGTCTAACAGATTTAAGATTCTTGAGTCACCAATAAACTTAAGAGTCGCAAACGTTGAACACGTAACAAAGGCTTGTTGCGTTTTACACAATTTTTTGATAAAACACAACAAAAATCCAAACGAAAACAATTTTCTGCAAGAACCATCATAAAACACAACACCAAGGGAAAGTGAAGGAGTTGACAACCCCCGAAAAGGAGCAGCAGAGACAATACGCCACAGTTTTGCAGAATATTTTTTTCAGGAGGGAAGAGTAGATTGGCAAAATAAATAAATCTTTGTTGTAAAATGTACTTACGTAACATGGAATTCCTCCTCTGATTCATCCGCATCAAAATCCTGATTGGAACAACTTGGCATACTTTTTCGTTCGTTCTAAATAAGGAAAATGGTTTCCAATGTGTAACAACAGAGTTTTAAAATCTTTAACTTACCTCTTCAAAATTATAAGCTTCCAACACTTTGTCGTATGCATCGCTCTTTCTTACCCTGTTTATGTAGTTCGGATGGCGGGGTTCGTACAAAATAGGATACATTTCGAAATTTAAAATAAGTTCGCTTATAAGCTCTTTGTTCCACTTGAAATTGTCTGCCGGCATACCTATTTCTTGTTTACTCGGTAACACTAGAAAGAATAATAAAGCAACACCAAGAAACAAAGAAACGTCAAAAACCATCTAAGACAATCCTGAACCCAGAACTCTGCGGGTTGAGACTTTTTAAAGTATTTCTATTTCACCCACTTTCTATTTCACACTTATTTGCGTCTTTCTAAAAACGTCTGAGTGTAATAACACACTATCATAACTCCCAAAACATACGTGTTACGCTTTTTTTACATTCCGAGTTTGTGGGCGATCTGACATTTTTGTTGTTTAATGTTTGCGTTTGGGACAACGCAAAATGTTTGTAGTGCCCAAATGTTGAAACACATCAAATCTTTTGGGCGATATGTCAATCAGCAATTTGGGCGTTTTGATATTTTAAAATTAATTTGGGCAATATGCTATAGATTTTGGGCTTTGTGGCATTTTCTTCTGAAAAAGTTTTTCGGGCGATATGACATTTTTAATACCTTGGCGTCATTTTATTGGGCAATAACACCCAACGCTTCATTTTATTTGGAATTTCATAGAACCCAAAAAAGTTTCAACGCCCAAATGTTGGGTAATATTGACCATATATTTTCTATATAAATTAAAAGAAAACAAAATTGTTGATTCATTACCACTATCTACATAAGATATAGGACCGTATATAGGACCATTCGTTTGCCTTTGAATATGTATTTAATTTTGGTAATTTTATCTGAGAAAAAATGTCTACGACTATACCGCAATCAAGGTATTATAAATCGTTACTCTATAATTTTCCTATCAATCTCTTGCAATACAAATTGTTCGTATTCTGTATTTATTTTTTAAGGTCAATTTTGATTAGCTCACCTCACAACAACTTAAAATAATCTTAAACCCAAAAAAGAGCCGAAATTCGACAAAACCCTCAACTGTCTGATTGACAGCTTAAATACAAGATTACCTTGATTACTCTTGGTTCTCCGAAATTCGATCAGCATAATGCCAATAATTGCGTGTTGTTGTTCACATAATTCTTCAAATATCAAGGATTCAAGGACAATAGGTCAATAGTATATGTTTGGCAGATTGATCTGTGTTAATTTGACAGATTAAACAAAAGAAAGAAGTGTACCAAATGCAGGACTTTAGAAAATGCATTTCTTAGTATAAGAAAGTAATTTCACCTTAAAATATTTTTGTTCGTATTGTATAGTGAATCAAAATTGATACCTATACATATATAAGTATATAAGGTGCAATAACGAAAGGACAACTTAGACAGGCCAAGTGACTACTTCCACCACCCACTCATAGAGCCCCCGTGTAGATGCGATGACGTGACAGAAATTACAGCTTGGTATGCTCAATGCGGAAATGAATCACTGAGCACGCACATTTGTTCATGGAAGCGTACAGGTGTGATTGTATGTGTGTGTGTGTGTTTAAGTGTGGTAAAGAGCCAAGGACCTGCTCTCTATATAGCATAGTTCATTTTGAGCTCTAAATCACAAGTCTCTGTTAATATCGTTTACAGTGTTTTTTCGCAGTTCTTGTGACGGCAACTTAGTGGTTATATGCACATACGAGTATACATATATTTTGGAGGTTCTGAAACATCCATCTCCTAGCGGTGCATATTGCATAATGCAATGCACTTGCATAGAACTGGGAACCACATGTGTGTGCTGGTCAAATGAATTTGTGCATGGTTTTTTCTTTAATTTTTCGTTACTGCTTTTTATCGGACGCCACTTTGATATAAGGCTATATGCCTGGTGAATCAGTGTCAGAATAAAACACTTTAAACATCAAGCATGAGACTCTGATTGAAGTGGAAAAATGTAAATTTGCTGCCCGATGTATAATGATAACTTTGAGACGTGGAATTTTGCTGATTGCAAAGTCCTTTTATATAATATTATACTTTAAATGTAAAGTCGATGTAATGAATCAAAACTGTTTACATGCGAATTTTAAATTAAATTAAATTTGCATAAATTAGATTGGATATACATAAATACTCAAGGGGTGTTTTTCTTTGATTGTACACTATAGACGAATTTATGCAATAGGAACATTTTGGAAAATGAGAATAAAATTGAGAAAAAAATTGGAACGAGAACAAACATTTTTCTGTTTTTAACAAGTTTAAATTAAAAAATAGTCATGAATGTTGCTCAATTTTAAATGCAGCTGGTTGTTTTTGAAGAATTGAGTTAGGCTTAGAACATAAAAATTCTTTACGAATTTGTTAACATAGAACATTTTACTTTTGAGTCATTGTGATTCATATATTTTTAATGGAATCTTCTGCTAGTTTCAAATACATGCATTGCATATACTAAAAAAAAACTTGACGTTTTTATAAAGTACAAATGTTGGCTGTCTAAAAATTGTGTAATTAAAAATTGGGTAAATGACTGACCAGAGACGTATTAAACGATTTGGCGCAAGGGCTAATGAGATACCTTTATGGCTGAAACGTAAACACGCTTCAGCTTCGGCTTCGTCTGCGTTACGATGGGCCTGCTTCGAGGTTGCTTTGAACGACATTTCTAATATGACATTTCTAAAATGGCACTTCTGTCATTAGCAGCTGTTATTTTTTCTCAAAAGTTTGTTTTGATTTTTCGTGCAGTAAAAAATATGAATTTTGAAATCGAAAAAATTAAACTTATCTTTTTACAGCTGCTGAGCTGTCAGACAAAGCAAATGTTCAGCAAATTTGAACTAGAGCTTCCGTTTGGAGTCACATTACGTAACATTACGTTCTTTTCCTTACGATTGTCAAACGAAACGAAAGGTCAAAGCTTCATTGTGACAGAATGCATTGAATTCCCATGGCTGAACTCGTAAACGTCAGGCGAAGCCGAAGCGTGTTTGTATTTCAGCCATAAGGGCCTTGCACATGAGAGCGAACAACGAATGGACGAACAAACGTGATTTTACACATTTTAAAAAGTCAATCTCAAACAAAAACACATTTAAATTATAAGAAACCAATTGACACTAATATTAGGATAATAAAATTTGCATTTTGTTCTCTAAAACAAGAAAATTTTGTAAGACAATTTGGTAGTAACGAATTGCAGTGTGGTTGCTACGAACTGTCAAACTCTATTCGCGTTCCACATATACCATCCACACTGCAACAAATAAATTGTTCGCGCGCAATTTAACCTCAAAATTATACCACTCTTGTTTTGTTTTTCGTGTGAAGTATCATGGCTTAGGAAAATATGGAGAAAAGGGTAATTATATAGATATTAAATAAAAACACATATCATTTTTTAAATATTATGAATATTGATTGGTTTTGGAAGTTGAAGCCAATCCAGCATTGTATGTATAACAAAGCCGAACGCTCATATTCTGACCGCTACAAGAAGGAAGAAGAGTCTTGAATACAGATGGTAACAAGAAAAGCTTTGTTAATTTTTACATTCAATAACAAAATTTACTTTAATTTCTCTGAAACTGTGCAAAGACAGATGGAAAAATTTGCGCGACACATTCGCAAAATATTATAAAAAAGCTCTTCCAAAGAAGACATGGCCTTACTTTGAAATTATGAAATCTCTAATCCCAAGTTTGGAAGTGCCAAAGTAATATCAAAGATGTTCGTCGCTTCTTTTTTTGTATTCAAAAGTTTGTTTATTTTTAGAACTTTCGGGAACATGCAGATGCAGAGTCAAATTGAAACCCTTGATGAAGTCTGCGAAGGAAGAGTGTGTTGTCGAAGAATCAACAACACAATCTAATAAGCGACCGAGTACTTCCAAAGACCCAAAACCGGTAAAAAAATAAACAACAAAAAAGTCTGACTCGGACGCAGACAAATATTTGGCTGCGTTGAGTGAGATGAATGAACCCGAGTCTCACCCGCTGCACAGTGCGTCGATTGTATGGACGAAGTGGACAAAAATCAATTTTTTGAAAGTAATGTTATAAGCAAAAAAATGTATTTGGTAATTAAATAAATAGCGTATTTCACTTAAGATAAGACATTTTTTACGCCCCCTGTCACGCCCACTTTTACCAAAAGTTAATTAGATGAAAATTTTTCGTACAAATGTGATTACATGTACTAAGACGGTGGTAAATTAAAAAGTTACATATAAATATTATTCCAAATCCGCCCACTGCTACACCCATATATTAGCTGCAAACCAAAAATTTCAAATTTCAGGATTATTTGAATGTACAAAAGTTATAATACGGATATTGAACAACCGCAAAAAAAAGAATAAAAGATTTTCTGAAGTATGTACGTAAAGGACATTTTTATTGCTTGCATAAATAATAATTTTATTATATAAGAAAATGTCTATTATTGAAGAAAATTAAGAACTATTCCAACGAAATATCGCTATAGGAGTTTTCAAGAGGAGTTGATGAAGATGATGCATTTAAAGTGTTTTATTCCGCTTTAATATAACGCCCGATATCACACTGGTCCGCTTTCGAAAGCCTTGTATCGGTTTTTCTCATATTTGATATGAAAGGATCAGACTTTAAAACATCTTCATTTGTATTGACCCGGGATGATTTTTTCATATGAGAAAGGCGATTTCTGCGGAACTCCTTATGACTTGCTTCTAAAGCCTATTCAGAAAGCTGCAAGAGTAATTCTTGTCATGAAAAAGTGCTTTCGGATTCGGTTTAAAACTGTAGGTCCCCTCCTGACAACAGTACTCGCACACAGGAATGGTTGAGAGTTGTAACTCACTAGGCCCTAGTTCTCAACGGACTGTTGCGGCACCCAATTTATTTATTTATTTTTAGCTGTGTTAACAAGCAAAATTGCATAGTATATGGGACGACACCAACGCACGCCAGGTTCACCAGGTATAATACTGTATCCTCAAAAAGTTATACCGTTTGGTGTGGATTTTGATTTTCTCCAGAAGAGTCCTGAAACCAAAGGTCGCTCACCCCTACCCTTCCCAATCCCTACCCCCTCCTCCGTCGGCTTTGTGTTACTATGCTGGCTGATGTCTCCTTATCTCCCGAATATATAGTGTATCACTATATGTCAACCTAGTTCCCTTCTGGGACGCTTATGGCGTAATTGCTGTTCGTCTCTCCTGCTCCAAAACATATCCTTCCCTTCACCTTCCCAATTGGGCTGGATCTAAGGTGTTATACGACCCGTGCCGATGATCAGCCAGGCTGAGGGCCCAATTTCTAAAAATAGCTCAGTCGTTAACGGAGTATCCGGATACCAGGCGACCTCCGGATTAGCTAGCCTTATCTGTGTAAGCGAATCTCTGCACAGATGGACCCCCCCTTTACTTCGCTACTCGTGGGAATCCTAATGAATTTAAATCAAAAACAAAACCAAAAACAAAAACAAAAACAGTACTGGAAGCAAAAGCGTCAAACCGCACCGGCTACACCGGGCGGCAGCTCGGCGGCAACGTCGGCTGTCGTTACTCCTGTGCCGAGCACCGGAAAAGGGTCTGTGCCAAGTCGCTGCCCTTCTTCTAGTGCGGTGCAGGATGTATCCACACCGGGCGGCAGTTCGGCGGCAACGCTGGCTGTCGTTACTCCTGCGCCGAGCACCGGAAAAGGGCCTGTGCCAAGTCACTGCCCTTCTTCTAGTGCGGTGCAGGATGTACAATTGGCGAAAACGCTTCCTCATGTCGGTAGTGGAAAGTTCGTGAAAAATGATCTTTCCACTACTAAAGAGAGTAAACCTCTCCAGTATGCTCCTAGGAGCTCGTATAAACAACGACGGAATGCGATGAGGATTATAAAATCCTCTGGTTGTCACGGTAAAAATTCACCGCGGCAAAAGTCATTCTTTCATTTATCCCATTCCTTGTTCCTTCCTTGCCATTTCTTCTTTTTCCTACAGGTGTTTCCGTCAATGTACTGAGAGAGAGAAGGGCAGCCATGGTCCATCAGCCATTGGTTCACTCTCTCAGTATTTTGACGAAACAAGAATCATCGATATCGATCTTAATACTGAACATGGATAACGGACTGTGACGGACAGACGGGCGGTCTGATCCAACAGAGAGAGAGCGTGGGTGACCATTGGCCCCGGCATGCAGCTAGATGTAACTCATTTTGAGAATGGCCGAGAGCCCAACATACATACATACATATTCATGTTCACTTCTCAATATTGTACAAAATGGAACGCTATTCGCTTATCCCTCACCCCCCAAAATCTAACACAAGCCCACCGACGTAGTCTATTTTTTTTAATCGCGTATAAGAACATAACTGCCAACATAACCAATAACAATCAACACCAAAATTGTCGTCTGAGCAACACGTATTTTTGTTCTCTCCAATCTTTTTTTCAATTTCCAACTAATTCTAATTTCAATTAATTTATGAAAATGTCGAAAACTTGTGCTAAGTGCAACGATAAATTGAAACGATCAGAATTGATTGTATGCCGGTTGTTTTGTGGACAATATTTTCATAAAGATTGTGTTGGAATTTCTGCCGGAGAATCAAATTTTTTATTAAAATCGAATTTCAATTGGCAATGTGACACTTGTTCTCTCATAAATTTCTCAAACTTTTTTACTCGATTTACGGAGCTTTCTCAGTGTGTTCGAGAATTAAAGAGAGAAATTTGCTCCATACATGATTATTTGAAATGCTCCCAAAGTGTTCATGTGAAACCAATTATAAATCAAGGATCATCATCATTAACTGATCTCACTAACAACTCATTAATTTCTTATCTTGTTAATCCTAATCCATCGACTTCCAATTTGAATAATGCAAGTTCAGATGTTGTCACTGAAAGTGTCTCTACTGCTCATCTTGAATCAAAAGAAGTGAATCATTTAACAAAATCATTGACTCATCCATCACCATCTCCTAATGTGTACTCTAATATATCTCCTTCTCCTCTCGCAAAGGTCGATAAAAAGAAAAACAAAAAAAATCCCCTTCGCGGCCCCGTTTCTAATGCTTCCCTCCCCATCTATGGTACAATGACAAACTCTGAGTGCAAACTAAATGTTATACCTAGTAATAAGTGGGTGCATTTATCAAGTTTTTCGAATGACACTGAACCTGATTCAATAATTGAATATGTAGCCAATGCCACAAATATTCCAGCTCATTTAATCAAATGTTTCAAATTAATTAAAAAAGATGCAGTATTGTCTGAACTACCGTTTGTTAATTTTAAATTAAGTGTTCCTGAAAATAAATTGAGTGAAGTTTTGGTTCCATCAATATGGCCTGCATTTGTTCGCGTAAAGTTATTTGTTCCTTCTCCAAAAAACCAAACTCACATAAAAGCAAAAACAACAACTTAAAATCAATTACAGCTGAAAACAATAACAATAATCTTATAAACACTCAACTTAACTCTGCCCATGCCCAACATACAAACGAGTATCAACCTGTTTCTCCTCTTCCATCAAAAAACTCACAATTTTTAATATTCTACCACAATGTTGGTGGACTACGTACGAAAATGAATGATATTCTTCTCTTCTCATCTTCTCAACAATTTGATATAATTGCTCTAACTGAAACGTGGCTCTCTGAGAACCATTTCAGTTCGGAAATGTTTGACAACCAGCTGTTTAATGTTTATCGTAATGATCGCTGTTTGTTCACAACTGGACAGACTCGAGGGGGTGGTGTGTTGGTTGCAGTGCGTTCGTCCATCAACAGTATGCAGTTAGAGTTGCCGTCTTCTTCAAATTCTACATTGAATATTGATCAATTAATTATTCGTTTTTGTGTTAATAATAATCATGATGTTTTTCTTATTATTAGTTATATACCACCGAAGAGTTCTTTTGAATTATATAAAACGCATATTGATAATTGTTCATTTATTTTAAATAATTTAACAGATAATCAGCATATTATAATCTTAGGTGATTTTAATTTACCTGCTATAAATTGGGTCTTTGATCCGGATGATAAATATTTAATACCATTTAATGTTATTAGTGATTGCGAGAGTGTGGTTGTTGATACTCTAGCTGAATTTGGGCTCCAACAAATCAATTGTTTTCGTAATAAACTTAATCGTTGTCTTGATTTAGTTTTCACTGATAATGAGTTCGGTGTGAGTATTGACAGCCCTACTCCACCTCCTTTACCTAACTCCGAAAATCATCTTGTACTTTGCATATCATTTGAATTCTTAGAATATATAAAGCAAACTTCTGAAACTACTTCTTTTCTTAATTATGATAAATGTAACTTTCTTAATGTCTCAAATTTTTTGAATAGGGTTGATTGGTTCTCTATGTTTGAAAATGTTGACGTGGAGGAATCGTTTACTCTTTTAACGAATCTGCTGGGTGAGGCAATGGATTTATATACTCCTAAATATTTGAAGAAATCTCAAACTAAGCCCTGCTGGTTCAATAAAAAGCTTATTAATTTGAATAATCGAAAAAATAAAGCTTTCAAACTTTATCGTGATTCTAGGGATGATAATAGTCTATACATGAACTATCTTCGGTGTAATCGTGAATTCAATTTTCTCAATAAATTCTTATACAACCAATATATTTTAAGTATTGAATCTAAAATAAAACGAAATAGTAAATGTTTCTTTAAGTTTATAAATGACAAAAAAAGTTCCACCGGAATTCCGAATTCTATACGTTATAATGGTCAAACATCTAGTGATCCGTCTACAATCTGCAATTTTTTTGCTGACTTTTTTCAATCCATCTTTAAACCTTCTTATAATCAAACGAGGCCTTGGTTGATGTCTTCATCTCAATTGATTAATATAAACCAATTATCAGTTGATAAAGAAGATATTATCTGTGAACTTTTAGAGTTACATGAAGATAAACACTCTGGGTATGATGGAATTGCTCCTATTGTTTTAAAAAAATGCTCTCTTTCCTTAGCAATCCCCCTTGAAATCATTTTCAACCGTTCTCTCCGTGAAGGTTGCTTTTTAAAACAATGGAAGAGTTCCTTTCTTTATCCCGTTTTTAAATCAGGATCCAAAAATGATGTAACCAACTATCGTCCGATTTGCAAAATATCTGTGATCCCTAAGCTATTCGAAAAAATTATTTATAAAAAAATACTTTTTTCTGTGAAAGAAATAATCTCGCCTTTGCAGCATGGTTTTATCAGTGGAAGATCAACTACAACTAATCTTATAATTTTTAGTAATTATGTACTCAAAGCTCTAGAACAAGGAAACCAATGTGACGTGGTGTATACCGATTTCGCGAAAGCGTTCGACAGAGTTGATCACTCAATATTGATTTCCAAATTGCATAACATCGGTTTTCATTCCAATTTATTGACATGGTTTAAATCTTACCTTACTGGCAGAATTCAATATGTTCGTATTAATAATGTTACTTCCAACCCTGTTTTTGTTACTTCCGGTGTCCCACAGGGAAGTCATTTGGGTCCTCTCCTCTTTCTCTTGTTTATCAATGATATTCCCAGTTGTCTAAAAAATTGTTCCTGTTTGATGTATGCTGACGACCTTAAATTATTCCTGCGCATTAATTCTATTTCCGATTGTATAAAGCTGCAGAATGATCTTAATAATCTTTCCGTTTGGTGTTCTAACAACGATCTTCATTTAAATGTTTCTAAATGTCATAGTATGTTATTCTGTCGCGGCACCTCTCCAATTATGTTTTCTTACAGTTTACTTGGGTCAACCTTAACACAAGTCACTGAGAAAAAAGATTTGGGTGTAATCTTTGATTTAAAATTCGAATTCGCTAATCACATTGACTATATTATTTCTAAGGCCAGTTCTATGCTTGGATTTATTTCCAGGAACGCTAAAGACTTCTCTGATCCATATACTCTTAGGGCCTTATATTTTTCATATGTTCGCTCAATTTTAGAATACTGCTCATCTACCTGGAATCCTATGTATATAACTTATTCGGCGAGAATTGAACGAATTCAGAAACGCTTTACTAGAATTGCAATTCGGATATTGCGTTGGAACACGGATATGCCTTCATATAACACCAGGTGTTTGTTGTTGGGTATTCAATCCCTAGAATCACGACGTATTTATTTCGATGTAATGCTTGTCAGAGATTTAATAAATTATAAAATCAATTGCCCTCACTTGCTTTCGTTGATTGGCTTTCATGTTCCTTGTCGTGAATTACGTAATAATCGTTTATTTTGTGTACCCTTTCATAGGGTCAATTATGGAATCAATGAACCCTTAACTCGCTGTTTAAGACAAGCTAATTCTGTTTGTAATGCTATCGATTTTAATTTATATTTAAGTAGGGACTGTTTTAAAAAAAAATTGTTATTAATAATAAACTTCGGTGGTTAATGTTAATTGTACATTTTTTTTGTTTTGTTTTATTTATTATTATTTATATAAATTTACTATTGTTCTAAGTAGTCTTTAAGAGCTGTGTCTCTGCTTGATGAATAAATAAATAAATAAATAAATAAATAAACTTTTCCTTCGAAATTCTATACATTTTACTTATTCAAGGTTCCTTCCATCATTTTCGATTTCTCCTCGATTTTTTTTTTGTTAGATTATTGTATCCTAGATTCGGAGGGGACTAATGTATTCAGTAATTCGAAGTAGAATTCTTGAATACTGGTATTTAACTTTGTGTTTGGCTTTCTCGAAATAAATAGTGGGAAAATGGCTGAACACACTCATTGAGTTTGCCGCCCTGGAAGTGACACCAGCGGTCGGCGAATTCAGCGATGACTGTGCATAAGCCGGGGAGTTATGTGTGAGTAGGTAGGACGGCTGGATTTCAATAGCGTCGGCTCATTTCAGCAAATAAGCTGTATGATGCTGAATTATGACGTAATCGAAGTCCGCGCGTTCCGATTGGCCGAAAACATTGGGGGATGAGTAAAGAAGAGGTTTGGACAGACATCGAAAACCCTGGAAGAATCACTTCTTTACTGACTACGGAAAGCCCAATATTAAATTTTGGTAGAAAGAAAGCAATTCAGACAGAAAAGTGGCAAGTTTAAGAATTTTATTTCGAAGTGATAAAAAAAGGAAAAAAAAAGTTGAGGAATTTTATAAGTGAAAGGAGGAAAAAAAAATCGAGGAGAAATAACTAGGAAGTGTGGATGAAGGAAGAAGAGGTGGAAAAACAAAAGGGAAAAGAAATCAAAGAGGGTATAGTTGGCAGGAGATAACAAAAAAAAGTTAAGTATAGTGGTTTTCTTATTTTATATTTAAATCGTTTTGTTGTATTGTTCAAAATTTTGAAAAAGATCAGGAATCGGTTGGCTTGTGTTTCGTTAAAATTTTCTCGAAATTGCGAGACGCGCGACCCGTTAAACTTTTCTTTTGTCCGTTTGGGGCAAAGCAATAGCGGTCCATTTTACTTTGTCTCAAAATTCCATTGTTCTATTCTTTTGTTCTCGAAAAGATCTTGGGTTTTACTCCTATTTTAAAAGGTTTCCCAAGCAAACCAGTTTCAAACTAATAAAAAGAGTTAAAATCCCATTTCGGGAATATAAATTTATTGTTCTTATTTAAAAGTGCTTTCACCGTCGGTTCCGCTCCGAAGGTTTGCAATTTCCTTTGATTTTTCAAAAAAAAATTGCTGGCGCCCTTTTTACTTTTCAGGTCTTACGCCCCTGTGTTAATCAAAAATCATATCGATTAATTCAATTGATAAAAAAAATAATTCATTCGAACTATCAAATTAATTGGTGTAACCCACCCCTTTGATCTAGCCGTGGTGGTAGCATTGGAAGTGCTACCTGTTGCACTTCGAATTCGAACGCACCTTTTCGTCGTTTCCTTTGGTTTGACATTCGTCTGATAACCAATTCATAATTCGTATATTATCTCGTGTGCCGGTCGTATTTCGGTTTCGTCGTTTTTAGTTTGCTTAAATTAATAATTAAATAAGTAATTATAATTGTTCGGTTCGTCGCGGAAAAAGTGCAACAAATTGGCGCCCAACGTGGGGCTTGTGAAGAAAAAAATTATTTGTTTATTGGGAAAGAAAATATTTTCAACTGCGGTGAAAAGCTTTTGTCGTTTAATTCATTGTCCTAGTGATTGTCTCAGTGTTATTAGGGAAGTTTTCGTTTAACCTGTTTTGTTCTTTTTACTTTCCTTGGTTTTCTTTTTTTTCTTTCAGTGATATTATTGGCCATTAATTGTTTAAATTGATCATCATTCCAACATAATAACATATATAGTGAGTGGCAATTGATATACATATGTACGCATTTTGATAAGTGGTTCCCGTTGTTTATTATTGGATAAAGTGTACCTACCTAACCTGCATATAACATATGCACATATGTACCTACATTGGCTAAAAAGGAATTTACTCTATAGGAAACTGTAAGTTGTTTTATTTTCATTACTTTGTTTTGGCATTTTCTAAATCTGCATAACGAAATTCATTTCATATTTTATATGTAAAATAATTTTATAATTGCATCATATTGATTCCAACGGTAAATCTTCCTTGGTGTTTTCTTGTTTCTTTCTTTTATTTTATTTTTTAATTGGAAAAATTTCATCAAGTACAGGGTGTTTTTTTTATATTAAGTTTTTTTTGTATTTTTTTAATTCTTTGAGGTGGTATAGTTGGAAAATTTTTTTCGCTAGTACAGGGTGGTACGAAAATTTGTTTCTGGTAAAATCCAAAATTATTTTAATAGTTGTTATTAGATTACCTTTTCCTCTGAGTTGGTTAAGATAGAGCAATCAACTGGGTGTTGATTTGATGCTTTATTTCAACGTTTTAGTTTCAAGTATATTACCAATCCTAGTAAAATAATTACATTTGCATTAATTTATCAATTTTTTTTATTACCAAAATTATAATCGTGGTTTTAATTGTTTTGGCGTGATCGCGAACAAAATCAATTGGGAGTCAATTCTTAGTTTGTCCTTTTTTTTTAATATTTCAAAATCGAAATTTTTAGTGTGTGCAAACAAAGTCAACTGGGTGTTGATTTTTGTTGGAACTTTTTTTTTAAACTTTGCCATCAAAAGTAATTTTACTCTCGAGACTTAAATTCCTTTCGCGATTTTATAAAATTTTAAATAGAGGTTCGGACAAACAACTGGGTGTTGATTTGGCCTCATTATACAGAGTTCGGTGAAGACAATTTTCGATTTTTATTTTTATTCCTTGCGCGTTTACTTGAATTTTCTTTTGTTGTGTATAAAGCAACCAGCTGGGTGTTGGTATTTTGTTTTATACTGCGTTTTGTTTTGAAAATAATTTTTTTTACGTCGGTATTTAACTTTTCGAAACCGTTACATTTTTTTTTTATTCCGAGAAAAATTGAAAATGGATGTTTACCGGTTGAACAAAGAGGAACTCTCTTACGAGTTACGCGCCCGCGGTTTAAAAGAAGGTACGGTGGAGAACATGAGAGCCACTCTCAGGTCTTCACGTATTCTGGAACGCTCGGGATCTATATCATCGGATAGTCCGCACTACCCGTTTTCTTTCGGAGAAGATACAGAGGCGGTTAAAAATAAAATTTTGGAAATTAAGGAACTTTTGAAAGTTCCGCCTAAGAATCCGAAGTCTTCGGAGTATCTTAAGGTTTTGACCAAAATTGAGTGGGCGTTAGTTAGGATGAATAGGGCTAAGGCAGAGTCATCGGAAGAGGTCAATGAAGTGGCCGATTTGAAGAGGGAGTTATTGCTGTTAATGGCAAAATTAACAGAAGGGGATGAGGATACACCCCACGAAATTGGGAAAGATAAATCGAAAACAAATACGTTGGCAGCAGGGTTGGAAGCGTTACCACCTGCAATCGACCAACGAGCGAGTTCAGGATTTCAACGACAGACCGAGGCTTGTTTACACCAAGATGAGGTCCGTGACCGGAATCCTGAGCGTATTGAGAAATGGGATATAAAATTCTCTGGTGAGCGGTGTGGCTCATCAGTGAATGCGTTTTTGGAAAGGGTAGAAGAGCTTAGGATTTCGCGTGGAGTTTCTGAGGAAAGACTTTTTCGTTCAGCAGTCGATCTTTTCACTGGGAAGGCACTTCTCTGGTTTAGGGCGATTAGGGACTCGATTTCAACCTGGAAGGAATTGGTTAGCGAGATTAAGTTGGAGTTTTTACCCTCCAACTACGATGACCTCTTATTGGAGGAAGTCAAGCAACGTACCCAAGGGAAGGATGAGTCCATGGGGATTTATATTGCCCTCATGCAGACTCTTTTTAAGAGATTTTTGGAGCCTCTGAGTGAGAATAGGAAGCTGTCCATTCTCATGAAGAATATTACTCCATTCTACCAGACGCAATTGGGGTTGGCCGATATTAAATCAGTCAACGAACTCGTTGCGTTGGGTAGAAAGTTAGAAACGATCAGAACAAATGTAGAAGCTTTTGTTTCTCCTCCTAATAACCGCTCTAGGCAGGCTTTGGAGCCTGATGTTGCCTATGTTGCTTCCGTTCAGGAAACAGCAGCAACAGTTGCAGTTGGAAGTAACCCACCACCTCGTAGGCCCATTCGCTGTTTCAACTGCAATAGGGAAGGTCATTTCTCGAATACCTGTTCCGCTCCTAGGAAGTGTTTTGGTTGTGGGGCTGTAGGTACAACCAGACGCGATTGTAGGCGTTGCGCGGGAAATGGGCAACGGTCTCTTGGGCCAGCAGGACAAGAGCGACGTCGCAATTAGGGAGGTCGCCTGCTGACGACCAGCTGGTAGGGAAAATACAACTTGGTTTCACGTTAGATTCAAGCGGGGACGATAGACGTCCATACTTAGGTGTAAATATTTACGGGGTCAGGATTTTAGGGCTCCTAGATTCAGGAGCATCAAGAACAATTATTTGTAGGGATGGGTGGACACTATTGAAGGATTTAGGATTACATTTAGAGACAAGTAATGTTAGGCAGGTTCATTTAGCCGATGGTGCAGGTGTAGGAGTATTAGGGATAGTAAACTTACCTATAATAGTAGAAAACAAATCAGTTTTAGTTGAGTGTTTGGTAATACCCTCACTCCCACATGCCATGATCCTTGGTGCAGATTTTTGGGCACTATCGGGAATTGTCCCGGATCTTAGGTCAGGAATGTGGAGCTTTTCGAGCCAGGAGATGGTGGCTTCGATAGATAGCACGTCACTTACAGAAGAAACAGAATTAGACGTTGAGCAGAGGGCAAAACTAAATGTTTTAATTGAAGATTTGTTTAGGAATATGCCAGAAGGGTTAGGAGTTACAGATAGAGTAGAACACATAATCAGGACGACGTCAGAACCAATTAAACAGCGGTACTATCCGGTTTCACCCGCGATGCAGGTCCACATCGACAAATCCCTTAAGGAGATGTTAGATGATGGAGTCATTGAAAAATCAAATAGTCCTTGGGCTTCACCCATTGTTTTGATTAAAAAGAAAGACGGTACTTTTCGGTTCTGCGTCGATTATAGGAAGTTGAATCAGGTAACAGAAAGGGATGCTTATCCGCTTCCAATTATCTCTGCGATTTTGGATAAGCTTAGGAATGCTAGGTTTCTTTCATCACTTGATATTAAATCGGCTTATTGGCAAATTCCAATGTCAGAAGAATCTAAAAAGTTTACAGCTTTTACGGTTCCTGGCAGGGGTTTGTTCCAATTTAAGCGGATGCCTTTCGGCTTACACAATGCCCCTGCGACTTGGCAGAGGTTTATAGATAGTGTTTTAGGGCCTGAGTTGGAGCCTTTTGTTTTCGTGTATCTTGATGATATCATTATCGTCACAGATACATTTGAAAAACACTTAGGTATTCTTAACGAAGTTTTGAAAAGACTTAGTGAGGCAGGGCTTAAAGTAGGTCGGGATAAGTGCAACTTTTGCAGACCATCCCTTAAGTTTTTAGGTTACGTTGTAGATAGAAACGGATTACACGTCGATCCGGAGAAAGTAGAGGGTATGGTTAAAATACCGGCACCCAAAAACGTCAAAGAGGTTAGGAGCTTTGTAGGAACTGTTTCGTGGTACAGGCGTTTCGTACCAAACTTCGCAACAGTAGTTAGACCTTTAACTGATTTGCTGAAAAAGAGCAAAAAGTTCGTCTGGACTGAAGAATGTGAAGACGCTTTTAGGAAAGCTAAGGAATTTTTAATTATGGCTCCAATTTTAACCTGTCCCGATTTTAGTCTTCCATTTGTAGTCCAAACCGACGCTTCAGATTACGGTATCGGGGCCGTACTAACCCAAACCTTTGAAGATGGCGAAAAGGTCATCTGTTATTTAAGTAGGTCACTCAATCGAAGTGAAAGGAATTATTCGACGACTGAAAAGGAATGCTTAGGAGTTTTGTGGGCGGTTGAGAAGTTGAGGCCGTATCTTGAAGGTGTTCGGTTCACGGTCATCACAGATCATTACTCACTTGTTTGGCAGTTAGGGCAGCTGGGCAGTTAGGCTACAGCAGTTTGATTTTAAAATCATTCACTGCAAGGGAAAAGATCATGTCGTTCCGGACATGTTATCTCGGGGGGTTCCAGTAGTGGCTGGGATCTCAGATGAGGATTTAGACCCTTGGGTGTCAAAAATGATTTCGTCAGTAGAGTCGAATCCGTTAGATTATCCAGCTTGGAGGGTAGAGAGTGGCCGACTATACAAGTTTGTCAAATCGACACATATAGTGGTGCATGGAAATAATGAAGAGTGGAAGTTGGTAGTAGGGAAAAAGAATAGGTTAGATATTTTGAAAGAATGCCATGATAGTCCGTTAGCTGGACATATGGGGGTGAGGAAAACATTTGCTAGAGTAGGGGCTAAATATTATTGGCCAAAAATGAGGAAAGATGTAACAAATTACGTTAGGAATTGCAAAATCTGTCAACAAGTGAAACCAGTTAATGACAAACCAGCCGGTCTTATGACTGAAAGGATAGGAGTTTCTTCTCCGTGGGAGATGATTAGTGTGGATTTAGTTGGTCCATTACCCAAGTCAAGTAGGGGATTTATGTATATTCTTACAGTTGTAGACTATCTCACAAAATTCCCATTATTGTTTTCATTAAGATCTGCAACGGCAAAGTCAGTTTGTAAGGAGTTGGAGGATAACGTGTTTCTGTTATTTGGGGTTCCAAAAGTAGTCATTTGCGATAACGGGCCGCAGTTTAAGAGTAGGGAACTTAAGGCGCTTTGTAATGAATATTCATCCAAGATTAGGTTTACCCCACACTATCATCCCCAGGCTAACCCCGCGGAGAGAATTAATCAAATTATTAAGACAACGTTGAGAGCTTATGTTTCAGAGAATCACAGAGTATGGGATTCTCAATTAGCTAAGGTAGCTTGTGCTATACGCACCTCTCAACATGAAGTGTTAGGAGTTTCTCCATATTATGCCAATTTCGGCAAAGAAATGTCAACTAGTTGTAGGGAGGAAGTGACACTTAGTGATCAGGGTATAGATGGTAATGAGATAGCATCGCAAGGAGAGGTAGGAGAAAGGTTTAGGAAACTTAGGGCGGATATAGCTGCCAAACTTCGAACGGCATCCAAGAAATCTGCGGAATCTTACAACCTCAGGAGGAGAGATATTCAATATCTTCCTAATGATGTTGTTTGGCGCAGAAATTTTGATTTATCCAATGCTGCGAATTATTACGCAGCCAAGCTGGCACCGAAGTATGTCGGGCCATTTAGAATTAGAAAACGATTGTCTCCCTGGACCTATGTCCTAGAGGATTATAATGGTAAAGATCGTGGCACTTGGCACACTAAAGATCTTAAACCTTTCAATAAACTTTCAGAAAACGATTAAGTCGGAAGTCCCACAGTAAAGTAACGTTTTTTTTGTTCTGCTTTGCTTTGTTTTTTTTTCTTTTCTTTTTTTGATCTCTTTCGAACCGACTGCCATATTTGGCCTGATGGATTCCTCTGTAGTGATGGTAACCAGGTCCAGCCGTAGGAAATGGTTTACTTTTGTGACAAAAGGTAAACACATTTCCAAGGAGGAAAGGGTGGAGTTTGTCACGGTAAAAATTCACCGCGACAAAAGTCATTCTTTCATTTATCCCATTCCTTGTTCCTTCCTTGCCATTTCTTCTTTTTCCTACAGGTGTTTCCGTCAATGTACTGAGAGAGAGAAGGGCAGCCATGGTCCATCAGCCATTGGTTCACTCTCTCAGTATTTTGACGAAACAAGAATCATCGATATCGATCTTAATACTGAACATGGATAACGGACTGTGACGGACAGACGGGCGGTCTGATCCAACAGAGAGAGAGCGTGGGTGACCATTGGCCCCGGCATGCAGCTAGATGTAACTCATTTTGAGAATGGCCGAGAGCCCAACATACATACATACATATTCATGTTCACTTCTCAATATTGTACAAAATGGAACGCTATTCGCTTATCCCTCACCCCCCAAAATCTAACACAAGCCCACCGACGTAGTCTATTTTTTTTAATCGCGTATAAGAACATAACTGCCAACTTTTCCTTCGAAATTCTATACATTTTACTTATTCAAGGTTCCTTCCATCATTTTCGATTTCTTCTCGATTTTTTTTTGTTAGATTATTGTATCCTAGATTCGGAGGGGACTAATGTATTCAGTAATTCGAAGTAGAATTCTTGAATACTGGTATTTAACTTTGTGTTTGGCTTTCTCGAAATAAATAGTGGGAAAATGGCTGAACAGACTCATTGAGTTTGCCGCCCTGGAAGTGACACCAGCGGTCGGCGAATTCAGCGATGACTGTGCATAAGCCGGGGAGTTATGTGTGAGTAGGTAGGACGGCTGGATTTCAATAGCGTCGGCTCATTTCAGCAAATAAGCTGTATGATGCTGAATTATGACGTGATCGAAGTCCGCGCGTTCCGATTGGCCGAAAACATTGGGGGATGAGTAAAGAAGAGGTTTGGACAGACATCGAAAACCCTGGAAGAATCACTTCTTTACTGACTACGGAAAGCCCAATATTAAATTTTGGAAGAAAGAAAGCAATTCAGACAGAAAAGTGGCAAGTTTAAGAATTTTATTTCGAAGTGATAAAAAAAGGAAAAAAAAAGTTGAGGAATTTTATAAGTGAAAGGAGGAAAAAAAAAATCGAGGAGAAATAACTAGGAAGTGTGGATGAAGGAAGAAGAGGTGGAAAAACAAAAGGGAAAAGAAATCAAAGAGGGTATAGTTGGCAGGAGATAACAAAAAAAAGTTAAGTATAGTGGTTTTTCTTATTTTATATTTAAATCGTTTTGTTGTATTGTTCAAAATTTTGAAAAAGATCAGGAATCGGTTGGCTTGTGTTTCGTTAAAATTTTCTCGAAATTGCGAGACGCGCGACCCGTTAAACTTTTCTTTTGTCCGTTCGGGGCAAAGCAATAGCGGTCCATTTTACTTTGTCTCAAAATTCCATTGTTCTATTCTTTTGTTCTCGAAAAGATCTTGGGTTTTACTCCTATTTTAAAAGGTTTCCCAAGCAAACCAGTTTCAAACTAATAAAAAGAGTTAAAATCCCATTTCGGGAATATAAATTTATTGTTCTTATTTAAAAGTGCTTTCACCGTCGCGTCGGTTCCGCTCCGAAGGTTTGCAATTTCCTTTGATTTTTCAAAAAAAAATTGCTGGCGCCCTTTTTACTTTTCAGGTCTTACGCCCCTGTGTTAATCAAAAATCATATCGATTAATTCAATTGATAAAAAAAATAATTCATTCGAACTATCAAATTAATTGGTGTAACCCACCCCTTTGATCTAGCCGTGGTGGTAGCATTGGAAGTGCTACCTGTTGCACTTCGAATTCGAACGCACCTTTTCGTCGTTTCCTTTGGTTTGACATTCGTCTGATAACCAATTCATAATTCGTATATTATCTCGTGTGCCGGTCGTATTTCGGTTTCGTCGTTTTTAGTTTGCTTAAATTAATAATTAAATAAGTAATTATAATTGTTCGGTTCGTCGCGGAAAAAGTGCAACATGGTTCAACACTGGGGGATGGAAGTAATCCCATCCTTAGCAAAAAGCTGGAGTGGGCTAAATCCATTCTAGACAAAACTAGTCGCCACGACTCCACGTCAAAGCGACAAAGGTCTTTGGAGGAGTCCACTCCCGTCCCGAAAAAACCCAAAGTGCAAAACACCAGCACTCCCAATATTCCTCGAGTACCTCTCACTAAACCTTTTAGTGATGTGCTTAAGGATTCAAATAAGATCGTAATTGCGGTCATCGATAGGAGCAATATTGATGGCACGATTACTTCTGACCGTTGGCAGATGGTGAATCTGAAGCTCTCGGCTGGCTTTTTTAAAAGTCATGCGGGATCATCCTGGTCCACCGCCTGTAACAAGCGATGAGGGTTGGCATCAAGGTCATGTCAAGCTCATCGCTTGTAACGATCAGAGGTCGCGCGATCTCTATACGCTTGCTGTCGGCATGCTGGGCGAAGTTTGGCCAGGCGCAAAACTCGAGGTCGTTGCAAAGGAAGACATTCCATGCAGGCCAAGAGCTCGCGCTTGGATCCCTAAAGAACCCTCATGTCCGGATGACATACGCGAGATTATTAAGATTAGCAACCCGGACCTTCCTTGTCACGACTGGAAGATCGTGAAACTGGAGGAGCCAAAGGGTCTTTATCGAAGTGCGATAATCGTAATCAATAAAGACTCTGTGGCTTCTCTGGCGAGAGATAAGGGAGTGATAAGATACGGTTTCGGGACAATCACGCTACGTATCTACAAAAAAGATGAGGTAGACGCTTCATGCGAGCCTCCACAACCCTTTTCGGAAGCTGTGTCGCAAGACGTTGGGGGTTCCAGTGCTACAACCACCTTCCCTTCCTTGGATGTGGATGATGTTGTACCTGGGCCCTCTTCTGTCGCAGCACAGTCTTCCTCCGAGCCCGCATCAGAAGCTGTGCCGCAAGACGTAGGGGGTCCCAGTGCTAACATCACCTTCCCATCCTTGGGTGTGGATGAGAATGTGGCAGGGCCCTCTTCTGTCGCAGCACAGTCTTCTTCTAAAAACGTCGAAGGTTTATCCCTAATGGAGACCGACGACTCAAACGACAAGGTTCTCCCCAGTGAGGAAGAAGATGAACTATTAGGTTCTTCTTCGTCTGATCTGGAGGAGCTGGATTCAACAGTGGTGGAGGTTGATCTGCCGACTTGTAGCCAAAATGCTGCAAATACTACAGATTAACCTCCAACACTCCAAAACGGCTTCGGCCTCCTTACTTCTCCGCCTGACAAAAACTGGAGAAGATGTCGTTCTCATCCAAGAGCCCTGGATTGTGAAATCCCTGGTTCGAGGATTGAGAACTCCTGGTTACTACGTGATATATGTAACAGGAAAAGGTAACCCAAGGTCCTGCATACTAGTAAAACGTAATCTAAACGTATTTTTACTCCCTAATTTCAGTGATAAAGACGTCACCACAGCCAGTATGGTAATAGACAACCATACCTACTGGCTGGTATCAGCGTATTTGGGCCACGACCACCAGGACCCACTACCTGGTACCACTCTGGAGAGGACGGTCGCTGAATCAACAAGACTTAAAACCAACATAATTATCGGTTGTGACGCCAATGCGCACCATACTACGTGGGGTAGTACCGATATAAATGACAGAGGTGAGTCTCTTTTTGATTATATTTTAACAACTAATCTGGTAGTATGTAATGTAGGTAGTGAACCAACCTTCGTTACTAAAAATCGACAAGAAGTTTTAGATATGACTCTTGTCTCTTTACATCTCTCAAATAAAATATTGAATTGGAGAGTATCAAAGGAGCACTCGTTCTCCGATCATAGATACATCCAATTCACACTTATTGAAGAGTTTCCAAAACCGATCCAATTCCGAAACTATAGGAAAACAGATTGGCCAAAATATAGGGCAACTCTGAAGAATCTGATTAAACCAGAACTTTATGATCCGCCCTTATGCGCTTTTGAACTCGATCAAAAAGTCGACGAGCTTACAGCAGCCCTTAATAAAGCCATGAAAACTGCCTGCCCCCTCACTACAGTGAGGGGAAAGAAGAAACCATATTGGTGGGCTGCTGAACTGGGTTTACTCCGGAAAGGCTGTAGAAGGCTTTTTAATCGTGCAAAAAAGACTAGACATCCACAAGACTGGGACTCCTATAAGGAATCCCTCAAAAAATATAAACAGGAATTGAGAATAGCCAAAAGATCCTCTTGGAGATCCTTCTGTAGCTCAATAGAAGAATCCTCGGAGGCATCAAAGATAAGGAAGATTCTCTCGACAAATCCAACCATGCCTAGTTGTCTTAAAAACTTGGATGGTACTTGGACTAACTCTTGCGAAGAAACGCTAAACCTGCTACTTGACACCCACTTTCCTGATAGCTCCAAATACGTTAATACAACAAACCATCCTGGGTCGGGTATTAACTTAACTTTTCCTCAAGGTCTTGTTACTAAAGAGAAATTGACTTGGGCTCTGAATAGTTTCAAACCTTACAAATCTCCAGGGCCAGATCACATCATACCAGCTGAGTTACAATTTACGACTGACATAACTCTGCCCATCATTGAGATGATTTTTAAGAGTTGTCTAGATATGGTCCATATACCTCAGCGATGGAGAGAAGTAAAGGTAGTTTTCATTCCCAAGGCGGGCAAATGTTCGCATGTCAACCCTAAAGATCTAAGACCTATTAGCCTATCATCATTCATTCTCAAGACTCTGGAACGTTTGATTGATATCCACATACGTAACAGCATTGATAAGAGACTATCGATGTCTCAGCATGCTTACTGCAAAGGGAAATCGGTAGAAACAGCCTTGCACACCTTAGTAAGAACTATCGAATATTCCCTAGAACAAAAACAATATACTATGGTGGCCTTCCTAGATATTGAAGGCGCTTTCAACAACGTTGACACATCCGCTATCACTTCTGCTATGACGACCCTAAACGTCGAATACTCACTCTGTGAATTGATAAATCTAATGCTAAAAAGCAGGATCATCAACTCTAAGATGGGGGATTTTTGTGCGAAAAGGTCTGTCGGTAGGAGCACTCCGCAAGGTGGTGTTCTGTCCCCTCTCCTGTGGAACATAGTGGTTAACGAGCTACTAATATCCCTTGAGAGAGAAGGCTACAGAGTGATTGCGTATGCCGATGATGTTGCTATCGCCGTCATAGGAGAACATCCAAATACGCTGAGAGACCTCCTCCAAAACGCACTCAATATGCTCACTAGATGGGCAGATCACTGTGGACTTAGTATTAATCCTCAAAAAACAGACCTCGTCCTTTTTACGCGGAAATACAAGATCCCAGAAATTGTACCTCCCTCAATAAAAGGTGTACCACTAATTTTCAACAATGAGGCCAAATATCTTGGTCTGATATTGGACAAAAAATTAAGTTGGAAACCTAATATTCAGGAAAGAGTTAAAAAAGCTACAGCAGCTCTTTTCCTTTGCAAGAAAGCCATAGGAAACAAATAGGGTTTTCAACCTCGCATAACTTATTGGCTATACACATCGGTCATCCGACCAATACTTATGTACGGGGTTGCAGTGTGGTGGACTGCACTGGAGAAAGTCACATATTGCGACAAACTCAGCAGAGTCCAACGCACTGCATGTCTCTGCATTAGCGGGGCTTTGAGAACCACACCCTCAGCAGCGTTGGACACTCTCCTCCATCTGACACCCCTCGACATTTTCAGCAAACAAGTGGCAGCGAGTACAGCCATAAGACTCAACGCCTCATCTCAGTGGACCAACAACAATGTTGGGCACTCCATCATTCTGAACCTCTTTGGTTCTATACCAAAGTACATAGACTACACTATCCCAAAACCCCAATTTGGTAAAAATTTCCAGGTATCCATTCCATCCAGGGATGAATGGGAAGATAAAAAACTCCTGGATGACAAAAGCATCCATTTTTATACAGATGGATCCAAGACAAATGAGGGAGTTGGTAGTGGTATGTACTCAGAAAAGCTTAATCTAAGCGTCTCATTCCGCCTCCCTAATCATTGTAGCGTCTTCCAAGCGGAAATTTTAGCGATCAAAGAGGTTCTCTCCTGGCTAAGAGAAAACGTGATATCAACTTCTGATATACGCATCTTCTCTGACAGTCAGGCTGCTATCAAGTCTCTTGACGGTGTCTCAACCAACTCTCTAACGGCCCTCGATTGTCGATCATCTCTTATGGAGACTTCTGCTAAAAGAAAAAGCTTTCGAGATAGCAAACTCTAGGTGGTACAATTTACCAACATGCGCAGCCACAAAACAAATATGGCCTTCATTGGACCTAAAGCGCTCTAAAGACTTGTTATCCCAAAGCAGACTTCATATTAGCTCCCTAATAGGTGTCCTTACGGGACACTGTCTTATAGGCAGACACGCAATACGACTTGGTGTAGCCTCAAATGACTTCTGCAGGAGCTGCATGGACGAGGAAGAAGAAGAATCAATCTCTCACCTCCTCTGCACCTGCCCTGCTCTTTCACGAAGACGCAAACTTCATCTGGGAGAATACTCTTTTGATGATCCCAGTGTACTAGCTAAAAAGGATATCAGATATCTCCTTCGCTTTATAAAAAGCTCAAAATGGTTCGACTAGTGGGAAGTAATTCTCTAGATTCATGTGGTATCACAATGGGCCTTTCTTCTGGCCTAAGTGTGTGGTTTTTGTATCCACAGCCACATTAACCTAACCTAACCTAGACGAAATGTGGTTCCAGCAGGACGGCGGCGGGCGGCGCTACGTGCCACACAGCAAATGCCACAAAATGACTAATGGACTAAATAAGATCAACAATCAGAGGAATAGCAAGTAAGATAACCGGGGCGACTTTCGATTACCGCAGCACGAATTTCGTTCTGATTTTTTTTCTCTATACGCTTGCTGTCGGCATGCTGGGCGAAGTTTGGCCAGGCGCAAAACTCGAGGTCGTTGCAAAGGAAGACATTCCATGCAGGCCAAGAGCTCGCGCTTGGATCCCTAAAGAACCCTCATGTCCGGATGACATACGCGAGATTATTAAGATTAGCAACCCGGACCTTCCTTGTCACGACTGGAAGATCGTGAAACTGGAGGAGCCAAAGGGTCTTTATCGAAGTGCGATAATCGTAATCAATAAAGACTCTGTGGCTTCTCTGGCGAGAGATAAGGGAGTGATAAGATACGGTTTCGGGACAATCACGCTACGTATCTACAAAAAAGATGAGGTAGACGCTTCATGCGAGCCTCCACAACCCTTTTCGGAAGCTGTGTCGCAAGACGTTGGGGGTTCCAGTGCTACAACCACCTTCCCTTCCTTGGATGTGGATGATGTTGTACCTGGGCCCTCTTCTGTCGCAGCACAGTCTTCCTCCGAGCCCGCATCAGAAGCTGTGCCGCAAGACGTAGGGGGTCCCAGTGCTAACATCACCTTCCCATCCTTGGGTGTGGATGAGAATGTGGCAGGGCCCTCTTCTGTCGCAGCACAGTCTTCTTCTAAAAACGTCGAAGGTTTATCCCTAATGGAGACCGACGACTCAAACGACAAGGTTCTCCCCAGTGAGGAAGAAGATGAACTATTAGGTTCTTCTTCGTCTGATCTGGAGGAGCTGGATTCAACAGTGGTGGAGGTTGATCTGCCGACTTGTAGCCAAAATGCTGCAAATACTACAGATTAACCTCCAACACTCCAAAACGGCTTCGGCCTCCTTACTTCTCCGCCTGACAAAAACTGGAGAAGATGTCGTTCTCATCCAAGAGCCCTGGATTGTGAAATCCCTGGTTCGAGGATTGAGAACTCCTGGTTACTACGTGATATATGTAACAGGAAAAGGTAACCCAAGGTCCTGCATACTAGTAAAACGTAATCTAAACGTATTTTTACTCCCTAATTTCAGTGATAAAGACGTCACCACAGCCAGTATGGTAATAGACAACCATACCTACTGGCTGGTATCAGCGTATTTGGGCCACGACCACCAGGACCCACTACCTGGTACCACTCTGGAGAGGACGGTCGCTGAATCAACAAGACTTAAAACCAACATAATTATCGGTTGTGACGCCAATGCGCACCATACTACGTGGGGTAGTACCGATATAAATGACAGAGGTGAGTCTCTTTTTGATTATATTTTAACAACTAATCTGGTAGTATGTAATGTAGGTAGTGAACCAACCTTCGTTACTAAAAATCGACAAGAAGTTTTAGATATGACTCTTGTCTCTTTACATCTCTCAAATAAAATATTGAATTGGAGAGTATCAAAGGAGCACTCGTTCTCCGATCATAGATACATCCAATTCACACTTATTGAAGAGTTTCCAAAACCGATCCAATTCCGAAACTATAGGAAAACAGATTGGCCAAAATATAGGGCAACTCTGAAGAATCTGATTAAACCAGAACTTTATGATCCGCCCTTATGCGCTTTTGAACTCGATCAAAAAGTCGACGAGCTTACAGCAGCCCTTAATAAAGCCATGAAAACTGCCTGCCCCCTCACTACAGTGAGGGGAAAGAAGAAACCATATTGGTGGGCTGCTGAACTGGGTTTACTCCGGAAAGGCTGTAGAAGGCTTTTTAATCGTGCAAAAAAGACTAGACATCCACAAGACTGGGACTCCTATAAGGAATCCCTCAAAAAATATAAACAGGAATTGAGAATAGCCAAAAGATCCTCTTGGAGATCCTTCTGTAGCTCAATAGAAGAATCCTCGGAGGCATCAAAGATAAGGAAGATTCTCTCGACAAATCCAACCATGCCTAGTTGTCTTAAAAACTTGGATGGTACTTGGACTAACTCTTGCGAAGAAACGCTAAACCTGCTACTTGACACCCACTTTCCTGATAGCTCCAAATACGTTAATACAACAAACCATCCTGGGTCGGGTATTAACTTAACTTTTCCTCAAGGTCTTGTTACTAAAGAGAAATTGACTTGGGCTCTGAATAGTTTCAAACCTTACAAATCTCCAGGGCCAGATCACATCATACCAGCTGAGTTACAATTTACGACTGACATAACTCTGCCCATCATTGAGATGATTTTTAAGAGTTGTCTAGATATGGTCCATATACCTCAGCGATGGAGAGAAGTAAAGGTAGTTTTCATTCCCAAGGCGGGCAAATGTTCGCATGTCAACCCTAAAGATCTAAGACCTATTAGCCTATCATCATTCATTCTCAAGACTCTGGAACGTTTGATTGATATCCACATACGTAACAGCATTGATAAGAGACTATCGATGTCTCAGCATGCTTACTGCAAAGGGAAATCGGTAGAAACAGCCTTGCACACCTTAGTAAGAACTATCGAATATTCCCTAGAACAAAAACAATATACTATGGTGGCCTTCCTAGATATTGAAGGCGCTTTCAACAACGTTGACACATCCGCTATCACTTCTGCTATGACGACCCTAAACGTCGAATACTCACTCTGTGAATTGATAAATCTAATGCTAAAAAGCAGGATCATCAACTCTAAGATGGGGGATTTTTGTGCGAAAAGGTCTGTCGGTAGGAGCACTCCGCAAGGTGGTGTTCTGTCCCCTCTCCTGTGGAACATAGTGGTTAACGAGCTACTAATATCCCTTGAGAGAGAAGGCTACAGAGTGATTGCGTATGCCGATGATGTTGCTATCGCCGTCATAGGAGAACATCCAAATACGCTGAGAGACCTCCTCCAAAACGCACTCAATATGCTCACTAGATGGGCAGATCACTGTGGACTTAGTATTAATCCTCAAAAAACAGACCTCGTCCTTTTTACGCGGAAATACAAGATCCCAGAAATTGTACCTCCCTCAATAAAAGGTGTACCACTAATTTTCAACAATGAGGCCAAATATCTTGGTCTGATATTGGACAAAAAATTAAGTTGGAAACCTAATATTCAGGAAAGAGTTAAAAAAGCTACAGCAGCTCTTTTCCTTTGCAAGAAAGCCATAGGAAACAAATAGGGTTTTCAACCTCGCATAACTTATTGGCTATACACATCGGTCATCCGACCAATACTTATGTACGGGGTTGCAGTGTGGTGGACTGCACTGGAGAAAGTCACATATTGCGACAAACTCAGCAGAGTCCAACGCACTGCATGTCTCTGCATTAGCGGGGCTTTGAGAACCACACCCTCAGCAGCGTTGGACACTCTCCTCCATCTGACACCCCTCGACATTTTCAGCAAACAAGTGGCAGCGAGTACAGCCATAAGACTCAACGCCTCATCTCAGTGGACCAACAACAATGTTGGGCACTCCATCATTCTGAACCTCTTTGGTTCTATACCAAAGTACATAGACTACACTATCCCAAAACCCCAATTTGGTAAAAATTTCCAGGTATCCATTCCATCCAGGGATGAATGGGAAGATAAAAAACTCCTGGATGACAAAAGCATCCATTTTTATACAGATGGATCCAAGACAAATGAGGGAGTTGGTAGTGGTATGTACTCAGAAAAGCTTAATCTAAGCGTCTCATTCCGCCTCCCTAATCATTGTAGCGTCTTCCAAGCGGAAATTTTAGCGATCAAAGAGGTTCTCTCCTGGCTAAGAGAAAACGTGATATCAACTTCTGATATACGCATCTTCTCTGACAGTCAGGCTGCTATCAAGTCTCTTGACGGTGTCTCAACCAACTCTCTAACGGCCCTCGATTGTCGATCATCTCTTATGGAGACTTCTGCTAAAAGAAAAAGCTTTCGAGATAGCAAACTCTAGGTGGTACAATTTACCAACATGCGCAGCCACAAAACAAATATGGCCTTCATTGGACCTAAAGCGCTCTAAAGACTTGTTATCCCAAAGCAGACTTCATATTAGCTCCCTAATAGGTGTCCTTACGGGACACTGTCTTATAGGCAGACACGCAATACGACTTGGTGTAGCCTCAAATGACTTCTGCAGGAGCTGCATGGACGAGGAAGAAGAAGAATCAATCTCTCACCTCCTCTGCACCTGCCCTGCTCTTTCACGAAGACGCAAACTTCATCTGGGAGAATACTCTTTTGATGATCCCAGTGTACTAGCTAAAAAGGATATCAGATATCTCCTTCGCTTTATAAAAAGCTCAAAATGGTTCGACTAGTGGGAAGTAATTCTCTAGATTCATGTGGTATCACAATGGGCCTTTCTTCTGGCCTAAGTGTGTGGTTTTTGTATCCACAGCCACATTAACCTAACCTAACCTAGACGAAATGTGGTTCCAGCAGGACGGCGGCGGGCGGCGCTACGTGCCACACAGCAAATGCCACAAAATGACTAATGGACTAAATAAGATCAACAATCAGAGGAATAGCAAGTAAGATAACCGGGGCGACTTTCGATTACCGCAGCACGAATTTCGTTCTGATTTTTTTTTGTACAGTTAGGTAGGGGTCTCAATAGAACATGTTTTAAATTTTAAGGCGAGGAAACACCGTTAAGTCATAAAAAAAAATATTTTCTTTTTCGGACTTAACCCTACTTTTTTGTATTGCGTTTTTTGAGCCTAAAACAAGTTTTTTTTAATTGATACTACAGTATACTAAGAGCTAGGTATGTAAGGGGGGGCATGCTGCCCCCCTGCAACCCCCCTGCTTGGAATCACTATAGGATTTGGGGTGGGTGCGAGTTTGGGTATTGCAAAGTACTTTTCGCATTTAAGCACTAAAAACAAAGAAATCCCCAACGAAAAAAAACAAGTATGGCAACACTGAACAAAAAACAGGGAAGAAATGTCAAAATCAACCATTTTTGCGTGTTTTGTATGTAAAAAAGTGAACTTTGAAAATTAATTTAAAATAGAAATAAATGTTTCCTCGCTCTAAAATTGCTATAATTATTATTTATTTGTGCATATCTATCAAATAAAAAAAACCGCGTGTCGAAATTCGTGCTGCGGTAATGGAAAGTTGAGCCAGATAACCGACCTAAGGGGTTCCAGGAAGTGTGTTTTCCAGGAAAACTTTAAGAATGTTTCCAAATGTTGAATGTGAATGAATGTTTCTGTGATTTGAGCAATTAAAAATAAACATACACGGAAATAAAAAACGTGTCAATTTGAAAAGAAATAGAGAGAAAGTATATTCAGGGATTTAATTTAAACTACTATTTGAATTTTAATATATGTATATTTTTCTTCCTATTATAATACCAGCAATCATATCAATTATTTAAAAGTCGTTTGTAAATCTAATAGTTGCTAGTATATAAGATCTTCAAAAATACAAAATTATATTTGACACAGATACAAACAAAATATGAATGGCATTTTTCTTTTATTCTTACAAAATAATAATTACTATATATTCCAATGCCAAGTCGGGTCATCTTCCTCTCTTATTATCACCAATTTTCAGAATATTACATTGTGTTTTTAGAAAATACAAAACCAGCATTCAATCCGTCACTTCGTTCACCACACATCAAGGCACATCACAATAATCTATACCACATATGACGGACGCAAGACTCTTTGACCGATGCGATGTACCAAGCTAAACATAGCCCTGTTATTACCATCTGACTGACAAGTGATTACCCTGCGATCGACAACAAAACATAATTTTTGGTTAAGCGCCACCATAGACTGCATAAGCGCGGCAAAATCTTTCCCCTAAAAATAAGCCCACCACTCCTCCCAACCTCCTTTCGTTTGGTCAGCCGTCAAAAAAAATAAAAGATAATGACAGATAAATAAAAGGGATGCGCTTTGTGACAGCAGCCAATGCGCCGTACTGTCAATCAAAATGATTTATTAGTCTTCCCACAGTATATCATAATAATTAATCTTTGTTTTGCTGTTTGCGGCATCAAAAAATGCTTTTGAACGTAACGGTGGTGGCGGCAACGGCAACGGCAAGTCGGTTCATCGGCAGCTTTTGTTGCTATTGCTCTTATGTATGTCGTCGCGTCGTCGGTCGATCCGAATGCGAAGTTATAGATGCTGCTGACCGACAGTAATTAGTTAAGCGGGAAAGCGTTTGTCACATACATAACAACGCTTCCACCATCATCATCAGACTTTTCCAAGGAACTTACAATTATTATTATTATCATCGTTCGTCGGCGAACATTATTTGTCTTACTTAAATTTAAACCATATCAGCGCGAACGGCCTGAATTATGGTGCTCTTGTACAATTACCTACACTAGAGTATCTATGAAATTGTATCTCATAGCTCCATTGCAGGGGGATGAACCGCATTGCCATTACCTAGATATCTAATCACGAGTACTGCTTAATGGTACACTTGGTGAACGTGTATAGTTAGGTATATTGACTGCAGCGCGGCCGGCGTTGCGGAGCGGCGGCGGTCTTTTAACGCCCCGAAGGTCAATTGGCGATGCGAGTAGATTTTCAAATGGAGATTTCTTAATTCCCAAAGTGCAGTCGAAGTCTAAAATGAACGCGCACACTTATAGAAAACCATCATGCTGCGGAAAGTGCATCATGGGAATCCGATAAAGTGGCCAGAAACTGCACTTCAGTTATGAAATTTATACAGAGTGTGAGATGGAGAGAGTGCACTCTATATAGGTGCATCATCGGGAAGCAAACAGATTGATCTGCTGGAAACTACGACTAGGTAGTTAGCCATTCAAACGAACCAGAACCAAAAAGTTAAATCCAAATCCACCCGTCATCTGGCTTTGGCCAAGAGGTTAAAGGCAATATCTGGATGGATGAGGTGGATGATTTATGGTCTTGACTCTTGAGTGTGCGCGCAGGTCTGCACGCTGCTGCGTATATAGAGATCTCAGCAAAGCAGCAACAGCAAGACTCGCTAAACACACAGAAACATCTTCTTTTTAATCAAAGTGGTTCCCAGCCAAATGGTCCCATCATATCGCCGCTGTTGTACAATTGCCATTAAGAAAAAGTAAACGACGACTACGACTACGAGTCTATACGACGACGACGCGGGTGATTGGAGGTATTGGATACGAAAAGTGCATGGTGCGAGCTGCAGCACCAAAATCAGTTAGCTCTGCAACCAAACGACCAAAAGATCGTTCCGTGGCTCTTGTGCAAACAATGAGTCATAAATAACCCGACAAATCGCGATTGCCGGCGCCCAAAGAGATGCTTGCATAAAAAATCCAAACCCAATAAGTGGATCATAATAGTTTTAGGATTGGGATTCAAACATTTTGACTGCATAACAAGCTGATACAAAAATGTTTCGTAGTTTTATATGAACTTAATATGGTATAAGATGATTAATACAGAATTGAGATCGGATCCACAAAATTCGCGATCAAAAGGTTCCATCAAGTTGCTGTTATGGTTAGAGTATAATGTAAGTGGTGCAAGACATTAAGCTTTAAATACATACATACACATATGAAAAGATTAAATATACCAAAATAAGTTGTTGATTAATTGATGCTTAAAATCTGAAAAGATCGGTGATGAAGTGCAGGATCCCTCCAACGAGCAGGCTACAACAAATCCATCTATAGTTGATGTTAAGGAGTTCCACCCGACTCAAATAAGATGAAGATAGCCATCACCAGGCTGAAGTCGAACAAAGTTTTCGGTGATAATGGGCTACAGGTGAAGCTTACTGCCAAGCTGATACGCCTTATTAAAATTAGAAGAAACCTAAAAAATACCTTGAACACTTTCCGACATAGCTGGGGACCGAGCTAGATAGAGAAGTTTGTTGGGTGAGGCCCTAGTTCACACAGGACTGTAGCGCCACCTTAAGTAAGTAAGTAAGTATAACCTACATCAACTTTAAAAAATCCTCGGTAGAAAATAGTACCATATTTCAACGTAAGATCTATATTTATATAAACTAGATGCATATTATTTACGATCAAATTCGTACAACGTTGCCGGCACCTAATATTAGAATTTACCTCTAAATGTGCTTATACTTTCGCACTTTATAACGTATAATAACCAAAGTGCCCAACAACTGATCTTGAATATTTACTCAACAGATCAAGCCGGCAAGGCAGTTGTATACAAGCACATCATGCACTCATTCTCGTAATGGTTTATTGAAACATCCATCGCCTCGTTTCCGTATTTCAGAGTCTTTGCCTCTGGGCCATATTGGTTTTACTATTCATGGTCAGTTAGCAGTAAAAAGTTTCATTGTTGGTTTTTTCACTTCAGCCCAAATATGTCAAATACTCAGAGTCAAAAAAGACTGTACAAAAATCGAATGAGTGCGAGCGTACTGTAGGTAATTTAATCATTGTTCAGATCAATTTAGGAAGTGAAATCTCTTGAGCACGCGCATTATCGTCTTTTAGAGGCTGAAAAAATAATTCCTCAATTTGTTATCAGATGGCAGTAAAAAATTCGCTTGAGTCCACTTTCTGTGTGTGTACAATTTATAGGTATATGTAGTTGCATCCTTTTATAGGTAAAGAAGGATACTTAAACTGACCGAACCGAAGACGAACGTGAACGTACGACGACGCAATGGCAATGGATCAGTGCAGTGCAGACCTTTTGACTCCATCTGATACCGCTCCCATCAGGTATACTCGGTCATTCAGTTAAGAGGGGGTTGTGTCTGATTAATTAGAGATTTGATTAATATACAGAAAAACATGGGGGCAGGACCGAAATCACCTCTTGCCGCTGTTGCTGTATAATATCACGACCTAGCGATCGCTTAACATTTTTGCTTTACTGCATTCGAATTTGTTTAACACCTATACAAGCCGCTGCGCTGCTGTTTATTCAAATCCCATCCTCAAGTTATAAGTTACCATCAACCGTGATTCATTCATTCATCAGCTTCACTTCTCATCAGTAGCGGTGGCAATGCAAACAAACTGCTAAAGTGTTGACGAAACTTGCCTATAGTTGAGCCTTGAACTCTATACTTATAGACAGAATCCGATCAGGAACCCAAATTCAAAGCAAAATAAACATAGGAACTTTTTATCAGATATCGGGCCGCGTTTCTACGTCCATACGAGCGAAATACGGTAGCATCAGTAGCTCGTTGAAAACATAAGCGAAAGCTTGGGATTCGTGAAATCATTCAGCAAACTACTGTGCAGTTTTCAATAATAAGGCGATGACGACAGCAACAACTGAAGTGTGGGCAGTCATGAGGAAGACCATTTAAATGTCATATCATTTAGCGAAGATCTTAAGAGGACTCTGTGTCGTCTTCGTCGTCGTTGCCTTCAATGCGATGCTGGCTGGATTCTTTTTCTTCGTAGAATGGATGCTGACACTGTATTTTTGCGCACATCAGTTGTTGTTGGTGCCCTATGAAGTTATACCAACGTCGAAAATTGGCCAAAACAACAGAAGGGTTCTTGTACTCCTTGGAGAGATTGTCTTTGCTGTTTTTCTTCTTTTATTTTCTTTTGTCCACACGATACCGAAGTGTGTCGGTCTTAAATGAACTGATATTGAGTGAAAGACATAAACTATACCTAGGTACATATATGCACCTAAAGAAAACGGCTGTTTAAGGTGTTGAAATTTATGTCTTACCAGAGTCAGGTAGTAAGTATATCGCGAAGTTGCAATAAAAAATGAGATGCAGGTAGCAGATACTTTGTCCAAATGAAATAAATGATTCAATAAGTTGGTGTATATTCAAAGAAAAAGAATTAACTGTACATATACGTTGTCTTTGAATGCTTTTAAAGATGGTTTAAAAGATATACATAATTGGGTTTTAAATGAGAAAACTGTTTATGAAAAAGGTTTATTATTATTAAAGTAGCTAAATTAAAATTGCATTTTTGAGTGTGCCAGTATTTATGAATTGATAGAATATTGTCGATTCTTTGAATCGATTTCTTAGTTGTTTGTCTCAATCGGAAACTTATAAACTTTGTATAATGTTCCCGCTTTTATTTATAAAAGTGTATTTTCTTAGCCTTTTTTTTCGATGTTCAACATTTGCTCACTATTCATTTTAAGAAACTCAAAAATGTAAAATCAAACCGATTCTCTAAAACTTTTATAACAACAAGACTTCTAAACAACAATATGCTATGATTTTTTATAATTCGTCAAAATTTTCTTCTTTGCTTGTTGTCCTTGCTGAAATATTAATATTGGTCCTGACTCAAAATGAACTAAAGCGAAGTATAGACATTTATCAGTTTAAATAACGGGTGGTTTTTGGAAGCGTGTGATTTTGATGAGGAAATGCATATAATTTAATATTATGGCCAAGAATTTAGTTTTATGATAAAAATGATTTCTCCTAAGCGGCCGTCGTCGTCGCGACTGGCTTCAATAAGTTCCAGCCCAGAGGCCCAATTTTCGACCACTCTTTGCAGCAATGGGGAAATTATGTGAGCAAAAGCGTGTAGAATATTCTCTTCCAAGGCGTCAATCGGGCTTATCTCCGTAGACAGACAACTTGACATAACGCCCAAACAAATTGTCCAGCGGTATTAAATCGCACCATCCTCGAGACTACGCCACAGACCCGCGACACGAGATAATGCGCTAACCAAAAATTTAATTCAATAAATTGAATGTTTCGTGATTGTATGTCATGTAGCACCGCCACAGTAGTAATAGCGTATTTAGAGTGCACTGTACGGCGGTCGTCCTGCTGGAACCACATGTCGTCTAGGTCCATATGATTCAATTTGGGTCATAAGAAATTAGTTATCATCGTTATGTAGCGCTCGCTGTTGACAGTTGTCTATGGTCATGAACTTTGAGCTTCTGGGTCAGTTGGATCTTGTACGGGTGTAGGCCCAAGTCCCGGCTTAAAACTCGCTAAGTTGAAGTCTGCGAAAGGCCGAGTTCTTGTGCACGGCAAGGAATAGACTGCCTTGGGTTCTGCTGTACACTTTCATGGACCGCGGGGATGTTCTCTGCTGATCTTGCGTTCCTTGAACGTACGGGTGTTGGCTGATTGTTTACTGAATCGGTGCGGTCGTCTCAAACAGGAATAAGGACAGCAAACAACGCCATATTTCTTGCCGTTCTTTTGACATTCCTCCACAACAGCAGATCAACGATTGAGCGTCTAGTGGAAAAATTTTAATCCACAGGTACCTACAGTACAAAATGTTCCCGTGCCAATGAGACATAGACGTGCCAGTAGTGTCGAGAATATTGCTGCCGCTAAATGTGTCTCTCACACGTCGTTCTCAAGCGTTGGGCACCTCTGTGACTACGTTGTGGAGAATTTTGTGAAAAGATCTTGGCCTACATCCTAACAAGATTAAATTTACGCAAGAACTGAAGCCGCTTGACCACCAGAAGCGTCGTATGTTTGTGAATTGGGATGAGCAACAACTTGAAAATGGTTCGGATTTTCATCGAAAAATCATCTTTAGCGATGAGGCTCATTTGTGGCTGAATGGCTTCGTCAATAAACAAAATATGGGGTATTGGTCAGGCAGCAATCCACAGGTACTCCATGAGTCATCATTGCATCCCGAAAAAATTACGGTTTGGTGTGGTTTATGGGCCGGCGCGTCATTGGGCCTTACTTTTTCCGTGCTGATCAAGACCGGAACTTTACTATGAATGGGGATCACTACCGTTCAATGATAACCGAATATTTTTGGCCCCATTGGATGATATGGACTTGGAGGACATGTGGTTCCAACAGGTCGACGCGGGGCGGCGCCACAAGCCACACAGCGAATATCACAATCAATTTATTGGAAACCAAGTTTAGAGAACGTGATATCTCACGAAATGGTCCAGTCGCTTGGCCGCCTCGGTCGTGCGATTTGACGCCGTTAGACTTTTTCCTGTGGGGCTACGTCAAGTCTTTGGTCTATGCCAACAAGCCAGCGACGATTGATGAACTTCGTACTGATATCGAACGTGAAATTGCAGCAGTATCAGCCGATTTATGCTTGAAAACCGTCGAAAATTGGGTTCAGCGTCTGGACTACTGCAAGCGTGCCCGTGGTGTCCATGCAAAAGAAATCGAATTCCATTCATAATAGCATCGAACGTACTTTCACAGGAATAAAGAAAAACCTTGTATTCCAGCGTAAGTTATTTACAAAGGTTTAATGCCCATTAATGTCAATTTGGAGCCATTGCTTGAGATCTGGAACTTCAATTCCTTTTTTCAGCAATATAGGCGTTAAATAGAGTTGTGGTGAGAAGTTGGAGGAAGTTTTTGTGTTTTTATTGTTCTGATCCACGACATAGTTTTCTGAGGTTCTGTTCCATGGCTTTTTTGGAGAAGATGCACCTTCGAAAATTGCCTTTAAAACACTTTTTTCCCTGCTGTAGCGTTCTCTCAGGGTCACCCATTTCTGATTAATTTAATCAGATGTAAAATACAAAGACAAAAGAATCAATTAGATTAATATTTAGATGTGATGGAATTTCCTTAATTTTTTTTGCTTTTCGTCAATATTTGTATGCGACTTGCGCCAAAAATTTAATTTTGTTAAACTAATTCTATAAGATGTTTTTCCATTGTCGAAACCAAAATAAATATACAAAACAAAAAGTTGATTGTCACATTTTGATGTGAGTGTTTACAAACCTGACAACTTCGGCCTAAAAAGGTCTATCGTTGATGTCGATGATGTATTCAAAGCCATTGAAAACCAATGGCTCTAAAAAGTGAAGTGGTGGCCAAAGTTGCTGTGTCAATCTGTTTCGCGTTTAATAGTTTATTGGAAAAATAATGGTATGCACTTAACATTACCAACATAAAAACAAACAAATGAAAGTTAAATATATACAATTTTGGCTTAAGCTTTGTATAAAAATTAAAGAAGTACACTTTCATGGACCGCGGGGATGTTCTCTGCTGATCTTGCGTTCCTTGAACGTACGGGTGTTGGCTGATTGTTTACTGAATCGGTGCGGTCGTCTCAAACAGGAATAAGGACAGCAAACAACGCCATATTTCTTGCCGTTCTTTTGACATTCCTCCACAACAGCAGATCAACGATTGAGCGTCTAGTGGAAAAATTTTAATCCACAGGTACCTACAGTACAAAATGTTCCCGTGCCAATGAGACATAGACGTGCCAGTAGTGTCGAGAATATTGCTGCCGCTAAATGTGTCTCTCACACGTCGTTCTCAAGCGTTGGGCACCTCTGTGACGTCGTTGTGGAGAATTTTGTGAAAAGATCTTGGCCTACATCCTAACAAGATTAAATTGACGCAAGAACTGAAGCCGCTTGACCACCAGAAGCGTCGTATGTTTGTGAATTGGGATGAGCAACAACTTGAAAATGGTTCGGATTTTCATCGAAAAATCATCTTTAGCGATGAGGCTCATTTGTGGCTGAATGGCTTCGTCAATAAACAAAATATGGGGTATTGGTCAGGCAGCAATCCACAGGTACTCCATGAGTCATCATTGCATCCCGAAAAAATTACGGTTTGGTGTGGTTTATGGGCCGGCGCGTCATTGGGCCTTACTTTTTCCGTGCTGATCAAGACCGGAACTTTACTATGAATGGGGATCACTACCGTTCAATGATAACCGAATATTTTTGGCCCCATTGGATGATATGGACTTGGAGGACATGTGGTTCCAACAGGTCGACGTGGGGCGGCACCACAAGCCACACAGCGAATATCACAATCAATTTATTGGAAACCAAGTTTAGAGAACGTGATATCTCACGAAATGGTCCAGTCGCTTGGCCGCCTCGGTCGTGCGATTTGACGCCGTTAGACTTTTTCCTGTGGGGCTACGTCGTCTTTGGTCTATGCCAACAAGCCAGCGACGATTGATGAACTTCGTACTGATATCGAACGTGAAATTGCAGCAGTATCAGCCGATTTATGCTTGAAAACCGTCGAAAATTGGGTTCAGCGTCTGGACTACTGCAAGCGTGCCCGTGGTGTCCATGCAAAAGAAATCGAATTCCATTCATAATAGCATCGAACGTACTTTCACAGGAATAAAGAAAAACCTTGTATTCCAGCGTAAGTTATTTACAAAGGTTTAATGCCCATTAATGTCAATTTGGAGCCATTGCTTGAGATCTGGAACTTCAATTCCTTTTTTCAGCAATATAGGCGTTAAATAGAGTTGTGGTGAGAAGTTGGAGGAAGTTTTTGTGTTTTTATTGTTCTGATCTACGACATAGTTTTCTGAGGTTCTGTTCCATGGCTTTTTTTTGGAGAAGATGCACCTTCGAAAATTGCCTTTAAAACACTTTTTTCCCTGCTGTAGCGTTCTCTCAGGATCACCCATTTCTGATTAATTTAATCAGATGTAAAATACAAAGACAAAAGAATCAATTAGATTAATATTTAGATGTGATGGAATTTCCTTAATTTTTTTGCTTTTCGTCAATATTTGTATGCGACTTGCGCCAAAAATTTAATTTTGTTAAACTAATTCTATAAGATGTTTTTCCATTGTCGAAACCAAAATAAATATACAAAACAAAAAGTTGATTGTCACATTTTGATGTGAGTGTTTACAAACCTGACAAATTCGGCCTAAAAAGGTCTATCGTTGATGTCGATGATGTATTCAAAGCCATTGAAAACCAATGGCTCTAAAAAGTGAAGTGGTGGCCAAAGTTGCTGTGTCAATCTGTTTCGCGCTTAATAGTTTATTGGAAAAATAATGGTATGCACTTAACATTACCAACATAAAAACAAACAAATGAAAGTTAAATATACAATTTTGGCTTAAGCTTTGTATAAAAAGTAAAGAAGTTGGAAATAGAGAAAGGCAATTGATATAAAACAAAGAAATAAACAGAAATAACAAATAAAAGAAAGATGCAAGCATGTGATTCCAATTCCACAACTATAGCTCTTTACTGCATCATCATCATCATGCCTTCTTCATTTACAGTATCACCTCAAGAAGACCAATGGTTTGGGCTCGCTTACTTCAACTATTCGTATGGCAATGATACTAGGATCAGTTATGTGTATACATACTCCAGGTACACATCGACGACATTGTTTACTTCGATTCAGGTTAAAAAGGTTAAAAAAAAAATTAATTGGCTTCCACACTCATTGAGGAAGATATAAATTTTGCAGACGTAGTAGCTCGCTTGAACGCTCAAGCTTCAGCATCATCAACTCCTTCACTGGACCAACAGCTAAACCAATGCCAATAGCATAACGTTTGTATGAACATACATATATGTATGTATAACAAGAGTGCAATCGTCCCGGTTGTTGAATTTCTGTCCTTAGGAGACCGGACCGGACGACCAGGCAAAAGTTCTTATACCTCCTTTTATCGAACGTCGTCGTCGTCGTTGTCGTAGTCTTCGCAGTCACATCTTTCGTGAGCTGTTTGCTTTAAGTGCATTCCAGTCACCCTCATTTTCGATAGGGTCTCTCTAATTATTTTGGAATTCAAATTATAATTTTTTTGGATTTTTGTTGATGTCGTTTTGTTGGGTTTTAATTCAAGTTTTAATTAATTTGAGATCCCAGGGAGATCGAGACTGAGTTTTTGGTGATGCATAAAAAAGGAGAATGTAGACTTTTAGTTTACCAGCCAAAGCCAGCCAACGCCACCAGTGTGCGGAAGTGGTTTTATGAAGAAGCTACATATACATAGATACGTCCAACGTCCTCGTTAAGTCTCACAGTCCAATGAATTCGAATGTATGTCCATTCAGATGATGAAGCAGAGAGAAAAAAGACACCACATGACTGAGTTTTGTTGAAGGCGGTGTCAAAATCCGCGTTGTGTGGGCGAAAATCAAAGCATATTTAAGTAAAGGTATAGGTACATTTTTTGATCTGATGTCAAAAACCACACCAAAAGATATTACATTTCGAAAACCGCAGCGAAGTGAACTTTCAAGAAACCGCAAAACATATCGCGACATTCTGACGGCTTCACCAATATTTATAAGATTCTTCCGTACTTGAAACATAACTGCTTGACTCCCACACACATGAAATTCGATATGTTATGCCTAATGGGCCATGTAATTATGCAAAGCCCTACAAATCTTCCAAGGTATATCAATGTTGGAAACTTGCGTCAAGTGCGCCAAGTGCCACGAGTTGGGACCTGTTGCGGTTTTTACTTAATGACGATCCACCCTCGAGTTTGTAATTGATCCAAGGCTTATACACTGGAATGTTGGTGCAAACACAACAAACGGGATTAATTAACCTTTTTGCGAGCATGTTGTCTTACAATTAGCAAAAAGCGGTTTACATTTACATTGTCATCATTTCATCTCTTGCGGTCATCTTTTAGTATCAGATCAGTAGTAGTATAAGAGTATAACTACTGAAATCTTTTCAGGGCGTTTCGAATTACATTTTGTGTTGCCAAATTGACGAACACTCCAAAGCGAAAATGAAATTTTCAAGGCGCAGATCAAGAAGATAAATGTAAAGAATTTTTTTTTTCTTATTTCTTTTTCAATGCTGAAGGCATTGATTTGAAATGCGAAAGCGAATGACGATGGTTATTTATGCCAAAGTATGATATTTAAAAATAATTTGGAAAAGAGTGATATTTATTTTCATCGTCAATACCATCATTTGTGACAATTAATTTGTATAATGAGAAACCTAAGGGAATTTACAAAAATTGCTACCGTAAAATTAAGGTTTAAAATTTTGTAAGTCTATAATTGTACAGCGTTTAACATTCCTTTTATACGAAATCATTCAGTGTTAGGGGTCAGTTATAGGTATAGCTATTATTGAAATCAATCCGAAAAAATAACTTTTGTAAAGTTCAAAAAGACCCGTTTCATTTTCCGCAAACGTGTTTCCTTTAGATTAGAAATGCATATTATATATGAACTGATCATTTGGAAATGACTTAAAGAATTTTTTTAAGAATAAAAGTTTGATTGCACATCGTATAATTGTTCAAAAAATATGTTTTTTAAGTTTTCCTAGTGACAAATTATTTTTCTGAGTACTTGATTACAAAGATTTGGGCGTGGTTACTTTCTTATCTGAAACTCTCGTCAGTTAGCGGCTATTAGTAGGTAGTGGAGTTTTGGTTTATGGCGCGTTCGAAAGCACTTTATCTAAAGTTTTTGTTGTGTCAACAATGCAGTGCATAATGCAAGAGGTGCGTGTTCTCCGTGGAAGGCTATCTTTCAGCTGTTCGATCATCGCAAGTCAGTGTGAATTAAGAAAACATTTCAATATCGCATTTGCAGGTCATGTGCCTAATCGCGGAAATCGATTTGTTTGTGAGTGGACACGTTCAAGATGCCGGTAGTGTGCAGAAGAAACGTATTGGCCCTTCTACAACAGTAAGGATGCTAGAAAACATCGAAAGGGTAAGTATGGCAAGTTTGAAATGAAATAGGCGATCTGCACTCAAAAATTCGGTAGCTTTACGAATTTCTAATCGCATAATGAGACGAATACTTCATGAAGTACTCAGTTTTCACCTATACAAAATGGCAGAGATGCAACAATTCAATCCGCGCTATCATATATCGGGAAAAAAATGCGCATGTGAAGCAATTCCTCGAAAACCTGTCTCAGTGACGCCCTCGTTTTCTTTAGCGATTTTCATATTTCGGGATGCGTGCATAAATATGCGATATTGGAGCCCCACAAACCCGAGAGTGACTGTTTAGTATGCAATATCAAAAATCGGCCCATAGTTCTTCGAAGAGATCGAAAAAGCAGTTACGGCAAATTGTGAACGTTATATCAGCACGGTTCTTCTCTCTTAGAAGCGATTTTCAGTGGCCAGCACGATCGCCAGATTTATCCTCGTGTGATTTTGTTCATGTGATTTCAATCAATAACTGACCTATCAAAAAAGGTTTTTATTTGCTTTTTTTCTACCCAAACAAGTTTCGGTCAATTCTAGATAAAGAGAGTGGTGAAAATTGTAATGCTCCCGGGACCGACCGTAAGGAAATTTGCAATGGTATAGCGTCTGAAGTTTGCCCCTATCTTCAAAAATTGGGAACCTGAAAATTGTCGAAAGTATTCAAATAGGATGTCAATTTATTACATAATTTTCAATTTCAGACAGGTTTGCAGCGCCAAAAACTTTAAAAATGGTATCGTTTCTATACAGGGTTAAATTTACATTAGATAAACATTTTTTGCAAAAATTATAAGAAAGTGATTTTTTAAATGCTCTGAAGAAATATTTTTTTTGAAGCACATGCCTTTAAGAAAAATACTCGCATCGAACCCTCTAATTAGGAAACGGGTGGTTATGATCATCGCAGTCGTCTTGTGCGATGTCAAGATGAAGTCAGCTACTACCCATCAGACAGCCAAAGGCTGTCAAGATCTCAAATCGGACTTAAACCAAACAGAAACACAGATTTTTTTTTACAGTGATGCTTCTGTCAAGGCTTTTAGTTTTGCTTATTATCCACAGTGTCTTTACTGATCCAACAAAGACGTGGCGCCACGTCTTGGACTTGTGTGACTTCACATTCGGTGTTAAATAACACGATCTTGGAGGCCACGCCACAGACTTACGACCCGAGATAATGAGCTCACCAAAAGTTTTATTCCATGGATTGATTGTTTCATAGCGTTACGCAAACCAAACCATTTTTTAGTAGTAAAATGTACACAATTTGCAAACATTGTTCAGGAGTTTGTCTATATTTAATATGAAGTGACAAATCAAACTGAGCATAAATTAAGTGACAGCTGTCAAATAAAAAAAAAACAACTCCGGAAAAAGTATTACCAGATTAAAAACCACAAATATAAAAAAACACCCGTTACATTACCCGTGTTTTGTTGGCAAATCTATCCATAGTAAAGTAGGATTTTACACGAATAACAAAAACAATATCCATAGTATGAATAACACCGATAAAATAAGAGTAGAATCTCACTATGGATAGATTTTTGACATTTATACGAGAATCGAATGGATCTTATGTGATTTCGTTCTCAAATGTTGGTACGATTAATATTGCATTTGTATCTCGATGGCTGTGTTCGTTGAGTAGTTGTGCATTTGGAATCATGTGTGTTTTCCATTGGGGAAAAAACCAATCTATTACTGTTGATATTATTTAGTTTTGTTAGTGAAAATGGACTAACTGGGCTTATTTTGCAAGAGAAAACAATAGAAAAGATAATTAAGTTTTGCTATGTTTCCACCAAAGGTTTATCTCAGTTTAGATTAGATAAATCTTTTTGGTGTCTCCACCGCACAAGAAGATTTAAAAATGATTAAGTTTGACAGCACTTTCTAAAATGCAAATGGTGTTTCGATGTTTCTTATGAAGTGCAAGTGAGATAGTTTGATTCAATGAAAAACTGAATAGTTCAGCACCATATAAGAATATGCTACCTACTCCATGTGCATCATTTTTTTTTCTTTTTAAATTTGATTAAAACAAAACTATATTTTTTGTACACAAACATGCAAATAAACAGACCATAACGCATTATTTGTAAAACAAACTCCTCCACACAGGTTTTTCTTCACAAATTTTGACTCGACTCCGATCCCCGACCGGAATCGAGGCGAATCAAGCTCATTTCAACTCGATTCAGGTATAAAAAGAATTAAGGCGAGCTTCAAGCTCGCTTCAACACCACAAGTTAATGTAGTAGTCTACGAACAAACCCCCTTCTTGAAGTTTTTATTTTGTGTCAAATTGTTTGGTTAAAACTTTTAAATCGAATATCACATTACACAGACACAGATTTTGATAGTCAACTATCAAAAATCAGCTTACACGATTTCACCCCTGGTCTGAATTTCGCTATTTTTTTTTTAGAATTTTTTGATAAATTATTCTGGCAAATATTCAGTTGTATCAACTTTCAAATATAAAAACCGGACTACTGCGGATCGTTTTGTTGGCAATTTCTCACTTTACTATATATGGAATGCGAACAAAACGCACTTATTAAGTAAAAAAGGATCCTTTGATTGATGACATTTCAGACAAAACTGGGTAGGGTTTATGATTTTTAGAACATTAACGGCTAGATTTACAATATCTTCATAAAATGTTTCAAACAATCAATTTTAAAACACAATTAACGATCTTTTTTTTGCAACTTGCTTTGGAAAAAAAAAACAGATTAATGGTGATGACTTCGAATTATTCCAATCAGTTGAATTTACCTTCAATAAACATCTGAAATGTTTTATTTTGGTTGAACATTTTCTTTATTTCAAACGACTATTTTCTTAATAAATTATCACGTTTGTTTTACTTGTCTGAGGAAAGGAGTTTTGGAGCATTTGATAACTGAACTTTCACTGTGAGCGGATCTCTAAACCAATTACCAAACCGTTAATGTCAAAATCAAAGACACTCCATACGAATCTTTCTCATACCAGAATCTTTCGTACCGATTACTCTCCAACACCTATTTGTGTACATTATTGTTTTTGTAATTTTGACATTATGTCCATGAATATATGTGAAATCCAACAGTAATTACTACGCGGTGCGGTATTTTAAATTTTTCAAAGCAACAACAATATAACGTGTGATATGGTTTGGTTTGACATCCAAATTTTTCTTCAATCGATGCTTTTCCCCGATTTCTGATTTTTCAAAAGAGAATTTTTGTTTATATCTTACAATATGAAATTCAGCTTGTAAGCAAACCGGAATGACAGCTAGGTTTTCAGCCCTTTATATGAAGTGTGCGAGGAACGTTTACAAACAGTAAAAGCTAACTAACATTCCCAGTAAGGAAACAAAAAAATCCTTGGAATGCGAAGCACATTGGAAGCTACCGATTTTTCTAAACATTTAATAAAGTATCAATAACAACATTTGAAGTGAATATGAGACTATCACAACCTTTTCTCTCAAAAGCTATTCCAGATGTTTGTGATGCAATTTGGAAAAATTTAAAAGGCTCGTATATGAAGTTACGTGTTTTGTATTTTTTTTATTGTGACTTAAAAAAACATTAATCTTAATACTAACAATGAAAAACACGAAACTTGTAATTATGCATTAAATAAAACTTAAACAAAAATTAATCTTATGCAAAATTTTAGACGTTGTTAATGTCTTCGTCTTCAAATAGTCCCATCATGGACTGTTCCAGAAGATCTTGAGTAAAAGAACTCCTTGTACCATCTGACTTTGCAGATGGTGGTCTTAACTGCACGTTGAAAACTTCAGTCCGCGAACTAGATCTACCAGGGAATGATTCACGCGACCCTGAGTGTGATGACATAGTTTCAAAACTAGGCAATACACTTTTTTGAAGAGCCAAATCTTCCTCGACACTTTCGTGGAGTAGTTTTTGAATGGCCTAGGAAGTTTTCCGTTTTATGGATTCATTTTGTATCCTGTCCATCTCAAAAACGACTTGTTTTCCTACCAAGCTGTAGAAAGACTTGTTCTCCATTTTGTTTCTTATAAGTTTAGCTACTGAATTCATTTTCGCCGCACCTGATGATTTTCTCTGTAAAAAATTTTGTTTTTGTTTTTAGTAGTACATATTAAAATTGTATTTATTATTAAAATTTTAGTTTTTATAAGTTTGTATATAATTGTTGATATTTTTAGTTTCCAGATTCAATATCGGAATGGGAAAAAATAGCCGAAGAATTAGCCAAACGTTGGCAGTTACCAAATTGTTTTGGGGCTCTTGAAGGAAAGCATATAGCTTTACGGAGTTTAAGAAAAGATGGCTCATATTATCATAATTATAAAGGCAAAAACAGCATAATTTTGCTAGCTTTGGCAGACGCAAACTGCAAGTTGATTTATGTTGACATAGGAAACAATGGACGTACTAATGACGCTGTATTGTTGCTGCCAACTTCTTTGCATCGGATTATTGATAATAAAGACAGTAAGTTTCCACCAAATAAAATTGTTGGAGATGGAATCGTTCTTCCATCGAAAAAAATCCGAAGAAAGGAAAAAAGACGTACGGACGGACATACGAGACACCTCTCTAAGAATTTTTGATTTAGATTCTAGGGACCTTGAAACCTCGAGTCGAGATATGCCAAAACCTTCAATAAGGACAATAACTATTCGATTACAATAACTTCCTAGGGGAAGTTAAAAATAAACTGAACTGTGGTTTGTTGCGTTTGGACTATTTTAATTCGTGGTTGAAAAATGAGCGTGTAAATTCCATTTCATGCTTTTTCACTGAAACAGCGTTGACGTCAAACCGAAAGGTATACATCGATGAGAACTGAACAAATACGTCACAGCTCGACACTCACCGATTATAAAATATTGCCACCGATAAGTTCTGTTTTTTTTTTTTTTTTATACCCAGATCAACATTGGGTAAAGTGGCAACATAATCTTAAACCGTGGCTTGCAGTGGCGGTGGTGGCGGGGGAGGACAAGGAATTTGCGATGGGTGCATATTAACACACGTATTGGTCTTCGACTGGCATAAGGAACGATGAGGCTGTGCACCATCACATTTTGAAATATCATGACTCCCCATTGAGGCAGACATCCGATATGTAATTAATTTCGTTTGCAGTGTTTAAAGGCCAAAACATTCGTATGAGCCCGAGACTAAGACCGAGATCGAGACGCTTTTGAGAACCCCTTTATCTCTCTCTCTTTCAAGTCCGAATGAAGCCAAGTCAAAAACAGCTAACACATATTCAGCACTGCGCAGCGGAGGCGCGACGCGTTTTGCTGTGGCTATTTATGTCGGCAACTACCGAATAATTTTCGACCAAAGAAAGAACAAACGCTGAAATCAATACCCAAGGCAATAAATTCTGGAAAAATGTTCATTAAATTATGATTCGTCTCTCGCATCTCGTTCAGTGTGTGCAGTGCACAGCTCTCTTTCTTTTTTTGGTTCTCTTTCGAACGCCCGCAGTGAGTTAAGAAAGCGAGTTGAGGCTATACAGAAAAAGATTTAAACAACAAGCTAAACGAAAAATACAAAAACAACGTTGTATCTTATACCAGTAGTCCAGAAAATTTGTACCAAACGAGGGATGCCCTAATCTGCGGCTACACGGTTGAGGGCTTCTTTTTTCAAAATTATGACACCGACATAAAGAAAAAATGTTGTAAAGACAAGAGAAGACATCACACACAAAATAAAAAGAACATAACTTGCCAGAAAGACTGCCGCTGAACGCACCAAGCGCATGTAGGTAAGGTATATAGTGGTGTTATCGTTGGTCCTCGAATACAGCGTATATACATACATATATTTGAGGAAATCCTGGCACAAAGGGAGCCAACACAAAGTTGACCAGGTCAAGCGCCCCGAATGTGGTTTGAAGCTATGCTGTGTGTGCTCAGCTCGTCATACACAAATATACAACACAATAAATTTATGCCGCAGAAAGATCATCAAATCGAAATCATGTTATTTTTTTTTTTCTTGCTGGAATGTTGGATTTGTTGTTCACGCTTTTGTTCGTCCTTTTGCCATTAAGCTTGCATTAAAAAGTTTGATGTTGTGAAACCCTTTCCAGACTGATCAGATGCAGTGTGAATTTGAGTGTCAAGTTTGGTTTGCAATTTAATTTCCTTAAAATAAAATTGAATGACAAACTTCTTAAGTGCTGGTACTGAAATTAAAAGATTGACTGATGGATGAAAGCAATGGAAATGGAGCTGTCACTGGGTGGTCAGTTTTTAAGTTTGACAGCTAAATCAAAATCACGAATTCGGTAGTGCCGGCTTTGACATATTGAATAGAAACAATGGACTCTTATGAAGCAATCTGAAATGTTACCTCAAGCTTTGTGCTCTCTTTAGATCGTAAAGATCGTAAGCTCGAACTCAACGCCCGAATAGATCTATTTTCTATTTTGTTGCCCTTTGACAGCTGACAGCTGTATTGTCATTGCAGTTTTGTTCGTTTTATTTCAGAATCTGTGCATAGCAGCAGTGTCTTCCCTTCTGCTGTTAAATTATAAAAAAAATAAAAGAAATAAATCAAAAAAATGTACGTGAACTTTAGTAAACTTTCTTCTCAACGCCTGAGGTTTGAAGTTAAATTATACGTTTTTGCAAATTCTTAGAGGCCGCGCTTTATGCAACTTGATATCGTATCGTAGAGTCGGTAAGAAGCCTTTTCAAAAACCTGACCGTCCTAAAACGTAATTAGTATATAGTTTAGCCAATATACACAGAATATTAGATTTTTCAATACGTTATGCTAACTGTTTGAATGCTGTCAAGACTTTATCAACATCACTTCTATTTCCTGCAATTTTGTATGTTCAAACATTAAAATTCAATATTTATAGGAATAGATGTTCAAATGGTAGACATGTGCATTCAAGAGGACACAAGCGTCCACAGGTTTTTCTCAAAACCAACCTCTGTCTATCAACTCCTACTCTCACCTCCCCGTGGTGAACATCGGGTGCCTAGTACCTCAACTGGAGATTGGGTTCCAACCCCAGTGGAAAGTTGTTGGGGGCAGCAAACGAGAGAGGGGGGGAGAGGTGCGTCCACTAAGGCACCTCTCCTTATCCAGACGGCAGCGGAGGAATTCCCGAGATGGAATCAACGGTGGCGTCTACAGTTCCAGTAAGGCTGAACTACTTAGTGAACACCTTATAGGGCTTCTACGACTTATTCGGAGCCCAGGCCTATAAGGAGCGGTTTATCCGGCTCCCCGTCCTTGGAGTTATACTAAGGATCTGGCCCTCCAGGTTGGGGGTTGTGCCGTCAGGGTGACTTCCTGACCACTTAAAAATCTTATAGTTGCGAAGCACCAACAAGCCTCGGATACGGACGGATTTACTGCTGACAACCAACGCAAACGAATTAAGGACAACGAACTTCGGATATGCACGTGGAATGTTAGGTCCCTTAACAGACCACGTGCAGCCGAAGAATTAGCGGAGGCCCTAGACTGCTATAAAGCAGACATCACCGCCATCCAGGAAATACGATGGGATGGGCCGGGCAAAAAGAGGATGAAAAACTGCGATATCTACTATGGTGACTGCTACCGAGAAAACCAACAGCGCTTATTTGGATGCGGCTTCGTCATTGGAGCCAGACTTAGGCAACAAGTCTTAAGCTATAGGTGCATCAACGAGCGCCTTATGACCATCCGCATCAAGGCTAAATTCGGCAACATTAGCCTGATATGCGCGCACGCTCCCACAGATGAGAAGGATGACAACACCAAAGATATGTTCTTCGAGCTCTTAGACAAAACATACGAGCAGTGTCCTAGCTACGATATTAAAATTGTCCTGGGCGATTTTAATGCCAAGCTAGGAAGGGAAGACATCTTTGGTGGAATAATCGGGAAAAACAGCCTGCACGACAACACTTCCGACAACGGATTCAGGCTCATAGATTTTGCTGCGGGGCGAAACGTCATGGTAGCCAGTACGCGTTTTCCACACCTCAACATCCACAAAGGAACTTGGAGATCTCCAGATCAATCTACCGTCAACCAGATTGACCATATTGCGATCGACGCCAGACACGCTTCCAGCATCATGGATGTCCGAACTTTCCGAGGAGCTAACATCGACTCGGACCACTACCTTGTTGTAGCCAAGGTAGCACTTCGGGTTTCCAGGCCCAAGGCAAAACAGGAAGATGTTGGGAGAAGGTACAACGTCGAACGGCTACAATCGCAAGAGATCGCCAAATCCTTCTCCGACCGAGTTACAAGTAACCTCTCTCGAAGTTCTGTGCCGCCAACACAATGTATAGAAAACCAGTGGCAACATTGCCAAGACGCACTCAGAGAAGCCGCCTCTGACGTGCTGGGTTTCAAGCGACCACCAACAAGGAACCCCTGGTTTGATGAGGAATGTCGGCAGGCAAATGCAGCCAAACAACAGGCACGCAAGGCGGCGCTGCATAAAAGGACGAGAGCTGCTCATGAGCTCTATGAGCAGAAGAGGCGAGAGGAACACCGACTTCTCAGAAGGAAAAAGAGAGAGCATGAGAAGCGTGCGGTCGAAGATGTTGAGAGGTTTAAAAGCAGAAATGAAGTTCGAAAGTTTTATGAACAGGTGAAACGAAATTCACAAGTACATAAACCTAGAACCGAAGGCTGCAAAGACGAAAGTGGAAACATCATAGTGGAACCGCAGTCAATGCTGAGGATATGGAAGGACCACTTCTGCAGACTGTATAACGGCGACGACGAACCGAATTCCGCTGTCAGGCAGGATGATCCATTCAACATAGACGACGAAAGCCAACAATCCCGTCCTCCCGACTTAGACGAAGTAAAGATTGCTATATCTAAGCTGAAGTCTAACAAAGCCGCTGGAGCGGATGGCTTGAATGCCGAGCTCTTTAAAGCAGCTGGAGATAAGTTGGTTAGGAGCATACACCAACTTATCTGTAAGATATGGTCGGAAGAAAGCATGCCCGATGAATGGAACCTCAGTATTGTTTGCCCGATCCTGAAAAAAGGAGACCCTCTAAACTGCACCAATTATAGAGGAATCAGTCTACTTAACATCGCTTATAAGATCTTCTCTCCCGTAATATGTGAACGTCTAAAGCCCATCGTCAACAACCTGATAGGTCCTTATCAGTGTGGTTTTAGACCAGGAAAGTCCACAGTCGATCAAATATTCACATTACGGCAGATCCTGGAAAAAACCCAAGAACACCAAATCGACACCCACCATCTTTTCATCGATTTCAAGGCCGCATATGACAGTATCTACAGGGACGAACTGTATAGAGCCATGTCTAGTTTTGGCATCCCTGCCAAACTCGTCCGTTTGTGCAGGATGACCATGGAGAATTCACGCTGCTCCATAAAGGTTGGAAACAACTTAACTGAACCTTTCGATGTCAAAAAAGGCTTTAGACAAGGTGATGCGCTGTCATGTGATTTTTTTAACATCGTACTTGAAAGAATAGTGCAAAGCTCACACGTCAACACCAGAGGCACTATCTTTCAAAAGTCTGTCCAATTACTAGCATATGCTGATGACATTGACATAATCGGAAGAACTCAGCGTGATGTCAATGGGGCTTTTGTGAGTATTGAGGCAGAGGCGGCAAAAATGGGTTTAACGGTTAATGAGGGCAAAACAAAGTACATGCTGTCATCAAGAAAGGACCTACAACACCGACGTCTTGGTCAAAACGTCACCATCGACAGACGTAACTTTGAGGTAGTCAAGGACTTCGTCTACCTAGGCTCCGCTGTAAACGCAGAAAACAACACCAGCGCTGAGATCAAACGAAGAATAACTCTTGCTAACCGCTGTTTCTTTGGGTTAAGAAAGCAATTGAGTGAAAAAATTCTCTCTCGAAGGACCAAAGTGTCGCTATATAAGACCCTTATCATCCCCGTCCTGCTATACGGTGCAGAAGCATAGACTTTGACAAAAGCGGATGAAAGCACCTTGGGTCGTTTCGAGAGAAAGATTCTTCGTGTGATCTACGGTCCCGTATGCATCGAAGGGGAGTGGAGGAGAAGATGGAACGACGAGCTGTACGGGTTGTACAGCGACGTAGACTTAGCAAGAAGGGTAAAAGTCCAACGACTAAGATGGCTAGGTCACGTAGAGCGCATGGAAACCAATTCTCCGGCCCGGAAAGTCTTCGAATCCACACCCACAGGACAGCGCAGTAGAGGAAGACCGCGAATCAGGTGGCGCGCACAAGTGGAAGGTGACCTCACCCAACTCGGAGCGTGAAACTGGAGACATCTAGCTAGGGACCGAGCTAGATGGAAAAGTTTGTTGGGTGAGGCCATAGTTCACACAGGACTGTAGCGCCACCTTAAGTAAGTAAGTAAGTATTTATAGGAATATATACTATACATACATACATACTACACAGAGCATATCGAGGAAGATGTTTAATATATACTTATTTCATGATTTATGTTATGAAATCAGCTGTAAAATCTGTTATGAACTGTCAAAAATTAAAATACAAATTATTCAACATTTTTTATAAAATTAGTCCCATATCTCTGCTCCTAGTCTCCTTCTCCTTGACTTAATGATTGTATCCGATTTATTTAATGTTATCTTATTAGATTAACCTAATATTTTTAAGGTAGAATAAGTATATGATATGATTTTTCCACCTGCAATATTGTTTTTTCGCGAATGGCGTTTCCGGCTACTTTTCATATCCGCGATTTTAAAGCTTTGAACTATGATGTCTTAAAATGTCATGAAAAACATGTTCCATTTAATATAGGTACATAGTTTCAATTCGAAATAAAAGTTCTTAGTGGTTCACATCCGAAATATACCTACTTACTTAATTAAACAACGGGGTAAATTGTAATCCTAATGGAAGTAGGGTGTCCCAAAATTAACGCAAGATTTGAATTTGCCGCCATTTGTGCAGTGAAGTGTTGGCAACCCTGAAAAAAAAGCAATTTGACAGCTAACAGTATAGGGTTATTAAAAATGGAGCGTTACACGATAGAACAACGTGTCTTCATTATTAAAGAATATTTCAAAAATAGTGAAAGCTTGGGGGCTGATTTTTCGAGCAAAATCATCCTAAGCGATGAAGCACATTTTCATCTTGATGGCTTTGTCAATCGCCAAAATTGCCGCATTTGGGGTTCGGAGAACCCACATGTGATTGTCGAAAAACAAATGCATCCACAACGCGTGACTGTATGGTGTGGATTTTGGGCTGGAGGCATAATTGGGCCATATTTTTTTGAAAAGGATGCTGGTCAAGCAGTGACTGTTACTGGTGCTCGATATCGCGACATGATTACACAGTTCTTTCTGCCAAAATTGGATGATATTGATGTGTCCAATATGTGGTTTCAACAAGACGGTGCCACATGTCATACAGCCCGTGAAACAATTCAATTACTGCATGAGACATTTCCAGGTCGTGTACTCTCTCGTTTCGGTGATCAAAATTGGCCTCCTAGATCGTGTGATTTAACACCATTAGACTTCTTTTTATGGGGTTATTTGAAATCACAAGTCTGTGTCAACAAGCCCACAACCACCCGTGCATTAAAGGAGGAGATTCAACGCTGCATCAACGAAATTCAACCACATTTATGCAGAATGGTCATGGAAATTTTCAACAAAAGAGTGCGCATGTGCATGCAAAGCCGTGGAGGCCATTTGTCCGATGTGTTATTCCATACATAACCCTATCCTATGTACTTTACGAGTCAATAAAAATATAACTATCAAAAGACTAAAAACGGCGTTTTCTATTTAATTCAAATCTTGCGTTAATTTTGGGACACCCTTTATTTCCATTCCTCCTTTAACTGGGAGGTTTTCTGTCGTGATCGTAACCATTTTTCTTTCCTATACGTAGAGCTAAAAAAAGATTCTTTATGTCTAAGCTAAGGACCAACCAGTCCTCTCGCAAACTTTGGAATGAAATGCGTTATATAAGGGTTGGCAGAATGCAAATTGTTGATAATTTCCTACACCTTAACAATCTAAACCGCGTTTTTACATCAGATACCGTACTGTGGCCCTACTATGTAACTCGATTCTACAATGAAATATTGTTCGAATTCGAAGAATTATCTATTTGACTACTTTCGAACCTACGAGAATCGAATACTTCTGGTAGTGCCAACTATATTCTTATGAGCTTTCGAATAAACGAGGAACTACGTAACTCGAAAGTAGAATTCAAAACAAGGCAAAATCGAAAATTATCACTCTACATCAAATGTGTTTGTGAGCGGTGACGTGAAATAACGCCAAATGAAATAAAGCCAAATTCAAAAAATTTGATTTATGTCGTTTTTGAAAACGAAATAAGGCCAAATTTTCAATTTGGGTTTATTTCGCTTTAGAAAACGAAATAATAGCAATTTGGCATTGTTTCGATTTAAAACTTTGCAGAATTAGAAAAAAACATAAAGTAAAATTATCTTTTGTTTTCTCTCTATGCTAAATTAAATTCTTTATTCAATTTTGGGAATTACAAAATTCGGTAATTGTCTAGAATAGCTACTTTTGCTACATAGAAAAAAAAATCGCAAAATAACCAAATCGGTGTATTTTTTCGTAAACTTTAATAAAAAATCGGGGAAAGTGCAATTTTGCAACAATTTTTTTTGTTATTAATTAAAAAAGTTGAAAAATGACAGATACTTTTTGCTCGATTGAAATTTTTGAAATTGGAGCCTAAAACAAGATTTTTTGAATTGATAGCACGGCGGCGCTGCGTACCTACTAACAGCTAGGTGTGTTAGTATCCCTCTCCTTGGGATCAATATAGGATTTGGGGTTTGTGCGAGTTCGGGTATATGCAAAGAACACGAATGCGTTGTGATTCTTTCATAACTGTGAGCCATACTTGATTTTTAAATTTGGAAATTTCTTTGATTTTAGTGCTCAAATGCAAAAGTTCTTTGCATATACCCAAACTCGCACCCACCCCAAATCCTATAGTGATCCCAAGCAGGGGGGTTGCAGGGGGCAGCATGCCCCCCCTTACATACCTAGCTGTTAGTACGCCGTGCTATCAATTCAAAAAAAACTTTTTAGCAAAAGTAGCTATTCTAGACAATAAATCAACCATTTTTGCGTGTTTTGTATATGTAAAAAAGTGAACTTTAAAAATTTTTTATTAACTTTTGAATTTTAAAATATTCGGCGTTGTTTCCATTATTTTTTTGGCCTTATTTCTTTTTATAAATCGAAATAAAGCCAAATTGGTTTTATTTCGTTTTGAACAACGAAATAAGGCCAAATTTGAAATTTGGTGTTATTTCATTTGCCACTATTTCACGTCACCTTTGCGAGCGAAGTTTTTTTTGTCAAAGTGTAAGTAAAATATTGAATATGAGTTCCATCTCCAATTCTCCAATTACGCCGGGAATTCGTGATTTTTGCCAAAAATAGCGTTTGGACTTTCGTTTCTATTCCTCATTCATTTCAAAATTCATCATCAGCGGGCACATGGCTCTTTCAATTGAAGTCAAAACTTCGGCAATTATTTTTGACATGGTTTGCTGTGCAATTCCAGCGTTCTCGTCACCGCCGTTTTGGTTTGGTAACCTCCTGTTGCCATAAACTTCAATGCTGCTGATAACTTAATGATAATCGGAACAGCATTTTGTCTTCTGCGAGTAGTCATGTCGGATGATATGGTGTTAAGTAAGAACATAAATCCGTCTTTAGAAAGACGACAGTTCTTAACAACACTAAAATAAAAAAAGTATATATTTTTCATTAAGAGTGCGTTCAAATATTCTACCGCATATAAGTATGTACATACATATATGTATGTACAAAACTTTTCTCACTCAGCTCCATTGTTTTGGGATTATCTCTTATTCTCCTGCGTTTAATTTGTTCGTATCGTTCTTCATTTCCTTGCAAATTAAACCAAATTCTAACGGTGTCCATTTTTGTAATAATTATTCTTGTCCAAAAATTTAATGTTTTTTTTTTGTTTTTTTGTGTTTTTAAAACTGTCAAACAACTCGATACTCGTTCGATTCTACTTTCAGTCGGAATCGGAAATGAGTTTCGAATAGAATCAAAAGTAGAATCGAGTTACATAGTAGGGCCCCTGATTTCTAACTTTCCACCTAAATGCCAACATTTTATGAGAGATTCCCGTAAGTTTGATTTTGAAATTGTTTCTGAGTGTGATTTGTTAAAGGCTCTCTTAAGTCTTATTCCATAGGTCATGATAGTATCTCCATTAAATTTATAAAAGTGATAATGCCTCGAAGGTCTTTGAAAAGGTCTTAGCGGAGCAAATATCCAACCACATTTACTATCATAATCTACCCTATTCAGAGCAGTCGGGTTTTCGTCCTATAATCATAACTCTTTTATATACAGCAATGGTTAAGTTTATGGATGAAAATAGAATTTCGTATGATCTGGATGAGTTGACAATACTACTGCTTAATTTTTCCATGACATTTGACAGAGTTAACAACAGAATTTTGTATTTCGCATCGTGGATGATCGGTAAGTTTAATTAAAAACTATTTATTAAACCGTAGTCAGAGGGTGACCATTTTTCTGATTCAATAAATCTGATGGCATGGTGTTCCTCAAGGCTCAATTTTGGGACCTATGCTATTTTGCTTTGTTCATAAATGACCTCGCTCAAGTTTGTCACAATCTATACCTACTCACGGCCGTTTAACTACTTGGAGGCCCCTTATCTGTGGAGTTAATAAAGATCTTTCAGAATCCGAACAAATTGCAGATCATTACTATCTCTAAAAATGAATGTGTTGTCAATAGTCTACCAATTGTCTTCTTGTCATGTTTTCAACTTGAATTTGTTGAAATGGTGAGGTACGTTTATGGTTTGCGAAGGTTTGACTACGTTTCGCAATATCTTGACTTCTTGATTAAAGGTATGTTTTTTTTTTTTTTTAATTAAGTTAATGTATAGTAAAACCCGCGTTCTGCCATCAGAACTCTGAATCTTATAACACATTCCTATAATTATTTAAATTCGTCTAGACTTTTTTTATACCTGTAATGGTAAGGCAAATTATAGGAACAACAAAGTTTAAGAAAACGTTATTTTTGAATTTTAGTTAAAGTATTCTCAACACCACAATGAAAAATAATAAGAGAAACATCAAATTTATCTTATTCATTTTACAAAAATTACAATAAGATATTATTGTAGCTCAAAATTTAAATCAATTATCAATTATTTTAAATTTAAAGTTATTATTAAAAAAGTTATGTTACTTTTTATTTGTAAATATTTTTAAAATTTTTGTTCATCCGACTAAACTGTAATATCTCTCTTAAGTGCCTTGCACATGAGCAACGAACTGCGAACTGCGAATGGACGAACAAACGTGATTTTACATATTTCAAAAAGTCAATTCCACACAAAAACACATTTAAATTATAAGAAACCAATTGACACTAATATTAGAATAATAAAATTTGCATTTTGTTCTCTAAAACAAGAGAATTTTGTAAAAACAATTTGGTAGTAACGAATCGCAGTGTGGTCGCTGCGAACTATCAAACTCTATTCGCGTTCCACATAACATTCACACTTCAACGAATAAATTGTTCGCGCTCAACTTAACCTCAAAATTATACCACTCTTGTTTTGTTTTTGTGCGAAAGATCTTTCGAGTTAATAAGCACAGGGATGTGCTGTAGTGTTGGTTAAACATCGATAGTCTATCGATAGTAAAAAACTATCGCGTATATCGATAGTTTCTAAAAACTATCGAACACACTATCGATAGTTTCAATACTTCCAAATTATTTTACCACAAGGCTATTTTTCTGAACACCGCTGTTTAATTTTCAACTCATACAGCACTGGAAATCTATTGAAAATCTTCATGTCTCATCATTTCAATTTATGATTTTTGGTTTGGGGAACCACCGAATTATAATTTTGTAAGTTGTCATTGTCATCATATGTTACTATTTTTTGTTTAATAAACTAATTTAAAATAAGCACTCTTGATTTTTGTATCATTTGCCTTAAAAGCTAAATTCATTTTTCATTCATAAAAAATGTTGCCTTGTGACCGAAAAACTCGTGAACTGATGGGTCAAATGTTTAATTTTTTTTCAAATTGTTTGGCATCTTTGGGAAGCTTGCCAGCTTGCCACATTAACCAAAAAAATAAAGTGGTATTCGTCAGGCCGTACCGAACTGTTTTTTTTGGATTACAATAATACATCGTGTTTTTTTTTTTTTTCAAAAAAATACCTTAAAAAGCAAGTTAAATTTTACATTTCTAGTTGCTTAAATAAGTTTGAAATTCAGATACATATTCAGATTTTCAACCGTTTTTTATTATTCAAAAAATGTGTACCTAATAGAAAAGCCTTTTTAATGCTTTTTAAGATATTTAGTAAAACCATCGGTAGTATCGATAGTGTTTTCCAAAACTATCGATACTATCAAAAGTGGAAACTATCGATGTTTAACCAACACTAATGTGTTGAAAATAAATTTTCTCTGAGTAAACATCCCTGGGTCAAGTTGACAATTCGTCGCTACCTGCGAATAGAAATAAAAGCTCATGTGAAAGAAAAGTCAAAATATGCGAACATCCACAGTTCGCAGTTCGCAGTTCGTTGCTCATGTGCAAGGCACTTTAGGTACCTACTATAAAAGACTATGAAGCAAAATTTTAAAAGATTTAATGAAATGTTAAAACCATTTTTAGTAATTTACTAAAAGATGATTTACCTAATTTTAAACGATTTTAATATCTTAGTATCTCTGAACAATTTGCTAAAGCTAAAACCACGGAATGGCTACTTTAACTTTTTGCAATTTGGTAAATCAGTGGATGAAATGGTCAACAGTTTGAATTATAATTAATAGGTAAAAACTGAAAACTTGCGTTTTAAAAGTGAAATTGCAAAATTTTATTTTTATTTATGAACACACTACATATTTTTAAATATATATCAACCATGGAGTAAAAATGTCAAAAACTAAAATTAAATGAAGAGAGAACTAAATGTAGGCTCTACCGAACGTACATTTCTGACATAGAACGATAGCTGTCAAATTGTGAATTACACCAGATAAATATATGTAATAAATAATAGTTATTTCCTTATTTTTCTCAGACTTTCAATTACTTATGTATATTACCGCCTGAACACAATAAGTGAAGCTTGAAGCTTAAAAAACGCTTGAAGCAGAAGCTGTCATTAAAAACGCGCATTTTGAAGCAAAGGACGACCACAATAGCGAAGTGCTAAAAGAATTGAATTTGCACAGCATCAAATCAAAAGTTTTCAACTTTATCCCTCAACTACCACAAGCTGAAGTTTCAGCATCATTGTGTTCAGCCAGTTACTCTTTGATAATTAGAATTCTACTTGTAAGCTTTTTATTCTCTAATTTTTGCTTTTCTCTGAACCTTGCAACCTTAATTAAAAACAGACTGATAACTTCCCATTCGTGCCTGTCAATATTTTTAAATATTTTACAAAATATTAATAACAACATTTTATGAAAAAAAAAACGTTTCGAAAACCATTTTTGTTAAAAAAGTTGTCAATTGAGTTTTCAAAAAAAATTAACCAAAAGTTAAAATCAGTATCTTACGTAGGTAGGTATGGCAAAAAAGTTTGATTTCAATTCCTATATTCCCATCTGTTTTTGGTCCCGATATATTTTTGTTGAAAACTAATTTTCAAACATGATCACATCGAGCCCTTAACGCCATTTTATCGTAAGCGACATTTTTAATAAAAAAGACAACTTAATTATTAAAATTTGCTAGGAACACCTAGAGCCTTAAAGACTATTGTCATGTCTTAACTTAAGCATAATTCATAATTTCCAATACTGACTATGGGTACAAGTTGTTTCAAGGACCAGCAGCAAGCTATTGATTTGTCGTTTACGATAAAATTCATGTTATTTTTGAAAAGAATTGTCCTGGTGTCCGAACGCTGAAAAGGTGTCATGACACTAAAGTGTTTCCAAAAGGTAACCCTGTTCGGAGGTAAGATAATTTTTACTCGACAAATATTCGAACACTCAAAGTGGAACAAATTTTTTTCAGTTAAGCTGTTTCGTGAACTTTTTTCAAAACTTGCTTTGGTAGTAAAAATAATCATGTTGTGAAATGTTAAATAAAATGTTTTCAATGGCTACATTATTACCATTGGTTCCTGAGAATATGGCCGACGGAAAAATTTATCCCGAACGTATGAACGTAGGTACGTAGTTGCATCAAATTTAAAATAAACCATCATCATTTATCCCGAACGTATGAACGTAGGTATACGTAGTTGCATCAAATTTAAAATAAACCATCATCGAAAAAAACTCTTCGTGCTGTGGAAAAGGTTAGACTATCTACTAGATAATACCTGATGCTTTATATTGGTTTGAAATGTCTTCAATTATTATTTTAACGTGTATGGGTAAGTATTTTATGTAGGTATAGGCTTATTTCTTTCTCTCGATATCCTCTACGCTCTACTTAACACCATCAAAAGAAAATAATCCAGAAATGATAACGAGCTATAATTCTTATTCCGTTTTTATTTTGATATTAATATACCTAATTCAATTAACTTTTTATATGTACAAATATAGCGAAAAAGTTGTGTGCATACCGTTGATATTAGGTACACATCCTTCCATATTCAAAAGTAATGTCACAATGTCAGTTATTGTGCTGACATTTTCGAACGATAATATAGCGATAGTGTCTTGAAATGTATACGCGAACCGCCAACCGCATTCTAATCGTCTTCGTCTCATGCTGTTTTCTGCATTCTTATCCTGAGGGGGAAACTGGACACATATCTTAAAAATAAGCTTATAACTTCTTGTGAGTGGATAGGTAGGTATGTAGGTACTTACTTTACCACGTTTATCTATCACGCAAACACAAATTGACGTCATACAGCAAACAAAAATAACTGATGTGCACCGCACATGCGTGACATGCCATCTACACTATACACAACCAACCTATAGGTTTAGTTTTCCTATACCTATGTACCTATAGTAACTTATAACGTGGTATAGTAAAGCCATGGGGTAAGCATTTGTGTTTGATCGCCTGCTTGCCGGTTTATCGTCTTACCTTGGCATCAACTATCCAAGTCAATTGCGTACAAAATTACATTAAAAAAATTGAACCGATATAGAATAAAGCGCGATGATGGCATTTTTATTTGACATTTCGCAAATGTAAACAATCCCAAAAACCGAACTCATTACTATTGAAAACTTTCACTTTCCACTCAAATGTCAGTCAGATTTAAACAAAAACATATCCTCTTTATCTTATGAGAAATACTGTCTCTTTAAAAAAACAAGTGCTTCCAAAAGCTTTTCTAATAGTCTCATCAAGACCCAACCCCTTGACAATATCAAATATAAGACAAAACAAACAATACAAAAAACAAAACTAGTTGTCTCCCTTTATCAACTGTAACAAAACAATACCGGCAACCATTTTCTTCCAATAAGCTTTGTTTCAATTCCATTTCATAAGAAATGTCTGTATTACTTCCAACCTTCCAGTCAATTGGTTACCTCCTACAAGTTATGAGATTGGCTTCTATTCAACTCCCGCTTATGGTATACAAAGGTACAACCACCGAAAACGAATCATCTTTCTTTGTCTGACAATAGCTCCTGGTACCTGGGCGATTGTTCAAACAAACACAACTAAAACACACAACAACCGGACCAGGAGGACGGACAAACAACAGGAATTGTGTAAAATGAAACTCGCCCATGGCTTGCAGGACTGGTTTTCCCATTTTAGTTCTTGTTGGATTCTCAAAGAGTTAGCCTGGCTTATAATATTAAACTATAAGAGGTCCGTTGGTCATTCGCGTGTAACTAATTTTGTTTTATTTGTATATCTATTGTTGTTGTTGTTTCTGGCGACTCCAGAGCTCCGACCCGATTCAATCGCTTTTGCATCTGTTACTGTTATTAATATTTATTTGTTGGCTCCCTCTAAAATATTTGGTTAGTTCAAAAACAGGATACCACCAATTTCATATCTCCTGACATAAGGAAAGCTAAACGGTAACGGGATTGAATATCCGACGCGATTTAAAAATTTGAAGAAACAAAAAGGATACTATTTCTGCGTGACATTTGTATACGCTACGTAAAGCTGAACCGTGTTCTCTAATACCTAAATGCAATTCGTGTTTTCTGTGTGTGAATTAGTAGTGAATGTTACGAAACCTTACATTTCGAGAGGTTATAGTTTACATACACATACACACATGGATACCTGATGCCGTTATACCTACCTAGCTGTGATGACAAAATGTCATGTCATCCGTGTTGTTAGTTTACGTTACGTGCAATATCATCAATGAGCGGCGAGAGGATCAATTGATCCTTAGATTGCGTGTCGTTTGCGTGAGTGCGTGCAATTAGTATAGAATAGTGCGGTTTATGTTCCATTGATGAGGTGTTGTTGTGTGTTTTGTATGTTTTAATTTTGTTGTTTTGAACTTCATTTTACCGGTATTCAATCTTAATTGGATTTTTAATCAATCTTTTTTTGTTTTGTTTTAAAAGAAATATTAATAGAAATTAACACAAAACAGCGGTAGTGTCGATGCGAATTGAAAAAAAAAAAAATATAAATAAAAGAAACTATTAAGAGGTGAAGTTCAATTTGAATTAAATGTTTTGTCAAATTATAAAAAGGATAAAACCATACTACTACCTAAATCATCCATTTAAACAAAAATATTATTATAAAAAAGGGAGCTCCTCTTGAAAAATTTATATAGAATTATAGTTATCTAATGTAAGGACTATAGAGCATATAATAATATATAATCAGGTAAAAATTAGATAAAACTTTCAGTGTTTCATTCGTAATTATAGTTTTATTAAGCTGTATTCTAAATGGATCTTCATTATTCGAGTTGTGATATACCTAAATATCTAGAATTCAAAACAATTCTATTAAAGTTCAATAATACGTGCTCAAATCTTGTATTGCAATTTCAACGAAAACTCATTCTAAGTCCAGTGAAAGAAAAGGGTGTTACCGCGGAAGAAAGATGGAAATGTGTTCATAGTTTCATTTGGTGTTATTAATATTGTGTTAAAAGTTTCATAAAATATCGTTTCGGAGTCGTAAGTTGTACACCGCCAAAAGTCGCGAAAAACGTGATTTTCGTTATTATCTCCGTTTCTGTAGGTCCAATCGTATTAACACCTTTACCAAAATTGTCGAGCTTATGATTTTCTAGAATTTTTGTTTGCCAATAATTTTTCCATGCCGTTTCGTAGATAGATGGCAGAAAGTGCGCATCGCTCAGCAATTTTTCGAAATTAAATTGATACTGAAAAATTGTAGACACAATAGTTCTTTTTGGCAAGAACAAGATTTAAAAGCCCATAGTAATGGGGCTAGGTGCTAACATATGGATTTCTGGAGTCAATTACAAAAATGGTATGACTGGCTCCAAATGAACTGGGTACTTAAAATTATGTTTCGTAATTGAAGGAAAAGATGTGTTACACTTTGTAGTTTAAGCAATAAACATTAGGAATTATTCAAGGAATTCATTTTGGAGCACACATTACTGGAGTTCTAAATCATGTCCTATAACTATAACTATTCTTGTTTTTGAAAATAGAAACAATTAATACGCTGAGAGGATGCTGTACTTTTTGGTAGAAGATTAGACAACTATACACCAATACTTTGCGTCGTTGTTACGTTCCAAAAAAACAGGACGCAAATTGAAACGACGCAAAGTGAATTATGATTTTTTATAGGAAGTCATATAAAGATTGAAGATAATTATAGGTTCCAGAGTTACGAAAATACTTCTTTTTAAAAAGAAAATTCAAGAAGTAAACATTTTAAAAGCGAAAATAATATTGAATTTTATTACATTCATAAAAACAACAAAACAAAACAATAAATCCTATTAAAACAAAATAAAATAGTCAATCAATTTATTGAAAAAAAAAAATGTATCACTGTCTGATGAGTCGATATTTGCTGTCGTTAATCTACTTTCTTTATCAAAATACCGGTCCGATACATGGTGTTGTAGTCTCCGGTTTTGGTATACCTAATGATATATGTATGTATATAAAAAACGAAAATAAAAATAAAAGACGAATATTAAATTTTTAAATTTTAATTTTATATTTATTATTTAATTTTATTTTATTTTTAAAAAGACAATAATTTTCACAACTTTGAATTTGTTTGATATAACGCGACGCGTTTCGAATATTAGTCATTCATCTTCGGGCGTATATTATATATATAGAGTCTAATATACGCCCGAAGATGAATGACTAATATTCGAAACGCGTCGCGTTGGTATATCAAACAAATTCAAAGTTGTGAAAATTATTGTCTTTTCAAAAATAAAATTAAATAGGTAATAAATATAAAATTAAAATTTAAAAATTTAATATTCGTCTTTTATTTTTATTTTCGTTTTTTACCGGTCCGATGTTTGCTGAACAGCTTTTTTTTTTAAACAAAAAACAAAGCTACAGCTTGGGACACTTTTAAACTTCTTCCAATGTCAGGATCGTTTTTTAAAAAAATCTCCATAGCTTCGTCAATCAGACACATCGCTTTCGAAATTTGTTTGGAGGTTAAATTTTGTTCTTCCGAGATATCTACTGAACGGTCATTGTCATCTTCTTCATTAGCAAATTGCATGGCGTGTAATTTGAATCAAAAGTCATGGCCATCTTTTAAAAAAATTTAAAAAAAATCAAAAAAAAAACTTTAAGACTGTACCTAACCCAAAACAACACAACTTCAAAAATCTAACGACGCACACGCAAAACGAAACGACGCAAATCGAGGTATTGGTGTAGTTAAAAGCTTAGGCATTTTAAAGAAGCAAATCTTTTTTTTTCACAAAATTTTATTTTTTTCACCAACAATTTGCGTTGCTCTCTTTTTGGGCTCTATATTTCTGAAACGGTGGTTAAGCGTTTGAAAAAATTTATTATTCAAACATTTTCGCAAATTTTATGCTTCAAAATTTTGGTTATACGGTGTTAATACCATTTGAAATATAGAAAAAAAAGATATAGTCTCAAAGAAGCAGCTTTCTCGAATTTTGGCTGTCAATAACTTAAAAAAGATCTTATTAGACTTTTTAAACAATTTTTAGAAAACTAAAAGGAAGGTATGAACATATTTCTGGATTGACAACTTTTTGCGTCTTATTTTGCTGGACTATCTCAAGTTATTTTGCTGATTAAGTTTAATCATGTAGTTAACAATTTAGAATCAAGTTTTTTTGACGTTAAGAGTTATTGACTATTCAATATTAGGTACAGTTCGGTAGGTAGTTATGAGTTAAAAGAATCGCTGATGTTTGACCTTTGAACTAGGGCGAGATGCCACTATAATTGCAAGTTATATACAAAAAAATTCGCCCACATTTGTATATGTAGCCGCTAGAATTGAATTTTATATTCAAATTCGGTTAATGTTTTTTTACTGTTGCAGCTAAAGGTTTTGTGTTCAATTGCTGTCTGTGCCAACTTAAGATTTTTCGCGGGTACTGCTTGTTGCGAGGAATTGACAAATCCTCCAAAAATATTTCTTGGCATAAAAAGCCGTTCGGATTCGGTATAAAAACTGTAGGTCCCCTCCATTCCTGAAATGGCTCCTACACACGAATGGTTGAAAATTGAAAGTCACTATGTCTTAGTTCTATGCGGGCTTTTGATCCACGTTATTTATTTATTATACTTCTTGAATAAATCCCAAAATTTAACATTGTTAAAGACGGACGCAACAGAATTTCTTCATTGAGTGTTTCGTCTATCTAAAAGTGTTCGAATGTTTCGTAAAACTAACATTTTTTAGAGTAAGCAGTAAGTAGGTGTAGGTATAACGAACGTTTTTATTTTTTCGGTTAAAAACATTTCTAAACAGATCTCAAAATCGCTTGGAACCCTAATTAAATTGAGTGTACTGACAGCTGTCAGATTTATAATTGCCTATTTCTTCCTGGAACAAATGAATATTTTTGATAGTAATAATTATCTATAATCGTACCAGAGAGTAACGAACAATTATAAAGCATAATGTAAGTCAATTTTTAAATACTGCAAATTCGAATTAACTAGCCAATGAATTATACATGTGCAAATACAGAATTATTCGCATATTCGCATACACATATTCGGGGTTGAAAATATTGTACATATATTTTCTAACATTCCAAAAAATGCAAGGTTTTGTATTGTCGTATACAAGAAAAGCGAACACATGCTTTCATAGAATCATATTATCCACTGATAAAACGCCGACGCGACGGTGGCATGCGCACGGGCGCAGCGGTGGCAATGTAAAATTTAGAATAGAAGTCTAAATTTACACTTTTCACTTCTTATAGTTTTAAAAATCTTGTACATTTTATGGTGGGTTGACATAAATGTATATCGTCGCCCGAGAATTGGTTTGTTCCATACGCCATTGGCACTTTTTCGAGAAAAACGCATTTAAAGGTTCGCGTACTTAGTACTCCGAAACTGTGCGATAGGATTTTATTTTTATTTTTTTTAAATTGAAGTTAGTCTTATTAAGACTTCACCTACCAATTTTCAAAGTGTTTTGCCTTACCGTTAACAAGATACGTTAATCAGCACAAAAGACTACTTTTTTGGCTTGTATTCCACCTCATACATTTTGAAAATGATTTCTTTTTCCATACACGTGGACCACACAAAAATGAATATGGCACAAACCAATTCTCATCAATATATAATGTGAAAGGCAAGAAAGCATGTAGTTGGATGCTAAAATTTTAAAAGAAATCGATTATATCTTTGTTTTCAATAAAGTCTTTATTAAAAAAAAAAATAAAAAATAAACATTTTTCTTTAAAAATAAACAAAAAAACAAAAAAAAATTAAAGCAATTCTCCTGCTATAACAAAGTTTTCATTTACAGTACAATATTCTTATTAATTCATTACTTAAAAAGATAGTACATTGTAAATACACTAATTTGGTAAAAACAAAATAAAAAAGCAGTTCTACTGCTATCACTTTTTTAGTTTCTAAATATTAAGCAATGTTTTAAGATATTGCTTATCAATTTCAGGTAAAAACGGTAACGAGTCTTTAAGGTTTTTTTTCTTTTCTTTTGAGATCGGTGTTTTAGAGGTTTGTGTTAATTTTGCACAAAGCAAATTTTTCGGTGTTGGTAGTGCACCCTTGGTGGCTGTCTTAAATAAACTTACAGTTTTGTATTTTTTTTCTTTCGCCGAGTTTTTAAATTTTATTTCAAAATCGAAATTTTTTTCATAAAGTAATATGTTTACTTTGGAAAAAGGTACTTTGCTGAAGTCCATTTTGTTAGCCAAAATGGAATACGCCTTAAAATCTTCAGGAAGCATTTGAATAATTTTAAGTTCAACTTTGTCTGTGTTCATGCTTTTTAAAAGCTTTACTAGGTGAAGTGGACTATGAATCTCAAGGTTTTTCAAATACTTATCGATTGCCGAATGAATACAATCCACCTCCTGAATTAAGGAATGTCCCGGCTCGGAATATCTCTGGACAATCATCTCTACATCACTTCGGTTCAGGAACATTTGAATTGCGGTGTAATTGATTTTGTTCCTATTCTGCGGAACACATGAATCACTCCATAGTATGATGGATTTTAAGGTGGGGTATACTTCGATAAGCCTGTCCAAAATGTTTATTAATGCACTTGCAATGTCATTTCCTGAGCGACCACTATGAGATTCTGTCCAAACTACGCAATAAGTAAATCTTTTTATGCCAGGGATAGCAACTACTACTGTTGCAGTTAGATTGAACATATTAAGCTTCCTCTGATAGTAAAATGCGGATGCGGATTTCATACAATTGTCTCGGGATATCTACACAATTGTAATGGATATGGCACAAACCAATACTAAAATTTTGTTTGCGATTATTGTCCCATAAACATAGCATTTCTTTAACACAAGTGCACGTAGGACAAACCAATTCTCAACATTCTTAGTATTTTTCTATCCCTTGTCACCGTAATATGCATGTGGAACAAAACAATTCTGACAAAAAACTTGACAAAATTTATATGGAAAAAATGTCCCAAACGCCAAAAAATGGTTTATGGCACAAAAAAATTCTAGAAAATGTTGATTTTGGTGGGTATGGAACAAAATTGATGTTGGATATCTCGGGATTGAAAAGACGTAGTGCAAATCTGATCACAGATTTAGAAAGAGCATACAAAATTACCATAGAATCCATTCCTAACTCAAAACCGACAAAAGTGGCATATGGAACAAACCAATTCTCGGGCGACGATATGCGTCTACATTTATGAAGATATCAGCAATTTTGATCTACTATCTCTATCCAACTAATGTGATAGATTTCAATGTCTTGCATCTTCAAATTGTGCAGATTTAAAAATGTGAAGCAGTGTAAATGCACCATTAATCTTCTGTCAAGTGGTTGGGTTGTTGATGTGTGACTTCAGTCGTATGTATGTTTATGCCTTTTTACCATATCGACGTGACATAGTTAAATTGTATCGCTTACTAATTTTCAGTGTATAACAACGCTTTCAATTTACTTTGAATGGTTGAAAATGCCAAAATGTGGCTGTGATTTTGTATATGTTGTCATAAAATTTTTTTATAATATTTCAACTTACAAAATTTGTTCAAATTTACAAAATTTGTTCTTTAGCAATAAAGATATACAGACTTGGTATAAGAACTGGCAATCTTTACTTTTTTGTATCTCGTGATCTCTTGAGGTTGTCATTTAAAAAATGTATACAAAAGATACATTTTCAAATTTGAATTCCACTTAAAAAGCACATAACGTTAAACTGGATTGACTTTTCAATTCACAATTTCAAAAAATTATTTTATTTTTTCTGAATTTAACCAATCTGTAAATTTTACGAGTAACAAATTTCTATGTTTGGTACAACAAAATCCAAATATAACTCCTAATTCTCATGCGTTTTTTCTGTGATTGTACAATTTCTTATCGTTTTAATTCGATCACGCTTATTTAAAAAAAATATACATTTCTGCTTCATTTTTCTATGGGAACAAGATAAAATGCTGAAACATTTTGACGAGCCAAATGTTAACAGAGTTGAAAGTACTTTAACTTAAATCATTTAATATAACATTTCACCATTTTGTTTATTGAACGTAGGTACCTTTTAATTTTTAAGTTAGAAAAAAAGAAAATTTCAAACTGTGTGATACAATGTTTAAAAGGTCCGCCTTGTAGTCTTATCATTTCTTAGATCAAATAAAGGAGAATAACTAATTTTAATCGATGTCAATTCAAGCCTAAAATTAGAATCATCGTTGCTCCTAACCGCAACCTTGGCGCTAAAGCCTGTTTCACATAGGTCTGTTTCGACGGTTCTTTAAAATCCGTACCGTAAATAATTGATAATAAATATAAACTAATAAAATCAACTGAAACTTTTAAACTGGACGGTAATGATTGAAAACAGCGGTACAAAATTGGTACCTTGTAGAAACAGTGGATATACATCGCAAATATAAATCGCAGATATCGAGGACAACGCGTACATAAATAATAATAAAACACGGCTGAAATCTCTTATCGAAAAAACTCATATAGGTATATCTATTTTTTCACTTCACTGGAATATTTAGGCACCAAATTCAAATTTCAGAAAAGTTTTCAGGTATACTTACTAGACTAGATACACTCCACAAATTCGAATATTTGATACATAAATATTTCATAGCATCATGAAGAAATTTAAATGTCAAAGGAACGACAAATTTTTATTTTAGAATATCATATCAAATACATACATACATACATATGTACATTGTACATACATACATATCTATAAACTCAGCCATTTTTCAATAATGTGTTTAATGAAGTAAAGTGTGCTTTTTATACGTATGGTTTTCAAGGATTTTGGACAAGTGGCCGCCGAGGCTTGCTCGAATAAATTCCAGCCGAGAGGCAAATTTTCAACCACTTTTTGCAGCAATGGGGCCGTATGTCAGCCGTATAACGCGCTGAATATTCTTGACCAAGGTTTTAATCGTCTCGGGCTTATGTTCGTTGACGAGCAACTTTCAATAACCCAACAAAAAATAGTTTAGCGGTGTTAAATCGCACGGTTTTGGAAACTACGCCAAAGTGCAAAAGTTTCCTTCAGTACCTAAATTGATTGTTACGATGCGTGCGTCGCACGAACAGAATCAATATTTTGGTAATAATTTTGCACGATTTGCAAACGTATCCCAGGAGTACATCTATATGTACATTATGAAATGGCCAATGGTCAAAATGATCACCTTAGAAAAAAGTATTGCCAGATTGAAAACCACACGTCAAAAAAAAAAAACAACCCGTAACATGAAAAATGGCCAAAAATGCTAGATTTATCAACAGAATACAATTTATTCTGGATTTAAATGTACAAATATTATTTTAAACTTTAATTTTAAACAAAAGTGGAAGAGTTTAGAGTGTAAGTGTAAGTTCAAGAATATTAAAGGGGTTGATTCGATTGTGGAGCACTGCTGGAACCACATGTCGTCTAGGTCCATATGGATCAATTTGAGCCCTAAGAAATCAGTTATGTAGCGCTCGCTGTTGACGGTGACCGCCTCACTAACGTCGTTTTCAAAGAAGTACGGACCAATTACGCCGCCGCCGTCCGAAAATCCATACCAAACGGTAACTTTTTGAGGATGCATTATCACCTGGTGAACCTCGCGTGGTTTGGTGTCGTTGGTTGGTTGGTGCTTGTTAACACAGCTATTCATCCAAAAATGCGGCTCGTCACTATAATGATGAATTCTCGCCCAAAATTGGGGTCCTCTTCGAAACGATTGGAAGCCCAGTCAGCGAACAAACGGCGTTGTCTATGGTCATGAACTTGGATCTTGTACGGGGTTAGGCTCAAGTCGAAAAACCGTGGCGATGTTTTCGACCGATCTTGCGTTCTTTGAACGTACGAGTGTTGGTTGATTGTTTAATAAACCGGTCGTCTCGAATTTGGCCATCAAACGTTGAAGAGTTGACTGTACGTCTACCGTTAAATGGGCGCAATGCGCGCAACGTTTACGTTAACGTACACTCATTTTGATAATAAAGCTTTATCATTTGAACGCGTTCAATCAATTCAATAATAAACAAAACATTTGACAGATGTAACCAAAATAAAATGGCCGCCACGGGGCGCTAAAATCTACCCGCGCCAAAAAAACCCTATATTTGAAGTGACGTGTATAAGATAAGATAATATAAGCATTTGTGGAACACGATCAGGAAACGTATCTTCCAATCACAGATGTGATTCCAAATTTAGGTAGTGAATTCAAACAATGCGTTGTTGAAGCGTGTTATTGTAGAGCTAAAATCTATAAGCCATTAACAATGACCTCTTGGCACTTTTTGGTGGGTAAAATAATGTGTGAGCCAATAATCCATGATGCAAACAGTGAGGGATGTAACCCCCGCTTGTGAAAACTTTGTGTTTTTTCTTAATTAAAAGTTGCAAAATTTTTATTCAGAGAGATTTCACAACTCTGAATAAGAACTTTGAAACTTTTCATTCATAACTTGTTTCTATGTTTTTTTAAGTTCCCATAGAAAGTTATTGTAATTGATCCGATTTGTCGAATTAAAAATTTTGACATTTCTAAACGTTTCAAGGTCCCTAGAAAAGATTTGTTTACGAAAAATCAAATTGACAGTTTTTTTTACACAACATAAAAACCGTAAGAAAAAACATTACCTAAAGTTGGTAAAAATTGATTTTCGACTCAAATATCTTTTTAAAAATTAAAGATAATGGCTTTAAACTATAACTTAATCTTATTAAAAATGTTGTTTTCAATATTCAATATTTTTTTTATTAAAATTAAAATCTACAAAAAATATTACACAAAATTTTCAAAAATTGATGTTCGATTGTCGATATTTCGTGAATAAATTAAATTATTGACTTCAAATGCTTTCATTCTTTGCTAAATTTTGTTATTACGGGAGATAAGGTTTTCAGACAAATTCAAACCGTATTTTTATATGAAAGAAGTAAAAACTTTTTAACTTTTAAAAATCTCGTTAACAAAAGAGATTTTGAAATCAAACTAATTTTATCATACTAATTTTATCATCAAATTTTAGCTTAGTTTTGATTAGAATTAAATTAACAACATTTTTTAGAAAACCCGAAAACTTACAAAAAAAAAAAGAAAACTGATGAAAAATGTTTATCGACTTAATTGTTATGAGAAAAAAGAAAGATATTGACTTCAAATTTTTATATCTCACACAAAATAGTGTTATTCACATTTTGTTAAAGTTTTAAGCTAGATAAATCGACAGATGGGATAGGAAGTTATCAGTGGGCCTCTTTTTTTATTGAACTTCATTGACTTATTTTTTTAAATATTGAAACTATAGTTGTTTATTTGACAACTTCTAGACTTTTGTCCCACTTGGCATTTATTTGGTTCTTAGGTTCATTATGCTTTTTCGGACTTTTATTCCACCCAAATGAGCCAAAAGCCATTATAGGTTTTTGACTCTTTCTCGGTCTTTGTTTGTCAAATGTCGAAAAATGTCAACTTCAAATGTGACAGCTTCTCTATATCATTTTCTTTTTCTATATCATATTGATGTACCAAGTTATATGTAACATTCATCTTTTTCAAAAATTGAATGCATTACCATACTAATTTCTAACAGCTTATTTCTGTAAATCAAAGAACTTTGTTTGTATTTAACGGAAGTATTACATTTCCATAAGCCAGGATAAACGAATGGAATTTAAATGCAACTCCCTTAAATTTTGTCGAGGCTTTTATGTAAATATATCTTATATTTTTTTTTATTTTTCTCTACAATATTTGGTATTTATAAAAATTAATTTTACAACAAGTTTTTAAAAAAGAAACTTTATCTTTGTTGTCTTGTTTCAACGGGAGCTCTCAATAGTCTTGAATGAACTTTAAAATCTAACCAACACTTTATTATTTTAGTAATATTTTTTAAGAGTGAAATAAATACCTACACATGTGTAATTATTTAAACAAATGACAAAAACAAAAAAAGAAAATATACCTATTATAAATTATAAGTAAACAAAATGATCTTGGCAAAATAAAACCAAACACTAAAAATATCAAGTTAAGTATATTTCTAATATTGAATCCAAGAAAGGAGGAAACCCTTAAAATCAGGCAAAACGGCGGCGACAATTACTAACAGCAGCGCCCTCGCAATGAGCCAGCTGGGCACCGTTTATGCCACAAAGCGGCGTCGACGCAACGGAAAAAGGTAAGTTCACTTTTATGATTAAAATGTTACAAATAATCCTCATTTCATCCACCACAGGGTGGCTCACATAATATAAGAAGCCACCCAATACTGTCTATATTATAATCCTCTCTTCGTCGTCGTCGCTGTCCTCGTCCTGGTCTTCGTGCGAGGGCCAGAACCGGAGTCAGAGCCCGAGCCAGCCAGCCAGATAGATTGAAGCATTTCAATCATTAGCCGACCTTATATGGTTGCCACAGGAGTGCCATGGCAATGCGACCACCTGCTGGCGCTATCGCCTGCCTTCGCGTTCATCAATCAATCTGTGCTGTGCGCCACACCGGCTGTGGCGCGTCGGCAATGTAGGTACAATGTGTGTTTTGTTGGGACATCTTACACCGGGGATAATCTTATTTCTTTTATTGATGTATATGGTGTATAGGTATATGAACGTCAAAGCGCGACCTCGACTTGTCGCTGTCGTTGTCGTTGCCTTTGCCGGTGACTTTTGATGACTTATCCTGGCCCTGTGTGTCAGAAGTGTTGACGATGACATTTTTTTGTAAGCTTTTTTGTTCGGCTTCTCTGTGTGAAATTAATGATCTAGTGGCACCTTTTTACTCCTGGTCACTGGACAGTCATTGTACATTGTACTACTGGTATTATTTGGATTTCCTTATTACTTGTATAGTGTATGTAGGTATGTATATCGATATAGGAATCCTTTCTATCCTTTGAATTCGTATAGGAGGAAAATGGGACTCATCGTTATGTTCGATTTATTACCATTGCCGGCCGTTATCATTGCTCAATTTGAGTGGTTCTCCACTCAAATATTTACATTGCGTGCAAAAATTTGATTAGAATTTAATTTCGAATGCATTTGCGCTGACTGCTACTGTTGCCGTTGCAAGTATATAAACACGCGTTGATTGTGCCTCCAGCTGTTGGTAGGTAGTTGAATTGAAATAATGAAAGGCGCAGACCAGACCAGGAACCAAGACGAAGATGGGAAAGAGCACAATTGGTTGCGTTAAAGTGCATACATTTGGCCTACTGAGAAGAGGCAATTGGCGTTAAGTGCCCATTTGTGCCCAAGTACCCTGCCACTGCCACTGCCATACAACATAAAACATAAACATATATATGGAATAAGGAATTCCCTGTTTTGTGAGCGAGGACTTGAAACAAAAAAATGAAATGAAAAAGGAAAGAAAAATGTTGTAGTTATGGCAGCGAACTAATAATTTTGATATAGATTATCGGGAATGCACGTACCTACATTGTAAGCAGGATAAAAGTGATCTATCTGTAGGACGTATGTAGGTATCTGTATGTTGTATAAGGAAAATCTGAAATTGACGCGACGTGGGCCGATGTGATGTGAGTTATTTGTTACATTTTAAAGGAATCCTTTTACTGTGTTAACTGTCGATTTGCTGTCGATACTTGTCAATTAGAATATTATTAAAAAAAAAAAAAAACTAAAAAATAAAGAAAAACATCCGAGCTCAAAATAAAATTGATTTAGAATTTCAGTGCTTGCACTTTTTTTTAAACATTTTTTCCTGATTTTTATATTTTTGGCTGGATTAGGACAAAACACTTAAAGGCATTTTTAATGAGGACTTGACAACTTTTTTTTAAATAAAACACAATTATTTGAGATATTTTAAAAAAAGAAAACATTTATGAAAGGAACTCAACTTTGTTCAAATGGATACCCGACCAAGTTTGCTTATTGACGAACCCATTAAGTCACTTTAAAAATCAATACGGTCACAGACTCCGAATTTCAGTGGAAAATTTGTATAACTTGCAGACTTTTCTCGATCGTTTAATTTCATGGTTTTATCTGTTTTTGAGGGATAAAGTTTTTGACACTTGCTATGTAGTTGAGGAAAAAGTGACTTAAGTTGCTTAAAATTGTTGGCAACAAAGTTCAACGAAAAAGTTCAAGCAACTTTAAGCTATTGGCAACAGTTACGCTCTCCAAAAAAAGGATATATTATGTACTTGAATCTGGAGCGTATATGTGCTTGGGTGAGAGGCCTTATCACTGGAGTACACGCGCCATATTTTTTTACACCAATGCACGCGTGGCCTACTATGGTAGACCATTTAATAATGTTAACAATTTTTTATTTTAAAAACATATAAATGAAATAAATATTTTTACGTAATATTCAATTAGCCTCAAACATTTAATAACCATAATTTATGAATTTAAGGTTGGAGTGTAAAGATAAAAAAATATTTCAATTCTAATGTTAAGTTATGAACAAAACTATTACTGTGGTCTACTATAGTAGGCCACACGTGCACTCCAGTGTTACAGAATAGACTTTTGATTGTTTTGATAACCAACTAGCTGTGTGAAGTCAAAGTCAACATGTTTTTGCGAGGTATGTCCCACATGTTTTCCCACTGTTTGTTCACGTTTGTCCATCCAATAAGATCATTTGTCCAGCCCCATGAAAAAAAGTTATTAAACTTTTCGCCTAACCTACACAATTAAGAACTTAGGATGATCGGATCAAGTGGGTTTGTTTGTCCCCCGCATTTTTATTACTGTCTACCAAAAATTTGTATGCGTCCTTCCTAATTTCAAAAAATTTGAAAACATTTCTTTTTTTTAGGAACACCTCCTCAAATTTAAAAATCGTCTAACTTTCCCAAAAATAAATCTAAACAATCGGGGTTGGTTGCATTTGATTGACCACAGACTAATCTTTATAATCCAACAACAACATTTATTTGTCCACCCTTAATTCAAACATTATTCAACATTCCATTTTAAACAAATTTTGAAAACCAAAAATTTGAGTTAAGTCTACTTACACCCTTAAAAATGAACTTATAGAACATTGAAAGTGACTGAAATTTTTTGTCCACTAGCCCAATATGATTGTCATCAAAAACTGTGTTTTATCCACGTTTAGTTCAAAAGTTATTTAGTTTTTATAGCACTAACTAAAAAACTATTCCAATCTTGTTTTTAACCAAGACATTATGGGTGTCCAGCGAACAAAAAAAATTTAGATTACCTGTTCAAAAGATATTCGACATAGCAACTTTTCTAAAAAACCTCCAAATATCCACTTAGGTATAAAGGATGGTTATACATTTTAAGGGCCGATATTGATTTTGAATAAAACACAAATTATTCAACGAAATGGCCGCTGCGACTTCGGCGGCAAACCTCCATCCGATGGTCTTAATTTTCGATGACGCTGAGGCATAATTGAGGTTCTATGCCAAATATCTCATCCCTTACCTCTTGAATTATTGCTGGCTTATCGACGTACACCTTTTCTTTCAAATGAATGGCGCAAGAGAGCCATTGTTTCGTTAGTTGTGTGGCAAGTGGAACCGTCCTGTTGAAACCACATATCGTCCACATCCATATCTTCCAATTCGGGCCATAAAAAGTTCGCTCATATCTCACGATGGCGAACACAATTTACAGTAACAATTTGGAAAAAATACGATCCGGTGGTGCCGCCAACCTCTAAAAAGGGCATACCAAACAGTCATTCTTTGTGGGTGCATTGAATTTTCGACAATCATTCGCCCAAATGTGCCTTATCATACTTATCATGATGATTTTCTTCGAAAATTGATCATCCACTGTTTCCATTTCTTGCCAAGAGGTTTTAGTTCTTGAGTCAATTGCACCTTGTAAGCGTTTAAATGCAAGTCTTTATGCATAATGTTCATCAACGACGAGCGTTGGAGGTGCAATTGTTGAGCACGACGACGAGTTGAGGTGGAGGCTCTACAGCCACACTATCGCGAACAGCAGCAATAGGAGAGTAGGAGATGTACGAGCATGCACTGGTGTTTTCACATCTCCTACAGACCCGGTTTGTTCAAATTTGTTACGCACATTGGGACGATTAAATTGACCGAAAAAATCACAAACTGCCCGATATGTCCATTTTCATGATAAGCATAAATAAGCTTAAGGGGTTGCTCAATTGTGTACCTTCCCATGGTTTAAATTGACTTAGTCTGAAATTGAGAAATATCAAATAAAATACAAGAAAAAACTTGACGTTTAGGGGTGGTTCACATTCAACATCGGCCCTTAAAATGAATCCAACGATAATATTATTGTCAAAAAAATTGTCGTTCGTTAAACCTTAGTTCAAAAGTGTTATTCAACTTTTCATTTTTATAGCACTTTGTTTATTTTTAAAGTTTTACTAGCGGCCCGTCCCGGCTTCGCACGGGTATACATAAATATGTACAGATATTTAAGTTATAAGCATGATAATTAAAACGACCATGAATCACTAAATTAGAACACATTCTGTTTGTCCTATCATTAATACTCTTTGCAGCGTATTAGATGAAAGACGTTTTATGGTTAATTTTTTAAACTTTCGGTTGGTTTTAATAGTAATTTCTAAAGATTTCTATAGTAATCTAGTACTAAATATAGCCTAAGACTTATGAAACTTAAGATTAATAACAAACATCAACAATGACAATCAGTTTATTGTTAATTATAAATTATTAAGACCATTAATCGAAATATAAACTATCCTATATCTCAAGTTAGACCAAATTACACATAAAATGCCAACTTTCATCGAAATCGGTTGACTTGGTGAAGAGTTCACTGGGAACATACATATGACACTGGATTTTTATATATTAAGATTAGAATCAACACAAGTAAAATTAGTTAAAATAAAAGAAAATATATTGTAATAGTATTCACGCGTTTCACGTACGTTTACAAATTGTATAAAATGATAAGTTTACACAAAAGTTTGTCTGAACGCGCCCTTAAATGCTGTGTAATAAAATCAGATGCTCGTTAAACGTCAAATATTAAACATCAAAAATTGGTTTTTACGCTCACAAAAATCATTTCTTTTTTTTTTTAAACTCGTACGAAATTTTAAAAAAAGTTAATATACTGAGATGCCAAAAATAAGCAACGATATTTAAATCCATTTTTACAACACTCGGTTCCAAAAGCAAACAATTTCTTGGTCCCTTTGTTTTAAAAGTCACAATGACGTTTGATTATGTTTACCAGAAAAATTTAGATGATTTCATCTATCAAAATCCTTGGAGAATTTAAACCAAATTGTGTAAATCATTTTTCATAGAAAATTTGAAGTTTACTTACCAAATGTTACACTTTAAGTGTTTTAAATCATTGCGTGTATATCCTTATTTGAAGTGAAAGTTCGTGCATATTGAGTCATATTGATACATAACCTAAAAATTGACTAAAAAGAGATAGTCATTTGTTTCTTATGACAGGACTGGTGTTAGGTTAGGTTAGGTTATAGTGGCTGTCCAAGATGGAAACGGACACACTTAGGCCAGTTTAATGGCCCATTGTGATACCACATGAATCTTGAGGCTTCCTCCTAAGTTCAATGGAACCAGTTTGAGTCTCTTACGAAACGTGAGAGGCTGATTATGATTTAGATCGTTTAGATCGTTAAAGAAGAATTCTCCTAGGTAATTTTTGCGTTTTCGAGCCAGAGCAGGGCATGTGCAGAGAAGATGAAGAATTGTTTCTTCCTCTTCCTCGTCCATACAGCTTCTGCAAAAGTCATTTGAGAATACGCCTAGTCTCGTGGCGTGCTTTCCTATTAGACAGTGTCCGGTTATGACACCTATTATCGAGCTTATATGCGATCTGCTTAGAGAGAGCAAGCACCTTGAACATTTTAAATCCAGTGTTGGCCAGATGTTTTTTGTGACTTGACACGTGGTGATGTTGTTCCACCTGGTGCCTGCCCTCCTCACAGCGTCTTGCATTAGCAACAGTTTACAAGTAGCGATTAGTATGCCAGTACGTGCCAAACGTGATAGGATGGGCTGTACTGTACCGTTCTTGGCGAGTTCATCTGCCTTACCAGTTACCTGGAATGTCTCTATGGCCCGGCACCCAGCAAAGGTGAATATTAAACTGTTGTGCCATCTCCATTAGAGATGATCGACAGTTATGGACTGTTATAGAGTTTGTAAAGACAGAGTCCAGAGATTTGATAGCGGTCTGACTATCTGAGAAAATACGGATATCAGATGTTGATATCACGTTTTCTTTAAGCCAGGACAAGACTTCCTTTATCGCCAAAAGTTCGGCCTGGAACACGCTACAATGATTGGGAAGGCGGAATGAGAGACTTAATTTCAGTCTTTCAGAGTACACACCTCCACCAACCCCTTCTTTTGTTTTTGACCCATCTGTATAGAAATGGATTGACTCATCTTCCAGGAATGTCCTATCCTCCCAAAAAGATCTGGGAGGTATAGAAATCTGGAAATTTCTGTCGAATTGCAGTTGGGGGATGGTGTAGTCTGTGTGCTTTGGAATTGATTCTAAATACCTAAGAATTTCGGAGTGGCCAATGTTGTTGTTAGTCCACTGCGACGAAGCTTTGAGGCGAATAGCAGAGCTTGCAGCTATTTGTTTGCTAAATATGTCAAGAGGTGTTAGCTACAGTAAGGTCTCCAGTGCCGCAGATACATAGGCAAGCTGAACGTTGGACTTTATTTAATTTATCCCGGTTTATACCTTTCTCTAAAGCAGTCCACCATACTGCCACACCGTACATTAGAATCGATTCTGGGTTGTAAGCCCCATTTATAACCGATGGCTTTTTTGCAAGAAAAGAGAGCTACAGTAGCTTTTTTGACTCTTTACTGTACGTTGCGTTTCCAATTTAGTTTCTTATCTAAGACAAGACCCAGGTATTTAGCCTTGTCTGAGAATTTTAATTGGACTCCTTTAATATGGGGAGGGTTGATAAATGGAATTTTGTATCTTGACTAAATCTAGACTTAATCAGTTTTGTGTGGGTTACCGTCCACACCGATCAGCCCAAAGTATTAGTCTGTGTCTGTCTAAGGCATTTTGTAAGAGTTCTTTTAACGTGTTAAGATGCTTTCCTGAAACTGCTATTGCAACGTCGTCCGCATAGGCTATCGGGCTATCACTCTAAAACCCTCCGCATCCAGACTAGTTAGGATTTCATTCACCACTAGGTTCCAGAGGAGAGGGGATAGAACACCACCTTGCGGTGTCCCTCTACAAACGAATCGTCTGCCAGAAGAGTTGCCCAGTTTTGAGTTAATTATTCTGCTAGTAAGCATTTAATGAATTAACTCCCGAAGCGGATTCTCTACATTTAGAGATGTTAGTGCAGATGTGATTGCAGATGTGTCCACGTTGTTAAAGGCACCTTCGATGTCAAGGAAAGCAACCATAGTGAACTCTTTATGATGGAAAGAATATTCGACGGTGCGTACTAAGGTGTGTAACGCTGTTTCCACCGATTTACCTTTACAGTAGGCATGTTGAGACGAAGACAGAAGTCTTGTATCAATACTTGCCCTTTAATGGATATCAATCAATCTTTCCAAGGTCTTAAGAAGGAATGATGATACACTTATAGGTCGTAGATCTTTAGGATTAACTTGCGAGCATTTACCTGCCTTGGGTATAAAAACAACTTTAACTTCTCGCCATGCCGAGGGAACATGGAGCAGGTAAACACAGCTGGTAAAAATTGCCTCAAGGATTGGTGCAATTATGTCAGAAGTCTTTTGTAGCTCGGCTGGTATTATTCCATCTGGTCCTGCAGATTTAAATGGTTTGAAGCTTTTGAGAGCCCATTGTAGCTTGTCCCTTGTGATCAGACCTTGTGGATATCTTGTATTGGGACTTGAACGTATATAACCGTTGCAAGTCTCGGTAAGAGAACCAGGAAAATGAGTATCCAGTAGTAAGTTCAGCGATTCATTACTTGAATTTGTCCAGGAGCCGTCTGCATTTTTCAAGCAGCTTGGCATCGCTGGATTAGTTGAAAGAATTTTCCGTAACCTAGAGGCTTCAGAAGTTTCTTCTATCGTGCCACAGAAGGATCACCAAGAAGATCGCTTAGATTTCCTTAGTGTCTTCTTGTAAATTCTTAGGGATTCTTTGTAAGAATCCCAGTGAGAGGCTAGTCTTGCGGCTTTGGCTCGGTTGAAAAGTTTCCTGCATTCTTTCCTGAGCGAATCAAGCTCTGAGGCCCACCATTGTGGTTTCCTCTTTCCTCTCATGTGTATAAGTGGACAAGCAATTTCTAGCGATCTGTTCATAGCTGAGGTAAGGTCATTGACTTTGTTGTCAAGTTTATTAGCGTTAGAGGAAGGACTAGATAGTCCAGGTTTTAGTAAACTCTGTAATGAGTTCCTGTGTGAAGCCCAATCAGTTTTCCGATAATTTCGAAAAGTCAATGAACTCGGGTTATCATCCACAATGATATTGAACTGAATATATCTATGATCAGAGAACGAGTGTTCTTTGGATACTTTCCAGTCAAAAGATCATATGGTGTATAGTATCTGAGACAAGAGTTAAGTCTAAGCCTTCTTTTCGAGTTTTAGTTATGAAGGTTGGTTCATTTCCAACATTACTTACTAAGAGCTTAGTACCAAGAATATAATCAAAAAGAGACTCACCTCTGTCGTTTATATTCGTACTTCCCCATACCGTATGATGAGCGTTAACATCGCTCCCAATAATTAGGCGGATCCTTTGCCTTTCCGTTTCAGCGACGATTTTCTCCAGAGTTTTTCCAGGGAGAGGGCCAAGGTGGTTATGGCCAAGATATGCCGACACTAGCCAGAAACTTCCTTTGGTTGTTTCCAGCCTAGCTACGGTGGTATCTTTGTCACTGAAATGATCGAGTAAAAATACATTAATGCTACGTTTCACTAGTATGCAAGATCTAGGTTCACCTTTATCTGTCACACACAGTGTGTAGTACCCAGGAGTCCTGAGTCCTCGAACAACGGATCCCACAATCCATGGCTCTTGGATCAGGACAATGTCTTCCCCGTTTCTTGCCAGCCGGAGAAGAAGTGAGGCCGAGGCCGAGGCCTTTACGGAGTGCTGGAGATTAATCTGTACTAACTGCAGCATTTTGGCTACAATTAGGCAGATCAACCTCCACCACGGTTTTGTTCTGATCCCCTGAGTCTGAGGATGAACCCAAGAGGACTAGTGTTATTTTAGCTTCTCCTGGCGGCCGCCAGCTGGCGGTGGCGGCGAAAAAAGCTAGATGAATGCCGCAGTCCGTTAAGGTAGAATTCAATGATATCGCCTTTGCTATCTTAGGAAGCTAATGCTTTGTGTCCTTTTAGGTTTTTAGTTTCTATAAATCTATTTCTATAAATCCAGTATTTTATGGTAGACTTTTAAACTCATTTTAAAAACAAATACAAATGACTAACATTACTATATACCTTTGTTTGTATGCAAGAGTAAAAGACTTATTAAAACTACTTATTTAAATCATGAAATTTGATGTTCATTGAACGCACTCATCGATTACCATTTTGCCGTCGCGTCGTCGGTCGCGTCGCCATCTGATCATTTGCAAATCGCAATAATTTCATTTCAAGCGCGCTTAGCAATAATTATAAATGAGAGGACCGCACTTAAAGGGCTCTGTAATGGGAGTAATTGCTTGGCTGCCCACAATAAATATTCTCTGTTATCCTTTGCTCTCTGCCGTCTGCAATTATGTCAATAACCATATACATGTGTTATCTGGACGAAAAATAAAATATCTGAGCTAAAAATAAAAAAATTCACGAAAAAGATACTTTTAACCTTTTTTGTTGCAGTTTTTTTAAAATATTTTTTTAATGCATTTTCATGTTCATATAATAATTTTTTCGCGATGTAAACTAGATATGAGGACAGTGCGCAGCGTCGCGTTGAATGGTGCAACCCATTGAGAATTTTTGTATGCAGATGCAGAGTTAGGTATACTTGTAAGGAAAATTCCCTCTTTTCAAATTGGCCAACAAGCTTGATATACTTAGGTATAGAGGTACTCTGTGTATAGTATATAGTGGAAATCTACACCTGTAATTAGAGTTGTCACCTACCTACACGACTGCACCACATGAGTGCGCACAATTATTCATAAGATGACAGACAGCCAAAGCCAGCCAGATAGACAGATAACTGGCACTGAACTGGTCAGTCAGTATACAGAATATACCTAATCTATAAGGTAAAATGTAGACGCTGATGGTAGATGGAAGTGGAACGGTATGTTCCTGATACAAAACTACGATACGAATGTCCGTTGGTGTAAGGGAACCGTTTTAGCACTCATGTTGTCAAAATGCAAAAATTCTGTCAAATATGGTTGCTGGATGTCAGTTACCTACCTTTTTTGTTTAACTAAAAACATTATTATGTAAGTATAGATCGCTATTATTAGCTTCATATAAATGTAGGTATCCATTCTTTTTTTTCTCAAGACGTACAAATATTTACAACTTCAGTGATTTCTTAATACTATGTTCATAGTAAAAGTCAATCATAGGTGGGAATGGAAATACATATGTACTTAATTTCATAAAATGCAAATTGTAAAATATTTAGGGTTATAATTTCAAAACTCTTCTTTTCCAATTTTTAGAATTTTAAGTTAAACGAAAAAACTATTAAAAGCTGCTAAAATGACATTAGCGATTGGTCGAAAGGCTAAATTTGAAGTTTGGAATGATCTTTATCTATTTCTTTTGGTTTTGAACCTATAAGATGAATCTAAAAATTATAAAAATTCAATTTAATTTGGAAAAGAAGAGTTTTGAAAATTACGATTGGAATAGTTGAGTTTTGATTCAACCTATTTAGGAATAGAGGAGTTTCGATAAGAAAGTAAACTTTTTTTCATGATCTATAAATACAATATATTTAATTATTAAATATAAATCTACTTATAAAACATTATTTTATCTGCGAACTTACCAAAGATGTTTTCTTAACAAGAATTATTGCAACACTAAATAGTTTAACCCATGAATGCTCTCAAAACAACAAAGATTCCCGAGAATGTCATTGGAATACACGAGTTTTGAAAGCGGCTACTTTGATTTGGAAACGAAGAGTTTTGGTGCGGATTTTGGTTTGTATGGGAATAAATGAGTTTCGAATTAAACGACTGAGTGGAATAGTGTAGTTTTGAAAAAAACTTCACTTTTTGAGTACTCAAAAGTATGGGAAGTAACAAGATTTGATAAATTTTAGCTAAATACATAGACGAGGGCTCTTCTAAAGAACACTTTCTCATACTTAACTCATTTTTGAAAAAAAGTGGAATAGAAGAGTTTTGAAATTATACCCCTCGTTATCAATGGGCAATAAAGAGTGTAGACGCACAGAAGTCTTTACATGCTTTAATTTTGCTGTCAACTTAATGTAAAATAAATAAATTGACGCTTTGTTCATCAACTCTAAATAATTGAAGAACTGAAATCAAACTTGTTTCTTTGGAAAATCCACCGGTAATGGAGTAGAAATTTATATGAATAACAAATAAAACATCCCCAGTAGAATCACTGCAGACATTTAAGATTTGACTTTAATTCGAGTATCGAAATAAATTTTCGAGTTTTTCAATTTTAAACATTGCCGTTGATACGTTTAATGCCTCGTTTAGGATATAGGAATGTGTCCGTAGAGTAGAGTCCAACATACTCTTCTACTCGATCTACGAACGAATCACTTTCCTGCAGTTCTTATTTCATTTAACATCAATTTGCAAAAAAGGAGGCTGGGATGCGACCCACACTGATAACTTCCCATCCCGTCTGTCGATTTGTCTTGCTTTAAAGGTTTGTAGGTTTTCGTGTTTTGTTGAAAAAGTTATCAGTTAAATTATTTTAACAAATTTAAAAATTATCTACAATATTTTGCATATGATAAAAGAGTTTGATTTCAAGATCTATTTTGGTTAATGAGATTTTTATTCGAAAACCAGTTTTTACCAATTTTAGTAGCATTTCTTAAAAGTTTTTATTTCTAATATGAACAAATACAAATTGGATGAATGAAATTAATTTGAAGTCAATGTTTTCTATTATTCACGAGATATCGAGAACCGAACATCAATTTTTACCAATTTTGCGTACTTTATTTTGTATAGATTTTAATTTTTTATAAAAAAAAACTGATTGTTAGATTTTTATAATTTTACCGAATGTTGAAAACAATATTTTTTATAAGATAAAATAAGTTGGAATCCATAATCTCAAATTTTTGAAAAGATATTTGAGTCGAAATTCAATTTTTACCAAGTTTGAGTAATGTTTTTTTTAGGTTTTTATTTTTTATAAAAAAAACTGTCAAGTTGATTTTTCTCAAAATTGTGCCTGATTCAAAAACGTTATTCTTCGTTGCACACCATTTTTTATCCGTAAAATTTTTGAGGTGACAAATTTTTTTTTCAGTTTTTTTGATTTATAAAAAAAAACGTTAATTAGATTTTTTTTCCAAAAACATTCTTGTTTTGTATCACGTTACAATATATAATATAAAATTTAATTCAAGTCTCTTGCGTTATTGGTTCGTGAGATATTTTGGGTTAACCAACATTTTCACCTTTTAAACTGCTATGGTAAAAAACTACCCAAACGTCGAGAAATGTCAAAATTTTCAATTCGACAAATCGGACCCATTACAATAACTTCATATGGAAAAGTTAATAAACAGGAAAACACAAATAAATAAATCCTAATATTTTCTTAACATATTCTTTTTAAAATTATCCATTTTATTAAGTTAAAATTAGTTCTGGTTTGAATTTCGCTTAATTTTGTATAGTTTTGTTTTAAATTATTCTGATAAATGTTTTACTATATCAACTTTCAAACATAAAAACCGGACTGATGCGGTTAATTTTTCAATGGAATCCCAAAATAAAAACAGATATTAGACCTCTTATAAATTTAAAGTCAATACTAATTTTGAAGAAGAAATATTCGACTGTTAACAGTCGAATTGTTTTTTCCTGAACACTGTTTATTTTAATTTTAATAAATATGATTTAAAATCATGAAAAATAAATATAAACCAGCATAAGTGTTCATATATGCGTTTCGCCCCGATGGATGTAATGGTTGGGCTCATCAGAAGATGACCATTACACCTTTTCTTGACGCATATTTTATATTTTTATATTATTTATATTTATATTTATTTTTCATGATTTTAAATCTAGTGCGTTGGACTGTCATGCAAGGGGTCTTGGGTTCAATCCCTGCCTGTGCCACCTAACTTTTTTCACGGGTACTGCCTCTTGCGAGGAATTGACAAATCCTCCAAGAGTAATTCTTGTCATGAAAAGTGCTTTCTCAAATTGGCCGTTCGGATTCGGCTTAAAACTGTAGGTCCCCTCCATCTCTGACAACATTACTCGCACACAGGGATGGTTGAGAGTTGTAAGTCACTACGCCCTGGTCCTTCATGGACTGTTGCGCCACCTAATTTATTTATTTTATGATTTTAAATCATATTTATTAAAATTAAAATAAACAGTGTTCAGGAAAAAACAATTCGACTGTTAACAGTCGAATATTTCTTCTTCAAAAGTCCCATAGCAAGGCAATACAAATAGCTACAATTTATCTTCTTTGAAGATTTGTAGCAACTATATAATTCGCAGTTGCTCTATGCAGCTCGGATTATATGGAATCTCGATTTTTTCGGGAAATTATGCGTCAAGACAGTAATGGTCATCTTCTGATGAGCCCGACCATTACATCGGGGCGAAACGCATATATATGAACACTTATGCTGGTTTATATTTATTTTTCATGATTTTAAATCATATTTATTAAAATTAATACTAATTTTGTTTGATATTTACACAAACAGCGCATTTTCTGAAAAATAATTAAATTTTGAAGTGTTTAATTTCAAAATGGCGGCTGTATAGCGATTTTGCAATTGCGTCTTTTTTTGGATTGATCCACGCTCACTCGGAGTAAAATTTCGCTTAAGTTTGCAAAAGAATGCATAGACTTCAAGTGATTGCAAAGACTTCAATTGCAGAGAAGTCTTAAATGATTGCAATCAAAATTGATTTCAGTCAAATGATTGGAGACAAAATTATTGCAGTTTTTTTAAGGTCAAACGATTGGTGATTGCAAAATTTGAAGATCCAATCCTTATGTTAAATTAATGAACGCAATCTTAAAGTGAAATTCAATAAATGATCTATAATGGTTTCATTCCCAGATAGATTGCATTCATTTAGAAGCCAACCAAGGTTTGTCTTAATGACGAAGGTTAATATGAATGTTAATTTGTTCAAAATTTCAAGGCTTCATCAAGTAAAAAAATGCCAGTGTAGAATAGTGTATTAGAGAGTGAAGTTTCATAAAAACTGTAATTGAAAAAACAGTTTTAAAATAAATTATTATTATCGTTTCGAGAGAAAAGTTCTTCGTGTGATCTACGGTCCCGTATGCATACAAAGGGAGTGGAGGAGAAGATGGAACGACGAGCTGTACGGGCTGTACAACGAGCGACGTAGATCTAGCCAGAAGGGTAAAAGTCCAACGACTAAGATGGCTGGGTCACGTAGAGCGCATGTAAACCAATGCTCCGGGCGGCGCGGAAAGTCTTCGAATCCACACCCACAGGACAGCGCAGTAGAGGAAAACGACGGATCAGGTGGCGCACACAGGTGCAAAGTGACCTCACCCAAACTGGAGACATCTAGCTAGGAACCGAGCTATAGATGGATAAGTTTGTTGGGTGAGGCCCTAGTTCACACAGGACTGTAGCGCCACCTTAAGTAAGTTAAGTCCATTTCTGGAGATAACACGCTTATTAAACTTACGCCTCATTAAATCGGTTATAAGATGTGCTGTGTGGCTTCTAACTAACCAAAATGTAGTTCAAGTCAATTTCTTCCAATAGCACAATCATGGCGCGATATTGCTGGCCATTCACAGTAACGTGACGATCGTTATTGTAAAAGAAAAAACATGCGCCGATAACGCCGCCGGCATGCAATCCCCATCAAGCTTTTTTCGGTCGATGAAGAGTTGATTCATGAAGCAAAAGTGGATCAATAATGCATATTATGCTTAATGATGAACCCATTGAGCCAAATATGAGCTTCTACATCTACACTGAAGATGATGTCGCGATGAAATCCATCATATTGCCACCATTTTCCAGCGCCCAATCGGAGAACGTACGTCGCGTCGCTTCAAATGGTACATCGGCTTCAATGCAGATCAGCTTGATTTTGTATGGGTGGATAAGTAAACTAAGATTCTCAAGCTTAAATACGCCAGAATGTGGTCTGAGTGATGCGCAATTCTTGAGAACGCCTTAGAATTGACTGATTTGGATCGTTTTCAACCAAAGCCGATATTTTTGACACTTCGAATAACCCGTTGTCTCACTGACGACGAATGTGTAGACTCAAATTTTTGCAATAAACTTGTTATTTTCTGTCTACTATGGCGAGAATTACGAACAAAATTTTGGAGTTAACGCATCGAATGGGGTTTCACGTCTTTACCAGAAATTCAATTCTTGCATTAATTTTGGGAAAACTTTTCCAAAGCCAAAGCAAAATAACCCTATACTGAAAAACACCTATCAAAATCAGTTACACAATTATATCTTTATTTTTTGAAACAAATGCATGAGTGTGGCTGAGTTGCTGATTTCATTGGTTTGAAATTGCATTTACACTTTTGTGAAATAAGCGCTCCTGAAAACATAAGGTACGTATGTGATTATAATATTGTCAAAAGGACTAAAGCTTAATGGGCCTATGATAAATTAGGGTAGGTATTAAAATTCAAATTAGGCGGGGATTTTGCCACATTCAGATTTTATTTTAAACAAAATAGTTTCTAATCACAAAAACTCATATCGAGTGACAATTTGATCGTAAAGTTGTTATAAAACCACAGCTATACCTATAAGTTGCAAGCAACAATAAAATTTTCATATTACAATCATCACCATAATCGGTTATTGCGGGCAGCAAAGTGTACTTATACTCATGTATCTATACTTAGATTGAAATGTTTATAAACAAATAGCACGCAAACCTTATAAAATACAGCAACAAAGTATCTATACGTAAGTTTACACTGTTTTATAGTGAAATCTCAGAAGACTGTTCTATGTTTAGGCACGACGACGAATCACGATATAGGCGCTCAGATAGTTGTTTTCTATCTTGTTCGTGTTGGGGCATAACCCCGCATACTTATATCCGTAATGTGTGCGTGTACGTGTTTCTTGTTTCCTTAGTGCGTTAGCCAAAGGATTGCATTCCATGTAAAACGTAACACCATATAGCGTGTTTCGGCTTTAGTCTTATTATCAGGCCAGGGCAAACCACCATCACACTAGAACCCAGATAGATAATATGTAGTGCAAAGTTGAAGAGGCGCCTTTGGCTCCGGGCCTCTCTATCTATCTCTCGGTCGCTCATTGAAGTTTGAAGTCAGTTGAGTTCGGTTCATTCACTTTTGTAATGTCATGTCAATTTTTGCAAAAAAAGGCGCACACTTTTGAATCAATGTCGGCTCGACGGCGGCGGCGGGCGGCACGTGTGTGTTGGTATGTGTGTGACGCACGGACAGACTAGCCACAATGAGGGCATAAAACGCAAAGTAGCGTGTTCGCATACGAAGCGAATCATCGAATATACAAGACAAAAAATAAAAATTAAAACAAAACCAAAACAAAAATAATGCCGACGATCGACGACGCGACGACCGACGAAGGCAACAAGGTAAGGTATTACCTACCGTGTCGATTTTAAGTTTACTGGGTCAGGTGTAAATCGCATTCACAAAAAGTCTGTTTGCTTTGCATTATGTTGGTAGGTTGGTAGGTATAATGTTAAGACGCTCTTATAGCAAGCGCCAATGTATGCCAATTTTCTTGGCCTATTCACCCCCCCCCCATAGAATCTTAGCCCACGCAAGGAGTAATATTAGAAGTTCATACCAAGTCCAGATGACAAAATACTTTCCCTTGACCATAGACCATAGGCTATAGACCATCAAGCAGATATCATAGTGCACAGCGAAGCATAAAGTATAATTTGTCTACCCCTGACGCTGACTCGCACCCGCGGCACTAAGTAGCCTCTCTTATTATTATGTCTATTGACCGTTATTATAACTGAAACATATAGGTAGAGGAATATAAGGATCATATCTATTCTTTTGTGTGTGTGTGTTGTGCAGTGCATGTCATATGTGGCTCTGTATGGTGTGGTGTGGCATATGGTCGACAGGACCTTTTGCTTTAGGTGTATATTCAATGTTGTTCACTCTTGGGAAACACTTTTGCTGATGGTTGGAACTGCTATAAAGTATTGCAGGTATAATTATCATTTGGATGGATTTCTTTTTTTAATTTTTATTTTCAATTCAACAAAAACCACAACGAAAAAGAATGTGATCCTTGAGTTGGTCAGCAATATGAAGACTCCATATGGTGGCACTCCTGCTGCGCAACAACCAACGACAGTCCAAAGAACGGTGTATAGTGAAGGCAGCACAGCAGCGGTAGGGCGACGACGATATACGGAATGCTAATTAATTTATAAAAAAAAGTAAATAATAATCAACAACTATTAAAAATTGTTTTTAGTTTATTTTTGTGTTTCGCTGTTATGCTTATTTTTATTTTGGTTATGTTTTATCCTTGTTCAATGTTCAAGTTAAAAAATATTGGTTAGTCTTAATTCAGTAGATTCTTAATCGAAGTAGAAACAGGCTTCATATGTTTTTTAAGTGTGTTTTGCTTGTTTTTGGTGTAGACGAATATTTAAAAGTTTGTGAAAAGACTTTTAGCAAATATTTTACTAGAATTTAAGCTAAAGTCCACTTAAAATAGAATTTCATTAAATTGTCTTATGATAATTATTTGCCATTATTGCTCTATCGTGGTGCATTGACGTATATGTATCACCATTAATAGAAAACACTGAACATAATGTTCAAGCGAAACAATGATGGCTGCTTGGCTTACTTACTTTCTTACTTATCCGGCTGCCGATCCATAGAGAGTCTCGGCCTGAGATATTCCGTTCTTCCATCGTTTTCGGTCCTTTGTGAGCTTGCTCTGTCTTGTCGTCGTTCTTACGTCAGTAACCGCCTGGTCAATGGAGCGTTGTTGTTCATTCGACTCGGCGTGTTTTATCTCTTCGGAGTACATCGACATCTTTATCCAGATCGTACAATTCACATTTGAATCTGCTCCTCCATTCGTTCTCTTCGCATATAGGAATAAATATCTGCCAAAGGATTTTTCTTCCGAAAGTGCCCAGTATCAATTCCCTTTTTTGGTTATCGTTCACCATTTAGCGCCGTAGAGTAAAACTAGTAGAACTTAGTGTTTTGTGTAAAGTGCACCTTGTTTTTCGAGAAAGAAGTTTTGAACCCATTTCCCGGTCAATTGTCCACTGTTATCTCGTTCGTTCGCTGCCCTTTTTTTTTACAATAGGCCCTACACAATGATTTATGTATTTTTGTACCCCAAAGCCGTTTTTTCTTCAGCTCAGAGCAGAGAATTGAGCTGCCAAAAAAATTTGTTTTTCTTTTTTAGCTCAGGCATATATCAGAGCGCTCAGTTTGCGTTTCGTTTTTCAATCAGAGCTATAGTTCAGAGCACGCAGTAAATGCTGAGTGCGGCTAACTTTACGACTGTTTCGTGTGTTATGACAGAGACAGATCGCAAAAAGAACACAAAGAAACAAAAATTTTAAAAATGTTTACGGTAGAGTGCTCCCAGTATGCTTAGTGTGTTTATCAAAGAATTGGAGAGTTCTGATCAAACCTACTCAGAGCATACTCGACGTGCTCAGGCTCTGGTCAGGCCTCTGCTCTGAGCTTGCTCATCTATGCAACTAATCAGATCCTTTGTCATTAGTTCTTCTTTGTATTGTTCTGCTGCTAATTGCTAAGCTATTGTTTTTATGCACTTCATCCGAAATATCGGATGACGTCAAAAACGGGTTTGTTTTTGTTAGAAGAGCGATTACAGGATCATCTTTTCTGGCGGAAGAATATAAATCAAAATAAAGTTCTTGTTGGAATGTGATACAACTGTGTAATCAGCAAATGCTGTGATTTTGCCAGCAAAATAAAACTAAAGAAATAGTATTGGGCCTAAAGCAAAGTCTTGTGGGGTATCTAGATTTACATTTATTTTCGTTTTAAAAATGATTTGTAAACTTTATGCGTTTACCATAACGAAGTTGAAGCATTCTCAGATTCAAGCTGGTCTACAAAACTTAGTTCTCATGAAAATGTGCATACAAAAATATCTTAACTTGTTTTTAAATAAAACCTTCATTGGCTTTTAGTTAGCTACCAACTTATAATTCTGTCCATATGAATATTCTGTACAGCCCCAATCAACACTTTCATCTCTGCATTCAATTGGCTTTTTAAGAAATTCATCAGCTCTAAAAAATTGAATTGAGGAAAACAAAAAAAAAAAATACTGTGAAAAAGTAGGAAATATGTTTGCCTTATTAATACCAAAAACCATCTGTACTTACCCATGAACTCTGTCACAGAGAATTCATTAAATAAATAAGATTGTCAAGAGTAATTAAAGAAAATTAATACTCAACACCTGCGGCAGAACTATGGCAACGTCCAACGTTGTTCGCGGTTCGTAGCACGTTGCCACCACACAATGTTGTGAGTTTACAAAACTATCCCTCTCACTATAGTATACCTTACCTATACTACATTACATTATATCGGACTGATGGAGGCTTGGTGGTTGCGCGATTGTTTTTTTTTTACCCTCCAAAAAGTGAATATTTTAAAATCAAATTAAAATTCTGAATAAATAATTAGGAACGCATAAATCGGCGACATTAATGTATTCGCCAACACCACCAGCACCACCAATATCGACAACAACACGTTCCCAATAGCACTGCCTTGGCTGCCGACAATGGAAACCGGCAACACACAACAGTCAAACAGTCAGTAAAAGTAGCTAAGTATATATTTTGAATCCATTTCCTAAAAGATTACAACTCACTTTTGTGGACGACTGATCAAGTATAAGTAAGCTAAACGCTGAGCGCCAAAACAACTTAAAGAGCGGCTACTGTATAAACAACGATTAATATATTTATCTGCCCGCTTTAAGTTGGACGCCATCGCCATCATCCTCCACTTCGCCACTGACCGTCGCGTCACCTTTTCGAGCTGCGAAACCAATAAAAATCGAACAATGTCATTAATTTCGTGTTCGCAATGCCAGAAAACACCTCCTAAAAAATAATGTCACCCGAGCACAAAAAAGAAGAGTAACGAAAATCGCGAGGTCCAACAGTCTTTTATACGATATTCCGTGCCGCACCACGCTTCTCGCCTTCGTCTGTCCACTGCTTGATGATGCTTCTAAATCCAAAAGAATCTATCTATAGAGGCGCTTCTACAAGATACTCTCTTCATATCAGAGTCCTTTTTGTTTTTGCATTTTTGTTAAATGGTAGCGAGAAGCGTTGAGATAAGTTGCCGATAACCCTCTTCAAGATACATACGTATGGAGTATTGGGGTCTTTAGGAACAAAGAAAAACAAAAAAAAAAACGGGAGCACTTTCCAGATCAACTCTGAGTCTGAGTGCTTGTCTTCCCAGCGAGGACATCTTAATTTCTTGAGGCAAAATAGCAGACAGTTTGTTTTCCTGTGTTAAATGGTAGGAACTGTCTGCTGACTTTAATGTAAATTTTTTGTTCAACACGTCACACTTTAATCTGAGAGCTTTCCGGTTTTTGTGTTCTGTTTCTGTACCCTGCGCTGCATGCATACACACAAGGTTCTTCGTCGCTATATGTCACTTAGTATGGTCCATTCAAGGTATGTTTAGTTTAGTCACCAAGTTTTTGAGAGCTTCTATAGAAGTATCCTATGGGATGGTAAATGTGAAATGTCCTTTTTTGTATATGTATATTACAGGCGAGTGTTTTAAGGATGAATTGAAATATAAGTAATTTGCATATTAATTGTAAAAGAGATGTTGAAAAAGGCTATACCTACATTCAAACACACATTCCACATACATTTACAATGTGGTGCAGGTGCAGCCGGACATTCAAAAACGCATTTCAAAGTGATAAAAGTATCTTATAATAAGTCTGTAAAAGCGATGGTCTCAAAGGCTTTTATTATACATACAAATTTTTTTTACTGAACGGACGGGACGACCACGAACGCACAACAAACGTGTTATCGTAAATAGATAAGTGATAGTCCGTATAACGTATATTATGTCTTTGTAGGTACGTATGATGAATAATTAAATAGTAAATATATGAACATTCTTCCGCACAAATAATAAAATATAATAACAATATACTTACACCTATAACTAACTTAAGTTGCTTACGACACTATACTATTATTTCATAGAACATTTTGTGCCTACCTATAACATGTTTAGAGGTTATACATACTTGACTTGTACTAAAATTACTGAAATAATGGAACAAATTGTTTTTGTGTAGGTATATTATCAAAATTTCATCTGCGCTGGGAGTACGTAAATAGGTAACTATAGACTTCTTGATGAAGGTTAACTTGTTTTCTATAGGGGAATACCATAACACATTGGGCGACAGGCCAAGCTGAAAATAACAGAAACCCGAGAAATCGAGTACCTATGCCAAAGTTATAGTTTAAGACTACTTACTTACATAAAGTGGCGCTAAAGTCCGGGATGGACCTGCTCCTTACCAACATGCGTTTCAAGTCGTCTATATAGGTCCCTAGCTAGCTGTCTCCAGTTTCACACGCCAAGTTGATTGAGGTCCTCTAACACCTTCGTGCGTTTTTTCTCTCTGACTTTACTACTCAACTGCCTTCTAAGACCAAAGAATCAGCGATTTGTAAGAGATATTCTACGTGTGATTTTAGCGCTGGCGTTGTTGTCTGAGTTTATAGCGGTGCCTAGGTAGACAAAGTCCTCAACTACCTCAAAGTTATAGCTGTCCATGGTGACGTTTTGTCTAAGACGTCGTCGTTCAATCTCCTTTCTTAATGACAGCACATATTTGGCCTTTCCCTCATTGACCACTAAACCTATCGTTTCCGGTTCCATCGCAATGTTTAAATACTCGGCACTAACAGCATGTGTTGATCTTCCAATAATGATCGACGTATTCAAGTTTACGATTTAGTTTTGCACACTTCTTTCCAGAACGATGTTGAAACAGTCGCATGACAATGCATCGCTTTTTCTAAATCTTATTTTGACATAAAATTAATCGATTTTATCATTTTCGACCTTAATGGAGCAGTGTGCATTCTCCATCGTCATTCTACACAAACGGGTAAGTATGACAGGGATACCAAAACTAGACATTGCTCTGTAAAATTCTTTGGTGGGTTGATCGATTTAAAGTTCCTGGGTTTTTTCAAGATCTGCCATAATTTGAATAAGTATTCGGGTAATGATGGACTTTTCCATTCAGAATTCGCCTTCGAATTATGACATGCCGTCACGTTTTGATCGTATATCAGTAAAATTAAAGTCTTTTTTAAACTTATGCTAGTTGTAGCTTGGTTTTCATCATATCATTGAAACCAGTAATTGAAATTTTGACAGGTCAGTTACAGCGAAAATTTCTTTCATTTTAAATATTTTTCCTGATTAAAATCAAGCATTCTAGGTTAGAGTTGATCACTGAAAGCGAAACTGTTACGTGTGTACTGGGTATAAAAAGAAAACGCCTTTTTTGTGGACTGGAAGAACTAGGGCCTAGTGACTTTCAACCATTCCTGTGTGCGTGGGGATGGGCCTACAGTTTTAAGCCGAATCCGAACGGCTAATATGAGAAAGCACTTTTCGTGAGAAGAATTACTCTTGGAGGATTTGTCAATTCCTCGCAAGTGAAAAAACCTTTAAATGGCACAGGCAGGCTTTATTTCTGACGTACGGCTGCAGAAAGTGGTATAAAATTTGTCCTCTGGGCTGCAATTTATTTGAGCTAGCCGCGGCGGTCGCTTGTCCGAAATAATTTTTAAAACACCCGTTCAAAATTCGAAGGCATTTATGTAAGAAAGAGAAATATTTATTTTCAAAACAGATTTAATTGATTTGTTATATCGAAGCATTCTAAAAATTTTAGAAGCTCTGAAAGAGACTATGGAAATCAACCAAAATGGAAAATGATTCGATATTTATTCGAGAATTGATTTATTTATTAATTTTTCTAAATAATTTATAATTTCAGTATCTAATATTGTGTGATATTTTTTTTTAAAGGCAAACTCAAATATCAAAGGATTTATGGTGATATGTTGTGGAATGTTTTATGTGATCAATAGATTCAGGATACGATTAGATTCAGAATAGATTTTGTCAGGACCAAGTAACTCAGCAAGTTGTACTCTATTGCTAGAAGCTCCGTTGTCATAATCAGCTAGTCTTGAAACCGGACAGATAACTAGAACATTCCAAAATGACAGTTTCGTATTACAGAAGTCACAGTTATCAACCTACTGTTGAGTTTTTCCCAACCACATCCGTAGCAGTTTTATACAGTTTTTCATTATAAAGTTTCTATTCTAGGGAGTACGCTGATGACTGTTTTCAAATGTCCGCCGGGAGAATGGGCTGTTTTCCCATGCAGTAGCTATCTCTTTATCTAAGACTGGTGCAAGCTTTTTTGAATGCACGAAAAGAATTTGGAATTTCGACCATTAGAGGCAAAGAAAGTGTTTGTATTTTTAGTTGGCTGCCCTTAATGCCAACATGTCTAGGTACCCAAGCTAACAAAATATCTTTAAAGGAAATTAGTATGATTCTGACATTGTCAAGTGACGACATTTATTAAACTCACTTTTTAGGACGTTTAATATACGTTTTTTACCTCGTAGATCTTTGGTCAAATATAAGCATTTTGGGATAGCTGTTAGTTCTGATATATAACTTCAAGTAATTTCGGGTAAAAGTCCTTGATGGATGATTTTTGTGTCATCATTGGATATGAATTCCTACGAAGAGTTCGAATCTTTGAAAGGCCCATCAGTTTAGAATATCTGGTCTGCTTTTGTATTAGCTATATCATCTCATAATGGAGTGCTATATAGTGTTGGGCAGGAGTTTCTTGTTTTCTGTAGCACCGTTCTTCTTTTCCAAGGGGGTGGCAGATTATAAGAAGAATAGTCACCGCTTGTGAGATAGCTCGGTAGACAATAAACTAGGACTGCTAGAAAGGAAGTGATATTCTCAATTGCAGAAATAGTGCCCTTTCGAGGCTTATCCATGTCAATTGAGTTCATAAATTCCCAACACTTTGCTTAAAAGAGGTGTTCGAATGATAGATAACTAGCTTCTCTTCAAAGTACTGTTTTGGATGTTTTTAAGGCTCCTATTGCGGTGTGGAAACATTCATTGATCGCAGAATTTATGTTTTCTATGTTTTTGTTTGGTTGTCAACATAATAATCGTCAAGCCACGTTGAAGCCTTCAAGCCTTCTACCAGAGTTTAAGCTAGTTCGATAGTAGTCTCAATCTGAGGACCTTTCTTTTTGGAACAAATCATTTTAAGAGCATTATTACGCAATTTAAGTTGGATTGTTGCTTTTTTATTTGCGAGTTCCATTTAAGATTGCCGGAAAAGTATACACCAGATATCTTAACTCTTTCAGTCGCTATTGTATACTAAGAATATTTTATCATTTCTGTTTTAATTTTACCATTAAAATTGACTAAAATGTAACAGAAAATATAAAAAAAATCTATTACTAAGGTTTTCGAGAAATGAGGTGGTTAGCAACAATATAACCACCATGACTATTGACGAAAAGAAAACTATGATGGATTGTTTATACTTTTTATTATTAATTAATATTTCTTACACGAAATGAAGTTAATAATTACTTGTTATGAAAATCTGCAAAACAGGTTTTTCCTTTGCGAATGCAAAGGGGAACTTTATAGGTACGTATTGCACTGCCATATTGTTCTTACTGGATTTACTTTTGTGCTACATTTGCAGCATCTTCTCGAAGTGCTTCTTTGTGGTCGATGGCGACTGTATTCTAGACGAATCTCCTCTGCGACTGTAGGCTTGTGGCGTTTAATAAATGCAGGTCCAAGAGAAGAGGACCTGGAACTTCGATTGCTGTGTTCTTAATCAGGCCTTTGCTTGTGTCTGACATTTGCTGGCGCTAGAATAAGGGTTAAGGTTCGTGCGAGAAGAGGCCTGCGGTTCCTTATAAATTAAAAAGGCATTGACCACACAACAATCGAGGAAATGCAAAAAAAAATCTGTGCCACCACTTGTGTGATTTTTTGTCAACAGCATAACTTCCTTTTAGTTGGTCAAATTTATCGACAAAATTCATGTTCGCGTTGTAGTCTTCTGGACAGGAAACCTCGTTACAGGTACCATCGCGCTCTCTACGGGTAACTTTACCGACGCGACGGTCTTAGGATCATGATAGTTTGACAACATGAATACTGGTCTCTTGTCTTTCCATTTCAACAAACTAACTTTTGTCTCACTTATACGGTAATCGTGTTCGCCTCTGCGTAAATGCCTGTCTTCTTTTAGCTTCGGCAAGGACTTTCTATTTGAATTCACCGTTCCAGAGGCGAAAATTTTGTCTCCTTGTAAAAGGGTAACTGTTGAAATAATTGTCAAAATAGACTTTATGATTTTTTCCTTTCAAATTTTCACAAAATTTCGTTACAACTTTACCGCCTAAGTCAGTTTCAATGTTAGTTCATTGCTTGCCAGTATAAAAATCGAAAAAAGGCAGTGACCTGATTCTGCACACATGATACATACCTTGTACCCTCATTTGTCAGTTTTTTTGGCATGTATTGCTTCAAAAAGTTCCTTCACTTGAACTTTATCATACTCTCATCAATAGCAACTCTTTCTGATGGCTTGTAATTGTTTCGAAAATTAGTTCGTAAAATATCCAGTAGAGGTCTAATTTTATACAGCTTGTCGAAATCTGGGTAGTTTCTGTCAGGTATTACTCTACTGTCATTCACGTGCAAATAATTCAGAAGCCAACTGAATCTATTCAAGCTCATAAACTTCGAGACATAACTGTCATGAAAATCAGGTGCTGAAGACCAGTAATCCTTGCAGCTTGGCATTTTGTGTATACCCATCACCAAGTTCAACGCAATGAAAACGTCAAGCTCTTCAGTTTAATTGGGTGTATAAGGCTTTCCAGATTGAGTTGCGTAAAGGTTAGTTTGAAAAAATTAAATGTTTTGTAAATGTTCTGTCAAAAATAGCCAAAATAGTGAAAGAGGGGCAACATTCTCCATGCCCAGAATTTCATCAGATATTCCCACACTTTTCGAAAACTCACCAGGTGTGTCCATTCTATAATTCTTCTTCCGTTTTGGAGCTATTGTCGTCGGTCTATTTACATTCACGGTGTTGGACTCTGTAACATTAGGATTTCTCTGAACTAAGTTTGATAAAGGGAGATCATCATCGGAATCAAAGTCATAATCGGGAACTTCTCCTATCAAATCCCCTAACAAAAGTGGATTTGGCTGATCGTCTCTTTCTTCTCCGTCATCCTGGTCAATACAAAAACTGTCGTTTCCTGAAGGAATATCTTCCAAAAAATATTCAAAAGTTTCTCTTCATCAGTACGCAGTGAAAACACAAAAGTAACACTTTTTTATGTAAGCACATATAAAATATATTTATGAGAAAACATTGAGTATAAAGAAAAAGATCTTACTATTCCAATTCACAATTTTCTTATTAAACACGCGTATAAAATCACTTTATCACAAAATTGAACCGAACGCAAAAGAACAGTTATGCATTCAATTTACAGCAAATATGTAGAATACTGCATATATATGTCGAAATAGCATAGTTCAAAAATGCATCACACTTTAAAAAATTGTCGCTAGAAGCTGTAAAAGTCAAAATAAAAATTCCGAAAGAGGTGGTTAGTGACACTAACCACCCAGACTGAAAGCGTTAAGTTGTCTTTTGAGTGGGAATATTCGCATTTCCTTTTTCTGCAAATGTATATACATAGCTTCAATTTTATTTGGTGGGACAGAAGCTCCTCTTTCTTGGACCCATTGATGGGTTGCTGAGTCAGTTATTTCCCAAAGTTCGTTCAAGTGGTTTGGGTACCCAGAATTAATTAAACACAACTCTTTATACCAATTCAAAACCTTGTTTTGGCTTGACGCTGATTTGAAATATATATCTTAAAAATGAGTTTCGAAATGGAGAATAGTGTAGGTATTTTGATTTAGGGAAAATAATAATATAAACGCCTTCTGGTTCTGTTGTAATTTTTAATTTCATTTCGATCGCAGAACATTGGTGCTTGTTTTATTTTTGTATTAATTCGTTATGATTATAAATCAAACAACCATTTGTAAATTATTTTTAATGTCGCATATAGGATATTCTTCACTACTTACTCTAACTAATATATACATATGTATGTATTTGCATAAACGTTATTACTATAGATAGAATAGCATAACTCAATAATTTCGCTCCCAGCAACACCCTCTTCTTATAAAATGAATCCTAGACATTTCTACTTTTAACTGTAGGTATAGTTCACCTGTATTCCTGACCCGTTAATAATAACTTGACTGAGTACATAAACTGACAAACTAACTTACATATACGTATGTTAGTGTGTATACATACTTATAAGTACAATGACGCGCATTTAATACCTAAGTAAATGTTATCGATTAAACATTCGCGATTTTCATTACAGTGTTTTATTTTATACCTTATTCTTGAATAGGTATGTATAAAGCATATATCTCTATTTGCATACATATATACGTATACACAGGTATAGACATACATATAGAATTCCTAGTATTTCAGGATAATAAATGACGACAACAGTCAACTTGTCCTCAAAGCTTACTCACCCTTTCTCAGAACTTATAGTTTGGCATACAAGTGTACAGACATATATTAGATCAGAACAACAACCCCATCTAGTATCTATGGTGAAAAGGTGGAAGACAGAACTACGTCGACAAAAATACAAAAAACGACAGACTTACGGACTAAAGGTTTTAAGCAACCGTCATATTGTCGAATGGAATAAAAATGGAAAGTATCTTTTTAACTATTCTTATATTTCTGTTGTTTTGTTTTATAGAATAGCAAGTTTATTTTCGTTTGAAGATAAAAGAACTTCGAGTCTTTAACCGCCTTCGCCTTTAGATGTCCTAGGCCATCATAATGTGCCCATTGTCGCGCGTAGCCAGGAAAAACTTTTAGCAGGGGGAACAAAATTTAATTTATAATTTCCTTTAAGAAATAAATGAGAGTTAGTATTTTCTGATTTGTCCTTAATATAAACTACCTTCGCATATTCAAATGGGTCTTTGTGGTGGCTATTAGCATCAGTTGCTCTATCTTACTCGTGGTTTTACTTCGTCAATTTTGATGAGTTAATTGAGGTTCAACCGAAGTTAAAATAAATACCTGTATATGTATATTTAAAGGATTTTCAGGATCTCTATTTCTTATTTGTGTAGTACCTACATATCGAGCCCTTCAATAAAAAAAACAACTTAATTACTAAAAATTTGCTAGCAACACATAGAGCCTTGAAGGCTATTGTCATGTCTTAACTTAAGCATAATTAATAACTTCCAAGACTGCCTATGGGTACAAGTTGTTTTAAGAACCAGAAGCAAGCTTTTGATTTGTCGTTTACGATAAAATTGGCGGAAAGGGCTCGATATATTTTGTTCTGAGATAAATTTCTTTGGGTCTTTGGTCTGGGGTCTTTTGCCTCAGTTATTCCCCATTAGAGACGGGCCTTACTATAGGTATCATAAAAGAATCCCAGTTTTGTTATATATACATTACATATACATACATATATAGATTCAATGACATAAAAAAGTGTGTGTATATATATATAAAAATGTGTGTATAGTTTTGTATGGTCTTGTCAAAAAAGTTATTTCCAGAATCGGTATAAAAAAGTGACTTATGTTCTTCCGTACCCCCATAATTGAGAAGGTAAAAAAAACCTTATAAACAAAATATCACCTGCTTTTCGCTACGCGCTGAAGAACAGGTTATTCCACATCGATACTGATGACGGCGCGACGTTCACGTTGGTTAAACGCGCCATCGTCTTTTTGTTTTGTTTATGATTTTGAAAAGAAGAAAATATTTAAGGAACACATTACATGTATGTACTTTCTATCTGTTCACGAATTTAAGCAAAAACTTTAATTATTATGTGTCAAAAGATTAAATTAAACAACTCTAGAAATTAGGCAAAATATGGTCTCAGGCTAAATTTATGGAGTATTCAATTCTATAATTGAATATAAGGAAATAGCAGGTTCAAAGAGTGAACAAAATTAACATTTTTAAAAGGAATGTTAATTTCCCAAAATCTTTAAACAAACTTGATTCGTTTATTACAAGTTTTTGTTAAAATTTGTTTGATTCCTATCGAAAATTAATAATGAATTCTGAACTATTTCAAAATATAAATTTTTCCAACGATTCTCCGGTATTAGATGACAAAAAGTTCTGCGCTGGACTCTTTGACATTCTCATAGATAGGTTATATCTTGTTGGTTTTCGTGGCTTTATGTTCTATTGGCTTGCATCTTACCTCTAAGATATGTCTTAGAAAGTCAGAGCAAATGTTAATTTAAATGATTCTGTCTCAAATAATAAGGGAGTTCCCCAAGGTTCAGTCCTCGGGTCTTTGCTTTTTCTTTTATCGATTCCTTCTTCTCTCAAATGTTTAAAGGAAACCTAACAGCTTTTGCGGATGATCTAGGGATTTCTTATAGTTCTTCGAGAGCTACCAATTTGCTTGCTGATATCAACCAAGATATCAGCTTATCACAAGCTATTTATCATTAATAAAACTAAAATAATTTTTTAACCTGCTTAATTATGGAGTTTCCCGTCTTAGATTTTTGCTTTCACTCTTAAAGTTGCAACAAATTTGTTTTTGACTGTAATTGTAACAGGCACAGGAGTAACATTAAAATTATTTTCAATCAAGTTATAAGTTGTGGCACAGGTTGTTTTAATATTAAAGTAGTTAACACGTTAGTTAGCAATACTTGGGAATGTGTATTGATCAAAATTTGGATTGCTTAGAACAAATTTTATATTTAAAACAGCATTTTCGAATTTTTCTTCACCACTTTTAGGAACATATTTAAATGATACATTACTATGCAAGTTTTCATTCTAGACTTCTATATGGTATTACTTGTTGGGGCAGCATTTAAAAGTCTTACCTTAAACATTTGCTTTTAATTAAAAAAAAGCTACTCTACTATACGCCTATGTGGCTTTTCAAGAACTTAAAGGTTCTTCCTCTAAGCATTCGTACTAATACAATACAAGTTTTAGTTTATCAATATACCCTCGTTTCGAATTACTCACTTTCGAAACTTCTACATTGTCGTCGCTGGCAAATTGTTTAATACACTGCCTTCAAACTTGAGGACTTTAGGAAATAATTTTCATCTTGTTTGCTTATTAGTTCTTATAAAATTTGGTGTTAACATTTACCCCCATCTTATTTTAGCCAAATCAGCTAAAAGGAGTTAATGAAAACAGGGAACTCAGAACTTCTGATACAGAAGTGCACAAAAATGATGAAAATAGTATTTTCAAAATTTAAATCAAACTAAATTCCACGGTTGTTGTTTGAACTGGTCCCAAAAAACACATTTATCAAGCGGTTTTAGTGTAATCGTTAAATTGCTCGGAAAATGATTACAAACTAATTGTATTTTATTTTTGAGAGCTTCTTCAATGATCCGAAAGCTATAATATGACGAAAATGGCCATCGACGATAAGAACGGCCGCTGCGGTTTGATGTAATTGACCTTTTCGCTGCGAGAACATATTGCAGCTGAGGAATGAGCCTATTTAAAAAAGCAATGGAAAACTGAGGCTCTTCCATACATCCTATTTTAATACTTTAAAATCTTGTCATTTGAAACAATTAAAACGCTTAAAATGACTCATTTGGACGGGGAAATTCAACTTACCTTAATCACTTTTATTTCCTTTATAAAAGTTTTTGAAATTATCAAAAAACGTAAAAACACAGACAAATTTTTTGAAGCTAACTTAATGAACTTAAGACGTTAATATTAATACAAACATGAATTATTCTGTTTTATTGTCTAAAGACTAAATTAATACTATATTCAGTAGTTGTTAGTATTAAAATTAAACCAAAGAGACAAAAAATGCCCGTGACACCAAATTAAAAACTTGAAATGCAATATCTAGCGTCAAAGAATTAACGACCCACCCTAACAAATGCAACACGAATAACTCTTTGACAGATAAGGCCATTCACGTTTCCGCATATTGTAAATATAATGCGTTTTCAAATAAAAATATTTGGGGTTTTCAATAATGTTTTTAAATAAAACTAAAACGGTTTTTGATATCAATGAATTCTTTATTCCTGTGAAAGTACGTTTGATGCCGTTATGTATGGGACTCGATTTCTTTTGCATGGCAACCACGGGCACGCTTGCAGACATCCAGACGCTAAACCCAACCCGATGGCTTTCAAGCATTATTCGGCCGATACTGCTGCAATTTAACTTTCCATATTCGTACGAAGTTCATCAATCGTCGCTGGCTTGTTCGCATAGACCATAGACTTGACGTAGCCCCACAGAAAAAAGTCTAACGGCGCGGCGTCGAATCGCACGACCAAGGCGGCCAAGCGACTGGACCATTTCTTTAGATAACACGTTCTCCAAACTTGGTTTCCAATAAATTGATTGTGACATTCGCTGTGTGGCTTGTAGCGCCCCATCCTGTTGGAACTACATGTCCTTCAAGTCCATATCATCCAATTGGGGCCAAAAACATTCGGTTATCATTCACAGTAACGTGCCGGTCTTGATCATCACGGAAAAAGTATGGAAAAATAACGCCGCCGGGCCCATTAACAACACCAAAACGTAAATTTTTCGGGATGCAATTACTGACTCATGGAGTAAGTGTGGAGTGTTGCCTTACCAATACCGCATGTTTTTTTTATTGACGAAGCCATTCAGCCAGAAATGAGCCTCATCGCTGTTGTAGGATGTAGCCTCAGCGGCAGCAATATTCTCGACACTACGGGCACTTCTTTGTCTCACTGGCAAGGGAACATTTTGTACTGTGACTGTGGATTCAAATGTTTGCACTAGACGCTCAATTGATGCTAGGACGATTATGACGACCAGAAATTGGACGTATCGCTCTTAAAGTTGAGTAAATTTTAATAATTTCGACTCTTTTTTGGCTCGTATGTCTTTCCATCATCAAATGGCAAACCTTACTGAAGAGCAGTGTTACCGCTGGGATTTTTGAAAAGGTCGCAAAAAAAGGGTCAATTAAAAAAAAAAGTCGCATTAAGATTTTTTTTAATACATACCTAAATCAAACTAAATCTGTATAAATTGCAAAAAAAAGAGGCTGGGATGCGACCCACACTGATAACTTCCCATCCCGTCTGTCGATTTGTCTTGCTTAAAAGTTTGTCTATATGTACCAATTTTTACCAAATTCGCGTACTATTTTTTTAGGTTTTATTTTTTTATGAAAAAACGGACTGTTGGATTTTTATAAAAAAAATTACTGAATATCGAAAAAAATATTTTCTGTAAAATAAAATAAGTTTGAAGCCAATATTTGTAATTTTTGATATTGAGTCGAAAGTACATTTTTACCAAGTTTTAGTATTATTGTGTTTTTTGTAGGTTTTTATTTTTTGTAAAAAAAACTGTCAATTCGATTTTTCTCAAAATTTTATCGAATATTGAAAACAGTATTTCTTATAAGCTTAAATTAATTAGAAGCCATTATCTCAAATTTTTGAAAAGATATTTGAGTCGAAAATCAATTTTTACCAACTTTTATTAATTTTTTTTAGGTTTTTATTTTTTGTAAAAAAAACTGTTAATTCGATTTTTCTCAACATTTTTTATAATGTTAAAAACAATATTTCTTATAAGATAAAATAAGTTTTAAGCCTTAATCTCAAGTTTTTGAAAAGATATTTGAGTCGAAATTCAATTTTTACGAACTTTGAGTAATGTTTTTTTTTTAGGTTTTTATTTTTTATAAAAAAACTGTCAATTAGATTTTTCTCAAAATTTTATCAGATGTCAAAAACATTATTCGTTGTTGTTCGCTGCACAAAATTGTTTTGGAGATGAAATCATATTTTGGTCCTAAAATTTTCGAGGTGACAAATTTGTTTTTTCAGTTTTTTTGATTTATAAAAAAAACCGTTAATTGGATTTTTTTCCAAAAACATATTTGTTTTGTATTACGTTACAATATATAATATAAAATTTAATTCAAGTCTCTAGCCTCATTGGTTCATGAAAAATTTTCACCTTTTTTTTAAACTGCTATGGTAAAAAAACCACCCACGCAATTTTCTTGAGAGCCCTTTCTGCATCTTTCTGCCTTATTATCTGTATAGCACAATTTATTTGAAGTCGATATCTCTTCTGTTTCTTGAGCTATGGACGACGAAAAAACGTCGCGAACGTACGGACATATACGGACGTACGGACGTACGTACACACGCACGCACAGACATCTTTCTAAAAATATTTTATTTCGACTCTAGGGACCTTGAAACGTCGAGAACTGTCAAAATTTTCAATTCGACAAATCGGACCCATTACAATAACTTCCTATGGGAAGTTAAAAATAAGTTGTTTTTTAGTTTTTTATTAGGTATACCTTCTAAAGAAAAATACATTCTTATACTAGTATTTAGATATAAAGAACAGAATAGTTATTTGAGCTTCCGTTTTTAGGAAAACTACACCATGGAATAAGAATTTTTTGGACTCACACTTAAGGCAGGTGCTTACTGTTCCATTTGAGTGCGGAATATTCTTATTCCATGGCGTAGTTTTCATAAACACGTAGTTTTTTCTAAACACACACAATTATGTTCAGGGCTGAAATAACTATTTTTTCTTTATAAATACGAGTGATAAATTTTGTAGATATATTTCATAAAAACGTACCTATACATTTTATCAAAAATACAAACAATATCGAGAATGAGCTCCCATCCCAACAAATGAACGCCGGCCGAAACACAAAAACACAAAAGACAACAAAATAGTAGGTAAATCTTGACAGAGATCATTTTTTTTTCGAATTCATGAATTTATTCAAATTTCACCACAGTCGAACAAACTCATAGAAATAATTGGGAAACTTTGTTAAAGAGGAACGGAGTGGTGAAATAACCAAAATTACTCATACAAACTTAAAATTGTTAACTATTAACTACATTTATATGCAGAGTCGAAAGGTTGAAATGAATTTGTATGCTAGAATAGCAAGATTTCGATTCTGAGCGAACGTGATCGAGTCGACCCAAACAGTTTCAACTTGATTCCATTTTAAAGATTGAAATTATGTGTGACAGTGTTAGTTATGTTCTTATTTCAATGGAAGTTTGGAAATTTTGTATGAATTAAGAAAATAACTTATCTTTTCAATGTATTTTTCTAGAGATATGGGGTCAAAAAAGTCGCATAATTTTTTAAAAGGGGTCAAAATAGACAATTTTTTAAAAAGTCGTATCATGGTTGCATGAGGCACAAAAAAGGGTCAAAATGCGACTAAAGTCGCATAGCGGTAACACTGCTGAAGAGATAATTTTTAAAAGTGTATTCTTACTGTGTTAGGATTAGGATTTAGGATGTCGATGTATTCAATCAAAAACACTCTATTAAAGATATAAATCCTCGGTAGCCATATTGCTTTGCCTACAAGCTAAACCGGAAACTGGCCTCTAAAGTATTTCTTAGTGTGCGTGTAATTTCTCCTCTAATTTATAAAATTTCCCCTAAAAACTCAGTAAATATGTCTATGTATGCGTGAAAACACGTCAATTTTACTCGCTGAATTCTTCCACATTACAAATACAACAATGTAAACAAATGGGTTTTGAAGGGTGATACGTACGAAGGATTTATATCTTCATATAGAGTGTTTTTGTATTCAATAAAGATTAAAGAAAGATTAAAGAAAGAGAAATGTCAAAAGAGCGGCAAGAAGTATGGCGTCGTTTGCTGTCCCTGTCGCTCTACTTTTATAGCGTCCCTGTTGAAAAACCCTGTATCAGTGTTACCGCTGGGATTTTTAAAAAAGGTCACAAAAAATGGGTCAAATGAAAAAAAAGTAGCATTTAGATTTCTTTTTAATACATACCTAAATCAAACGAAATTTCTATGAATTGAAAAAAAAAAAAATGAGTTGTTTTTTAGTTTTTTATTAGGTATACCTTCTAAAGAAAGAGTATAATTTATATAACATAAAATAACAATAACAGTCAATTCAGTCGATTTAAGTTATATTTACTCAAGTTTTAAAGTTAAACTAAAAAATAAATAAATTCATATTCTATTCAGTTCTTTTGAAATACAAAAATTAAGGTACATTTTAGGAATTTATATTATTTATAAATATTTGACTTTAATATTTACATTATTTTTAAAATAGGAGTCATTATTTTTTTGTGATTAATTTACGGTACCTTTTGATAAGCTCCTCTGAAGGTTTCCATTCATCAAGAGTTTGCTCTTCTAAAATATTGAACAAATTGTTAACTATTACCTACATTTATGTATATGCAGAGTCGAAAGGTTGAAATGAATTTTTATGCTAGAATAGCAAGATTTCGATTTTGAGCGAACGTGATCGAGTCGACCCAAACAATTTCAACTTGATTCCATTTTATAGATTGAAATTATGTGTGAAAGTGTTAGTTATGTTCTTATTTCAATGGAAGTTTGGAAATTTTTTGTATGAAGAAAATAACTTAAATTTTCAATGTATTTTTCTAGAGATGGGGTCAAAAAAGTCGCATAATTTTTTAAAAAGGGTCAAAATAGACATTTTTTTAAAAAGTCGTATCATGGTCGCATGAGGCACAAAAAAGTGTAAAAATGCGACTAAAGTCGCATAGCGGTAACACTATCCCGTATGTATTTTTGTATATGCATGCTTTGAAATATGAAAGGAAGAGGAAAAAGTGTTTTTACAATAACCCCGTTCACAATAAACCGATTTGACTCTAATGTCAGTGTAAGTTCAATTTAATATCAAACACAGCGGCAATATTTGTCAGTGTTGCTACAGTCATAAGATTAATAATGTCCCAGTTATAGCTATGATTGGTTTTCATTATTGAAACCAATCATTACAATTTTTTTCATCTTACACAAATTTCTCCATTGGAATCAAGAATCAACACAAAGAAAATGGAACGCTTTCAGTGGAACGATTACTAATCAGCTGCTCATTAAAAAACAGATTTCATCATTAAAAACAAATAAAAATCAACTAAAAGAAAAGTTCTGGGTTAATTAAAGTATTTTTTCATTGAAAAGATTCTACAACTCATATAAGCTTTATTTTAATTTCAAAGATTACAAATTTGAATCTTTTAATCGCTCCTAAATCTCGAAACTAAATTAATGATGAAAACCAATGACATCTATAACTTTTTGAGCCCAAACAATAAGAAAATAAGAAATACCTTTATTCTTTTCCCACCATGGCCTCGCCATATACGTTAGGAATGATGTTGCTTATCAGCTCTTACCACAATATGGTCTTTGCACCAATTCCTTTTTTAATTATATGTGGTTTAAATTCTCCGTAAATAAGCAAATCATTCACTACTGCTTCCTTTATCGAAGCCCAAATTTAGACAGAGTATCAACTTCTCGTGAATTTGATGCTTTGTCTGACTCCATCCAAAGAATTGTTTCGTCCTATCCTCGCACTGAAATCGTTGTTACGGGCGATTTCAATGTACACAATTCTTCATGGCTTCAACATTCAGGCCAGACAACACCCGATGGAGTGTGTGCAGAAATCTTCGCTGAGTTGAACCACCTAACTCAGCTGGTCAACGAGCCCACCCGAATATCGGACGTTGAAGGTCGAGCAGAAAACACTCTTGACTTGTTTCTTACCTCTGACCCTGATAAGTACACTGTTAGTTTTCTATCTCCTCTAGGCACATCTGACCATTGTGTCATATCAGCTAATTTCTCGTGTAAAAACTCTCCAGTTAAAGAAAGAGCTCCTACGAGAACCGTTTGGCAATACGAGAAAGCCAACTGGGACGGTCTCAATAATTACTTCAGGATCTTTAACTGGTCACTTTGCTTCCTCGATAGTGACGTTGACGCCAGCGCTGATATGATCACAAGTTTAATTCTCCTGGGAATGAGAACTTTTATTCCGAATAGGGTTAAAAGTATCAGACCTAAGGAAAACGCATGGTTTGATGCGAGCTGTAAAGAGGTTATTAGGGCCAAAGAGGTAAGTTTCCGTTGCTATAAAGCCAACCGTACTGAGGAAAGCCGGAAAAAGTTCAAACAAGCCAGGAAGGCCTGCAACGCCCATATTCGACGAACCAAATTTTTACATGACCAAAAATTACGGCAAAAAATACTGCAATGTCCCAAAGGCAGTCAAAATTTTTGGTCATTTGTAAAAAACATGAGGAATTCTTCATCTTCTTCGGTTCCTACGCTCGTTGTCAATGACACTCCATTTGTTAGCTCTTTAGAGAAAGCTAATCTCTTTGCTAGGCAGTTCGCCGCCAATTCTACGCTGCCAGTGAGTGTTATGACTCCGCCTGTACTTGAGCGAGTTAGTGATTCTATGGGACCAATCTTTTTTCGCACTCGTACTGTGGCAAGAGTCCTAAGAGAACTAAACACACATAAATCCGCTGGTCCGGATGGTATCCCCACTATTGTTCTGAAGAGGTGTTCTTCAACGCTGGCAAAACCACTGCGTAAGCTTTTTCATCTGTCCTACTCCTCAGGTCTCGTTCCGAGTGGATGGAAAACTGCATTTGTCCAGCCTATTCCCAAAAAAGGCGAATCTTCCTCACCCTCTAATTATCGACCGATTGCACTTACGTCCCTTCTTTCCAAGGTCATGGAAACGCTGATAAATTATCAGCTTAAGAAATATCTCGAAGACCGAAAGCTTCTTAATGACCGGCAGTACGGCTTTCGCAGCAATAGGTCCACTGGTGATCTCATGGTTCATCTCACCGAACAGTGGAGCAAATCTTTACATCGCTTTGGAGAAAGTAAGATTATTGCAGTTGATATTTCAAAAGCATTTGATAGGGTTTGGCATCAGGCCCTCTTATCGAAAATGCGTGCTTTCGGTTTTCACGAATCCCTGCTTCATTGGATTAGTAATTACCTTTCGGATCGTTCAATACAAGTAGTATTGGATGGGTTCAAGTCTGAAAACCACAAAATAAATGCTGGTGTGCCCCAGGGCTCTGTTCTATCTCCAACACTCTTTCTCATTTTTATTAATGATCTCCTGTCTGCAACTTCTAATCCAATACATTGTTTCGCTGACGATAGTACTCTTAGCTTTTCATATTCGTTTTCAGACTCACATCCCTCTTCTTCGGATGTGGAACTGCAACGACAAAATATGATAAGTTCATTAAATTCCGACCTAAACAGCATTCTACAATGGGGATTAAAAAACCGCGTGGAATTTAATGCTTCGAAAACGCAATGCTGTCTTGTATCGTTAAAGCGAGATATACCCCAATTGCCATTATCCATGGATGGCACTTGCATCGAGGAGACTGAACATCTCGATATTCTCGGTATGTGTATCAGCAACCACCTTTTGTGGAACGAACACATACGCGATGTCGCCAAAAATGCCGCAAGATGTTTGGGTTTTCTAAGGCGATGCAAGAAGTTTTTCTCCCCCTCTGATCTGGCTGTTATTTACAAGACTTATATACGTCCAAAGCTTGAGTATAACTCCCATCTCTGGGCTGGTGCTCCTGCAACTTACTTAAGCCTCTTGGATAGTATTGAACGTAGAGCATTTAAATTGATAGATGACAATATCATCATAAGTTCATTTACTACGCTTGAACATCGTCGTAAGGTCTCTTGTCTGACTCTTTTTTACCGTTACTTTAACGGCTTATGCTCTAGTGAAATAGCCAGTTGCATTCCTCCCCTTAAACAGTTCAACCGTAATACTCGCGCTTCTAGGAATGCTCATCAGTATACCCTCGAGCCCAACTTCGGCCGTACTGTCAAATACAGAGATTAGTTCTTTAGCCGTACTACGCGAATGTGGAATGCCTTACCACACTCTGTCTTTCCTAGTCATTGCAATATTCAGGAATTCAAAACCAATGTGCACCGACATCTCCTTTTAAACCCTCTCTCCTCTTCCTAGTGCTCACACTGTGCCTCTGCATAATAAGGGTAGTAATATCCCCTTGAGTGTTTGCTTATTATAAAAAAAAAAAAAAAAACCTTTAGAAGGCTCTAATTATGTCATTGCTCTTAACCCTTAAATATGTATGTAATTCGATAAAAGATTAAATGAATTTTATTTCTATACATATCCTTATCATCTATTTTTTTTCTATGCCATTAAAACTTGCTGATACAAACATAACGTATGTGTGGAATGTGCATAATGTTACATTAGTTGCATTAGTAAGTCCATACAAACAAATCCTGCTTGTTTCTAAGTTTTACTTCATCCCACACCCTATAAAAATTGAAACAAGTTACAATGAACGTCACAACTATGCAAGTATCCGGTTATAGCAAATAAATCCGCCAATCAATCACTATAATGGCTTCAAAAGTCACAAGAAAACAAAACCAAAACAAAAATACAAGCTCCCTAACCATCACCTGCTATAATTTGACGAATAGGAAAATCTCTTTTATCTAGATTACTAAACGGATTTCACGCAACAAAATCTCTTTTTTCCGTTCAAAGCTATAAACCTAATCGTTTTAAGGAAATCAAGTCATTCTAAAACGAATCCGCACAATAAAAACGGGTAAAAACAGCACCATTTCATTTGGCTAGCCATAGTTAATCCGCATGTTGCAACTAAAACGTCAGTCTTTTAGAAGAGAAGAATGCCAACACACAATTAAATTAGACTAATCCTTTGTTAAAAGAATTGACAAGTTTCAAATATGTGCATTTTTTACAAATGACGTTGTCGCGTCAATTATATATTTCAACGGATGGATTTGATGGATCGATTTGCATTTGAAAATTTATCAAGCGCATATACCAACTCAGAAAATGTTTATATCTAATAATAACTGAAGTCTGCAGGATTATTACATGTTATTCTCATTCATTCCTTATAATATCCTCTCTTTTTTAGACAGTTTTCTATACTATAAAACAATTAAGACTCATTTATTTATAAAGCTTTAGCATTTTATATTTCATTTCAAATGGAATTCGTTGTTGATTGGTGTTGTAGTTCCAAGTATAATGGATTTTATTGTTTTATTATTAGAAGTTTAAGTATATGCTTGGACATTATCGTCTGGGACTGAGTATCCTGGGCAAACAAAGATATACCTATTCGTATTTAAGTTCTGTTACCTGAATTTATTGTTTTTATTCTAAAGAAGACCTAAGGCTGGGTTTTGGTTTATGTTTGTTTAAGTTTTTAAAGCAACACATTTTTAGAGAATCGCGACTGAAAATTCTTTCTGCTAAGAATTTTAGTCAGTTAGGAAGATTGCTTAAGCATGAAATGAAATGAAATGAAATGCTTATAAAAATATAATGAGATACCCTTTAAAAAAAGGAACCTACATACATCGACACTTGCCAAAAAACATTTGAATTTTTCAATATTTTTGATATAAATAGGTATTGAGGTTTGCAACTATAAACGAAGAAAAAATGTACAGCGATCTTCTGCTTCATGTTTAAGCAGTTTCCGTTAATTTGAAACTAAATCTAAGGCAAAGCACATTGCTGCACTTTAATAAGAAAGGTTTTAACATTCGAACTTTAATAGAAAAAAAGTGTCAAAAAGACCTTATTATAACTTAAAGAAACTATATTGATAGCTCAACATTTTTTTCACTTGAACTTTGTAGCATTATTAGTAAACATTGCATTAACTATTTTCAAATGGAACCTAACTCATTCTTTACGTAGGGTTTGCAGCCGGCTAAAACTTCCTTTATTTTTCTTCATTTTTTGTCCATCTGTTATTATTATTATTCATGCTTTATTCACTCTTAAAAGTATACAATTTTTTTTTTTTTTTAAACATTTTTATTCAATAAGTTTGATGAGTATAAGCTTCCCCCTTTATCTTCCACAATTGTCGGTCTGAAACTTCTATCCAATAGTTTGGGCAAAAATGCTGTATTTCGTCTCTCCACCTTTTGAGTTGTCTTCCTACATTTATTTTCTTGTCTCGCGGGGTCCTTCAAATTTCGTTTGGTTTCTTATGTTTTCGTGGTTAATCCGTTGGGATAACCTCACTTTAAGAATCGATCTTTCCATCGCTCTTTGGCAAGATTGGAGCTTATTTTCGAGGGCTTTCGTAGATTGCCATGTTTGGCAACCATATGTCAAGACTGGAAGAACCGTCGAGTCGAAAACACGTTTTCTTGTTTGGGTTGAGATATTAAGATCCAGCAGATTCTTCACATTCCAAAATTGTCTCCAAGCGCTTGCTATTCTATGGTTAACATTTTTAACGTCTTTATCGATGAATGATATAGTTTGACCCAAATAATTGTAGTCTTCTACGTAGTCTAAAGCGATATCATCAATTTGCTCAATGCTCGTTTAGCATAGTTTGTAATTCATGTTTTGACGTGGCGATTAAAACAATATCATCTGCAAATCTAAGATTTGATAGAAATCTACCGTTTATATTCAATCCTTTGTTTTCCCATTCCAAGTTACGAAAAATCTCTTCCAAAGTTGCGGAAGTTGTTGTCAATCTGTAAACAAACCTAGAATTAATCAAAGCCCGTGACGTGATGGTTAGAGCGTAGGACTGTCATGCCAGAGGTCTTGGGTTCAATAACTTGACTTGCCCGTGCCAACTAAAGTATTTTTCACAGGTACTGTCCCGTTCAAGAAATTGACAAATCCTCCAAGAGTAATTCTTGTCATGAAAAATATTTTCTCAAATTAACCATTCGGATTAAACTATAGGTCCCCTCCATCCCTGACAACATTACTCGCACATAAGAATGGTAAAGAGTTGTAGGCCCTGGTTTTCTACGCACTGCTAAGCCACCTAATTTATTTGTTTGAAATTAATCCAAGATCCCCAATTTCGGAGTCCATTGAGTTCTTCACTGGTAATAAAATTTTTGTTTTTAATTTTCAAGCAAAGTTAAAGCAACTAGCTCGAAGAATAATACGTTTGAACATTTGACAAAACAATCAAAGCAAAATTGTAAAAATTTAGCGAAAAAGGATTCGTTCGATGGATATGGGAGACTTTCACAAACCTACAACAAATGGCGCTATTTTTGTTGACACTAACTTTTGCAATTCTGCCATATCCTACCACCACCAAGCATAGACGAGGTCAAGAAGGCTACAAAAAGGCTCAAACAAAACAAAACCCCGGGAGCCGATATGGCGAATCAGCCGAGCTGTTTCAACGTGGGTGGCCAGCTTTACATCGAGTAATTCATAAAATTATAGTGCACGTATGGGAACATGAAGAAATAACAGAAGACTGGCGCAAAATTATTATACGTCCCATACACAAGAGAGGAGATGTTAACGTGAAGCCACTATAGAGGCATGACGTGACGTTGTTGAGTACCGCCTATAAGATGCTATCCTCTATCGTACAAGATCGGTTAGCCGCATACGCTAAAACCATCATTGGAAAATATCAGTGTAGCTTCATCCCAGGCAAATCAACAACCGATCAGATTTTTACCCTCAGGCAGGCGATGGAAAAATGTCTAGAATTTAATATTTAAGGCCGCCTACGATACTATATAGCCAGGGTAGAACTTTACAAAGCCATGACAGAATTCGGCATCCCAAATACATTGACACGCCTATGTAGGTTGACAATGATTAATATAAGAAGCTAAGTTAAAATATAATGACTCTGGCACGTCAATAAGAGAGAACATCGTATCCAGATCCAGCCATATACTGGCTTACGCAGACGATATCATCAGAAGAACCGAACAAGCTGTAAACGATTCTTTCACCCTTATCGAGCGGGCGGCACAAAATCTAGAGCTGCACATTAGTGAATAAAAACAAAGTACTCGGTGATGTTGACTGCTATAAAAACAATTGGTCAAATACAAGGTGGCGGAGCATGAATTTGAAGTTGTGCAATCTTTCAAATACCTTGAGTCAATAGTAGCAGATAACAACATAGAAGAAGAAATATGTGGTCAGTCTTTTTAAATCCAGAAACCTTACAATAACTTATTGAAAACAAATTCACTCAAAAATTAAAATGTATCTTGAGATTTGGAGTAAAATCATAGTATTTTTTTATTTTGTAAACTACTCTACGAACACATCCTTCTAACGTCAGTGATATAACAAACGTACCAACGACACGTATACAAATGAAAAACTCCAACATTAATTTCGATACTCGAATAAAAGTGAAACTGTTTTTCCGTATTGATTGTGCTTTTATTGTTACATATACATATTTGTTATTCATTATTTATTTGTTATCAAGGAATAGCAGACGATTTGGCTATAGGACGATAATTTGTAACTGAATTTTCAGAATCTTTCTTATTGGCTGGGGTTAGGTATGAATTTTTCCAAAGACTTCACTTCAGACACTCGTTAAAAAGAAGAAATATTAGATGGGAAAAATAAGACACACATTTTTTCAATATAAATTATGGTATTCCATCAAGACCAGGGCTGAAACATTATTTAAATATTGTCACGTATAGACGCCTCAGGTATCGATAAATTGATTGATGTAAGATGACTATAAATTTACTCTGGAAGATGGCTTGAAGAATTTTGAAAGTTTTGAGCTGGATATGCGTCAAATTTACGTTTACTTACTATTAACGTATCTCGAAAACATATTAGAGTTCATTTTTAGATCACACTCAGTATTGGCAGCTCACTCTTCAATAGATTGAACTTCAACCAGGCCTTATTTCTTTTATTTTTTAAAGTTTTTAAATGCGTCAAAGACAAAGTCAAACTCGATATGATTTCTATAAATAAGTTAAGAAAATTGGCGCAAATTTTCAAACAATTTAGTAAATTGTTAAATCCATTTTTAGAAATTTACTAGGCTAAAATTTAAATTTTAGCAATATGCTAAATCCATATGACATCTGTACAGTTATTCTTATAAGAGCAGTGGATGGAATGGTCCAGTCAACAGTTGGGTATTACAATTAATAGGTCCGTTTAAGCTTATTTGCTTTGTTTATTTTCACGAATTGTTACTTTTTAGACATGTTTGGATGCTCGTTTTTTTAATTAAGGGCAATTAGCAGTAGTACCCGTGGTGTGATGGTTAGTGAGTTGGAATGTCATGCCAGGGGTCTTGGGTTTAAATCCTGCCTGTACCATCTAAAGTTTTTATTCAGGGGTGTATCTCTTGCGAGGAATTGAAAAATCCTTGAAGAGTAATTCTTGTCATGAAAAGTGCTTTTTTCAAATTAGCCGTTTGGATTCGGCTTCAAAACTGTACGTCCCCTCTATCCCTGACAACCGTACTCCCACACAGGAATGGTTGAGAGTTGTAAGTCACTAAGCTCTAGTTCTCAACGGACTGGTGCGCCACCTAATTTATTTATATAGACGCAGACAGCATATAGCATGATCACATAAACGAAACTAGAAGAAATTTTTCATACAAAAAATTATGATAAGCTCATTAAATTCTGGTCTTGACAGCATTGTCCAATGGAGAATCAAAAATCGTGTAGTATTCAGCGTAACCCTCCCCTAATGCCACTATCCATGGGTGGTACTTTCATCGACGAGACTGGACAGCTTTCAGTTCTAGGTATATGCATTAGAAACCACTTGTTGTGGAGTGATCACATATATGACATTGCCAAAAATGCTGCTAAGTGTTTACGTATTCTGATGTGGCTCTAATTTAAAGAGCCTATATTCGTCCGAAAGTCGAGTACAATTTACATATCGGGGACCCACTTGAGTCCCTTCTTGAACAGAACTCAAAATAGAGCTCTAAAAATTAAATTTGTCTATCTCTTGAGCACCGACCGTCGCGTCGTCGTAAAGTTTCATGTCTGTCATTATTTTATATCTACTTTGATAAACAATGCGCTTGTGAAATAGAGAGTTGCATTCCTCCCCTCAAACAATTCAACCGTAATACCCGTTCTTCTAGGAATGCTCATCAGTTTACCCTTGAGCCCAATTTCGGGCGTACTGTAAAGTACAGAGATTCTTTTTTTAGTCGCATACACGAATGTGGAATGATTTATCAGACTCAATATTTCCCAATCATTACAATGTGCAGTCATTAAAAACCAATGTGCATCGGTATCTCCTTTCTAATCCCATCCTAATTTCTCGCATTGTGTTTAATCATTACAGGGGTAACATATCCCCTTGAGTGAACGCACAATATAAAAAAAATCGTTAAACCTCATCATCCTCCTCATTTTATTTCGTTTTTACTTGATAGGTAAAACGAGATATATAGGGTTTTTAAATTGGCGCGGGTAGATTTTGGCGCCCCGTGGCGGAAATTTTGTTTTGGTGACATATGCCAATTTTTTTTTTATTATTCAGTTGTTTATGCCAAATCATCATGACAAGTTACACGATTGAACAGCACGTTCAAATGATAAAACTTTACTATCAAAATGAGTTTTCGTTAAGGGGGTCGTCTACCTTCGCGCTCAAATTTCGGGCTTATTTTTCAAGGATGGATTGCAAAAAAATCTATTTGATTAGCCAATTCTTGAAAAACAAAAAAAGGATGATTTTTTTAATAAAATTTGACCTTGACGCGTCGTTGAATGGACTACTGCCGGTGCGACGGAGTAGAACGGCTGGCACGATATCTCAGCTTCAGAACCTTGAAACAACAAAAAAAAAAATTTAGAAAGTTGATTAGGTCTAGACACAAGCTTTTTTGAGTATTTGACAATTTCACAAAATGGCAGCGATTGTGTCTAGACCGAGCGAGATGTTTTGTGAATAAGTAACGCTTTACAGATTTAGGATATCTTTTATAGTTTCATCAAAATCGTGCCAACAGTTTTGAAAAACACTACTTTTGGGAAAACACGTTTAAAGATAAATGTTACAAATAAACACGATTGGCTAACTTACAATTCAATGTCAATCAGCTATGCTAGGACCGTACAGCTCTCCTTCCTCATCATTTTGGCGTTCAAGATCAGCAACTTTCCACTCTTTACGCATAACTATCGTTTTGTTTACCACGTCGCTGATCCTTCGCTTCGAGCGCTGTATGCTTTCCTCGCCTCGTCTCGCAGCACATGCCTCAGCTTTCGGCCCAAAGTGGTTCCATTGTTTTGAGAATGCCCACAAATCTTTAGTTGAAAATAATCACAGCGAGATGAGTTGCAATTTGGACTACATCTTTCCCCGAATGTAGGTGTTTTTACGCCATTATCCAAATTCAGCTGTTCAATGATTCTTTATTGTTTTGGGTGTACGCACCCAAGCACCGCTCCAACAATAATTTTGCCGACAAGTCCTTATAAATTGGCTTCATCAGTTTCTCAACCGAGTGAATCTCGTCATTCTGAATAATAGCCGGCCGCGACACCTGCCTCTGAGCGACGTAAATAGACGATCGGGGCCGGGTTTGAGGCTCGATATCTCATAAACCAGCATGCTTTCGATCAAATCCTTCACAGAGCTTGTTTTTAACGGTTAAGTAAACAATCAGCCAACACCCGTACGTTCAAGGAACGCAAGATCGGCCAAGAACATCGCCGCGGTCCATGATAAGAACTAGGCCTTTCGCAGACTTCAACTTGGCGAATTTTGCATCGCGACTTTGGCCTTCACCCGTACAAGATCCAACTGACCCATGACCATAGACAACGCCGCCGCCGCCGCCGCCGCTTGGTAGCTGACTGGGCGAATCGTTTGGAAGATTACCCTAATTTTGGTCGAAAAATCATCTTTATTGACGAGGCGCACTTTTGGATGAATTACTGTGTCAACAAGCAAAATTGCAGTATATGAGACGACAGTCGACACCAACCCACACTAGGTTCACCAGGTGATAATGCATCCTCAAAAAGTTACCGTTTGGTGTGGATTTTGGGCCGGCGGCGGCGTAATTAGTCCGTACTTTTTTGAAAACGACGTTAGTGAGGCGGTCACCGTCAACAGCGAGCGCTACATAACGATGATAACTAATTTCGTATGGCCCAAATTGAACCATATGGACCTAGGAGACATGTGGCTCCAGCAGGACGGTGCTACATACGTGCCACACAGCAAACGCCACGACATCTAAACACAACATCTACCAGCCCTAAGTTTAGTAAACTTTGTTTTAAAACTTCGTAGGTATTAACTTGCGTTTTCCGTTCGATTGTATCTTTGTTTACTTTTAAAGTATAAGTTTAATGTATTTATAGCGCATCGTGAAATTATTGATGTCATTTTTTTTCAATATTTTCTCTTTTGACCTCTTGAACTCATGATGATACAATTTTAAACTTTAAAAATGTCTGGTGTGTGTTTATATTTATGCATTTATGTAGTTAACAAAAATTTAAATTAATAGGCTACCTAAAACATAATTACGAGTAGATATGTTAACTTAAACAAAAATAATGAAAATCTATAATTTAAATCTGAATTTAAATAAAGACCGATCCTTATCTACAATGTATCACCATAAAGAATGAACGTTCGGCCTCGAGGAGCAGCGTTTTCATATTTTTGTATGGTGATCCTATTAGGGCCTTTTATAATCGATGTTAATGTGGGCCTACCAAACGGTAAACTATAGTCATTATAAAGTTCCACACATACACAGCAGCATAAACGTAATGCAGTTTTTAGCATAAAATGATGGCTAAAATAGTGGAAGTTGTTATTATTTAGGTTTATTTTTATTATTTTTTATTGAGATGACCGTTCACTAAAAGCTAACTGAGCGACTGTCATTTATTGCAGTGGCTTTTAAATTACTGTCGGCACGCTACATGCGCGTACTCGGTTTTAAATGCTGCTGTAGCAGCAGCCAATAGCCTCATTGATAAGTGGTATACCTACCTATTCAAATCGTTTCATTGCCGCGATAAAAGCCGTCGCGTCGCGGCATGATGCTTGTTGACAAAGGGAGTGCGGTACGTTCAAATAATGATACTACGAGTACGTTGGATTCATCATCAAAAGTCTATGTGGTGATTTACTTTAAATGTTCTAAACTGCTCGCAAAGCCCTATTTAAGTATAGGTACGGTATCTAGAAAATCAGGATATTTTTGCACATGTTACTCTCAAATTATTATATTTTTTTTTAGTTTCTAAAATTGACTATAATATTGCTTTAGGATGTATAGTATAGTCGGTGCATTACATATTGCACATACAGAATTGAACACATTTTTATCGTTGGGGTTGCACGTAATTGATTTTTTAATTATTGTTTTTGATACCTACAACCTACATCACCGAACGTACCTTTTATCGGCTCGGTGTTGTGCCTGTGCATATAAAAGCTCATAGTTAAATGGTACTTTTGAGGTGATATTAGGTAATAAATCGAGTGTGATTACTCAGTTGCTTTTAGAATAATTAATTTGATTGGGCTCTTTAGCTTTGGTTATTTTAGATTTTAATTTTTTTATTTTAAAGTGCTGGGGAAAATTATATTTTGGGTAGGTTTAGTTACGATATTCCTGGTTTATAAGCTATAATTACATATACGAACTTTGTCATATTTGTGCATTCAGACCTATCTTTCTTTTAGATTTTTGGGTAATTTTTAATTTTGTTATTAAAAACAATAAATTCGGTTGAATTTAATTAGATCAAGGTAGATCATGTTGTTTTGGGACAGCGAAAATGGAATACATACTAAAATTTTTTATAACTGCCAACTTAATGTAACCTCATAACAGACCATAACATCAGCGCAAAGCCCTCATCATATAAACAAAACATCAACACACACATAAGAAGACATTATACTGTTGAGAAAATGAGCCGACATACATAGGTCAATTAAGTTAACTAAACATTTTCATCATGGTAAAGTACACGAACGAACAACGTCTGCAAATTATAAAAAATTGTCTACCAAAATTCGGAGTCGCTGACCGCAACTTTAAGAGCGTTAACTTCAATTTTCGATAGTAATTCTTGCAAGCTTATTGCGAAAATTTAAGTCTACATCTTCGTTGGGTGATGTTGCCGTGTTAGTGAGACAAGGTTGGTCGAAGTGCCAAAAATATCGCTACCGTTCAGGCGTTTGAAGCAAAAGATCAAAATTAGTTAACTCTACGGGCGGCGGCGGCGCACAGTGTGGGAATTCGCCAATGTAGCGGAATTTAATTCGAAAAATGACTAGTCTAAATTGATGCCAAAACTGTTTTAAAATGCAAGAGTTATTAATTTTACTCCGCTAAAGAGGGTGAGACAAGAAACATTTTGACGATGTTCAAGCGACGACGTAAATGATCCTATGATGGTGTTATCACCAATCAATCTAAATGCTTTACGTTCAATATTGTCCAAGAGGCTTAAGTAAGTTGCAGGAGCACCACCCCAGATATGGGAGTTATACTCAAGCTTTGGACGTATATAAGTCTTGTAGATAACAGCCAGATCAGAGGGGGAGAAAAACTTCTTGCATCGCCTTAGAAAACCCAAACATCTTGCGGCATTTTTGGCGACATCGCGTATGTGATCGTTCCACAAAAGGTGGTTGGTGAGTGATAAACATACCGAGAATATCGAGATGTTCAGTCTCCTCGATGCAAGTGCCATCTATGGATACTGGCAAGGTGGATATATTTCGCTTTAAAAATACAAGACAGCATTGGGGTTTCGAAGCATTAAATTCCACGCGGTTTTTTAATCCTCATTGCACAATGCTGTTAAGGTCGGAATTTAATGAGCTTATAATATTTTGTCATTGCAGTTCCACATCCGAAGAAGAGGGATGTGAGTCTAAAAACGAATATGAAAAGCTAAGAGTACTATCGTCAGCGAAACAATGTATTGCATTTTCGATAAGAGAGTCTGATGCCAAACCCTATCAAATGCTTTTGAAATATTTAGTGCAATAATCTTACTTTCTCCAAAGCGATGTAAAGATTTGCTCCACTGTTCGGTGAGATGAACCATGAGATCACCAGTGGACCTATTTCTACGAAAGCCGTATTGTCGGTCATTAAGAAGCTTTCGATCTTGGAGATATTTCTTGAGCTGATAATTAATCAGCGTTTCTACGATCTTGGAAAGAAGGGACGTAAGTGCAATCGGTCAGTAATTAGAGGGTGAGGAAGATTTGCCTTTTTTGGACAAATGTGGTTTTCCAACCACTCGGAACGAGACCTGAGGAGTTGGACAGATGAAAAAGCTTACGAAGGGTTTTGCCAGCGTTGAAGAACACCTCTTCAGAACAATAGCGGGGATACCCTTCGGACCAGCGAATTTATGTATGTTAAGATCTTTTAGGACTCTCGCCACAGTACGAGTGCGAAAAAAGAAAAATTTCACTAACGCGCTCGATGACAGGCGGAGTCATAACACTCACTGGCAGCGATGAATTGGCGGCGAACTGCCTAGCAAAGAGATTAGCTTTTTCTAAAGAGCTAACAAATGGAGTGTCATTGACAACGAGCGTAGAAACTAGGAACCGAGGAAGAGAAAGAATTCCTCATATTTTTTACAAATGTCCAAAAACTAATACTGCCTTTGGGACATTGCAGTATTTTTTACCGTAATTTTTGGTCATGTAAAAATTTGGTCCATCGAATATGGGCGTTGCAGGCTTGCTTCCTGGCGTGCTTGAACTTATTGTAGTTTTCCTCAGTTGAGTTGGCTTTAAAACAACGGAAACTTACCTTCTTGCCCTAATAACCTCTTTACAGCTTGCATCGAACCATGCGTTTTCCTTAGGTCTGATGCTTTTAACCCTATTCGGGATAAAAGTTCTCATTCCCAAAAGAATCAAACTTGTGATCATATCAGCGCTGGCGTCAACGTCACTATCGAGGAAGCATAGTGACCAGTTAAAGATCCTAAAATAATTATTGAGACCGTCACAGTTGGCTTTCTCGTATTGCCAAACAGTTCTCTTAGGAGCTATTTCTTTAACTGGAGAGTTTTGACACGACAAATTTGCTGATATTACACAATAATCAGATGCGCCTAGAAGAGATAGAACACTGATAGTGTACTTACCAGGGTCAGAGGCAAGAAACAAGTCAAGAGTGTTTTCTGCACGACCTACCTCGTCCGATATTCGAGTGGGCTCTTTGACCAGCTGAGTTAAGGCGGTTCAACTCAGCGAAGATCTCAGCACACACTCCTTCGAATGTTGTGTGGCCCGAATGTTGAAGCCATGAAGAATTGTGTACATTGAAATCGCCCGTAATAACGATTTCAGTGCGAGGATAGGACGAAACAATTCTTTGGATGGAATCAGACAAAGCATCAAATTCACGAGAAGTTGACACATTGTCTAGATTGGGGCTTCGATAAAGGAAGTAATAGTGAATGATTTGCTTATTTACGGAAAATTTTAACCACATAAAATTGAAAAAAGAATTGGTGCAGAGACCATATTGTGGCAAAAACTGATAAGCAACATCATTCCTAATATATATTGCGAGGCCATGAAAAGAATAATGGCACCAAGGTCGGAATCCTCACCAACTTGGGTTTCACTTAGTGCCAATACAGCTGGCCTGTTTAAAACAATATGGGAGTACACCGAAAGAAAATTCGCTGGCGTATACTGCGTAAGGATCTTTTTTTACGCATCCATACAAGTCTTATAACGTCTTGAATTATTTTCGCCCATCCATTAAAAATATGAACAGTAAAATGTGCCCCAAAAACAAACCAAATTAAAATTTACAAAAATATGGAAATTATTTTTATTAACTTTTATAAATAGCCAAAAATTATAAAAACCCATCCGATTTTATACACTTAAAGGCTTAAGTGAAATAGTATTTCTTAACTACAGATAAAATATGTATTATCTCCAAACCAGCAAATTCATCCACTGTTTGGAGGTAGCTAAAAAATAGTTGCTATAATTATGAAAATTTAAATAACTTTTGAACTAATGGTAGACAAACGACAAGTTTTGGTAATAATCTTATCGGGCGCGTGGATTGGTATGGTACCGGTCCCGATGTTGTAAGTTAAGAAGTTAGGGGCTTAAGACAACTTTGAATTTAAGAAAAACTTGCTATAAAAAGAAATGTCCAATAACTTTTGAACGGGTGGTCGAACATTTTCTTTTTGTTTCGGGTTTTAAAACCCATAATTTCTCGGGTGGACAAACAATTGGAAAAGATTTGATTGTGCTATAAACTGGCTTTGATCATCCTTAGTCATTATTTTTGGACGGTAGACGACTTTTTTACCTTCTGGGGGTGTTTATACACACATATTTATACTCTCGCATTCAAGAGATTTCGATTACAATATATTTTATGGGACTACATCTGTTATCCGGAGATTTACTTAAAAAACCCGCGATTTCAATCGAGTCGGTTAGGAGAATGTGGGCATTTATACGTCTATCATGTATGAACATGTTCAAACTCAGCAAGTCGAGAACTTTCGAAGGCGATCAATCTCAAATAGTTTTCCAAGAGTCCAAAGACGTATTTTCGGCGACGTCTGCAGGGGAAATGCAGACATCCAGACGTCTGACATGTAGGTACATACTCGCAATCATGGAGTCTAAAGGACTTATGGATTAAACCAGTCAAGTGTGGTTTCTAAAAGTCTATAAAAACACCAAAAAAACCTCGTGTTCGCCGACCTCTGCTTTACATTTGTCGAAACCATGTTTAAAATCAGTGTGTCGAGATGCAAATCATTTAAAGTGGTTTCCCTTCCTATTTCAATTTTTGGAAAAGACGAGCGTTTCTGTTATCTTGTTACCTGTAACATTGATATCAAATGTATTCCCTTCTCGCCAAAAAATTAGCACTCAGCTTTCATAGTGACTATACAACCAGTTCTATCACGAATTCCATCGTAATCGAAAATTTTTACGAATTTCGAGATTGAGATTTGAGATCGCTTCCAACTCATTTTAATTTATTTGGAGAAAAAGTTTGAATTTCGTTTATTCATTTTGAATAAATAGAACAACAAAATTTCAAAATCAATCGATTTCGATAATTTTTTTGAGAACTGAATCGATAACTTTTCAGCGATACCAAATTTTAATACCAGTCATGAGGTTAACATATGTAAAACCCCACTGAAAAACTTATTCGTGAGATAACTCTGAGTTCAGGATTAACTAGCTCTGGGCTTAAATAATTTCAATATCTTTGGTGCAGTTACTGTCACAGTTAGAATCTTTTGAGTATCTTCTTTCTATAATCGACTATGTAGGAATCAAGTGGCAGTCCACTATTCCTCTTGTGCCTGTTCTCACATTGAAATCCCCTCCGAGAATGAAATTGGTGGATGCGAACTCAGAAAAGAAGTTTTTAAGAAGTGTAAAGTCTCTGTTCCAATGACTTTAATTCAAGTAAAAAGGTATTAAATTTAGTTGTTCTCCGGCGAAATATTTTTGCAGTATAAAAGAATATTGTAGGCAAGGTATACAGGCTAATTTTTCCAATTAGAGAAAATACCATCACGTTTTTGAAATCAAATATCATTTCATTTAATTCGGCCTATTAGCAGCAACATGACAATATTCTCATCTCCCAAATCGCATCACGTATATCAAAAACCAGCAATCACTTAATTTCTATGAACACTTAAGCAAAATGAATTGATCTCTCTATACTTTGTTTCTTTGGCTGTTTTTTGGTAGAAATAATATATAATAATTGACCATACAATTATTTGGCCCAGAGACAGCGAATGGGGATAATTTTGAAGACCGTTTCTCTCTCGTACAAAATACGAATAGGTATATAATGAACAAATTATAACAACTATGTAGATACGTACGTTTTGCGGTTTGCACATTCTTCTTCTTCTTCTGAGTTCTGCTTCTGATGCAGACGAAAGCGTCCCTTGCCGTTTTATGTCGGTTATCCTCGTAGCTTAGAACATATAATACCACCGCACTGTCTACCACCGTATACATCTTTCTATTTCACATTAAATACCCGTAATAAGTGAAATTAGTGGGACCACTATCTCTTTTACCATTTTTAACTGTTGAAGGTTTCTCAGAAGAACACACCGATAAAGGGGAATATACGAGTGTAGGTATGTATCTGAGTTTTGGTAAAGAAAAAGGACTAACGATATACCTAAGAACTGCTGGTGTTAGTTTGATTCTTTTTTAACTTTTTGGGTGTTTTATCGGCCGTCTGGGTAATATCACCCTGGAATCCCCTTATACCTCTCAATATCATACCTACATTCAAGGTCTGCAGATAATAAGAAAATTATACATATTACATATACCCTCGAAAAGCGGTTTTTCAACAAACCCTTATTATTTATGGCTAACTGTAAAAGCAGAGTCTTTAAATGAAAAATGGGCCAGAATGAGTATAGAGTAGGTATACATATGTATGTATAGTATATGTATATATGTATTTGTATAAGGAAGGACTAACATAAAGAAAAACAAAAAATAAAAACCTAAAGGAGGGTAGGCGTTGGATTGGATGGAGTATAGCGCTTAGCGAAGAAAAATATCCTTGTGAGAAAAATAAGAAGAAAGTGAATTTCGATATGATGTTTTCAAAAAGAAACAGAATACATATGTACATAAATACATATCTATGGTATACTTTGTATAGAAGAAAGAAAACAAGAATAAAAGGAATGAAAGAAGAATGCGAAAAGAATGCTAGCAATTTGGGGTATCGTTTATGGTATATACATATACATACATATAAAATAGATATGTTAAATCTATGTGTATTTGATGTTACTTTTACCCTACCGACGACGACGCCGCCGCGCGTTGCCGCGCGCCGTTCCCTATATCACCCTTCCTATAAAAGTTCTCCCATTGTATTTTTTGTATTTTCCTTGACGTTAATTTAGTTTTTCTCTTCCCACCAAAAACGGTTTATTGGTAGTGAATTCTTTTAAGGTTTGCTATCTTTGAACACAGTTGCCGTTCGGATTTTTTTGATTCTAGAGTTTTTTTTGTTAAATTTTGGGGTAGAAAACTTAGATGGGTTTAAGCAAAGAATAAAGGATTTGAAGTTTTTCTTTTTTTTTCCCATTTCTTACTTACCAGGAGATATGTACCTAGGTCCTACTAAGTGAATTGCTTGGCAAAACAAATTGATAAGTGAAAAATAATAAAACAAAATTGAGGATAATTATTATCGATTGTTTTGTTGTTAATTTATAAATATGTGCTATTTTATTCAATCGGATTTGTAGTCAATTTTTCTTCTGAGATATAAGGGGAAAGGGAGAAAATGGTCCTGTTAACGCAAAATCGACGTTTACTGTGTCAATGTATTAAACATAATACAAATTACACCCTCTGTTTAGTGCTGTCTCAAAATGCGTTGACGCGTATGTGAATTAACGTGACGTTTAGTTATCTCTGTCAACGCATCGACTCGCTAAACTTCGATGATCACACGATTTGACAAAATAAAGTATATGTAAGTCAGCGTCTGATATGTCAAGTAGAAAATTTTGACATTTCTCGATATTTTAAGAGTCTAGAGAGACGTCTTTATCTCAAGAAACAGTATAGAGATATCGACTTCAAATAAATAAAATGTCTTTCAAACAATTGTGTTTGTTGTTTCTGTAGGTTTTCGTGTATTGTAACAAAAAGTTGTCAATTGAATTTTTCTAAAAAAAAACTAACTAAGAATTACCAACAATATTTTGCATTATGATATATAATTAGTTTGATTTCAAAATCTGTTTTCTACGAGGTATTTAGTCTAAAACCAATTTTTAGCAATATTAGTAGCATTTTTTGAAAGTTTTTTTATAAAAAACTACAGATTTTGTTTTTTTTTCAAGATTTTTATCTTACGTTTACAAAAATTAAGCACCGAACGAAATCATTTTGAAGTCAATACCTTTATTTATTCACGTAATATCGAGGACCGAACATACATTTTCCGAATTTTGTGTAGTATTTGTTGTAGATTGTAACTTTTATGAAAAAAACTGACTGTTTGATTTTTATAAAAAATGTACGGAATTTTGAAAAAAATTGTTTCTTATAAGATGAAATTATAAAAATTTCGCCAAGATATTTGAGTCGAAAATCCATTATTACCAACTTTAAGCGATGTTTTTTTTTTTTAAACTGTCACTTCGATTTTACTCAAAATTTTACCAAATGTCAAAAACGTTATTCTTCGGGGCCTTTAAAAACCTTTAATTGTTTTTTTTTCAAAATTATACTTGTTTGGTATCACGTCACATTATACAATGTCAAATTTAATTGAAGTCGCAAGCGTGATCACCAACCAAAATGTTCACTTTTTTCTAAATTGCTACCTTTTTGCATCTTTATGTTCTATTATCTGTATAACAAAATTTATTTAAAGTCGATATATCTAGGTACATGTTCTTGAGATATGGAAGACGAAAAACGGTATTCGGGACGAACGAAAACATAGACATTTTTCTAAAAAAAATTAATTTAGATTCAAGAGGCTTTGAAACGTCGAAAATGTCAAAATTTTAAATTTGACAAATCGGACCGATTACAATAACTTCCTATGACAAGTTAATAAAAACTGAGAGAGGCTCTAAAATAATATCAAGTTTCTGGTCATCAAAGGGAGCTTTTTTTCCGGAGATATATGTGCAATCCTTACTTACTTAAGGTGGCGCTACAGTCCGGGGCGGACCTGGGCCTCAACCAACATGCGTCTCCAGCCACCTCAGTCCCTAGCTAGCTGTCTCCAGTTTCGCACGCCAAGTTGGTTGATATCATCACCCATTGGATTGTATTCGAAGACCTTCCGGGCTGGAGCGTTGATGTCCATTCGCTCTACATGACCCAGCCATCTAAGTCATTGGACTTTAATTCTGTTAACTAGGTCAGTACAGTTCGTACAGTTCGTCGTTATATCTTCTCCTCCATTCTCCATCTATGCAGACGGGACCAAAAATCACCCGAAGAATTTATCTCTCGAAGCATCCTAAGACGCTGTCATCTTTCTTTGACAGGGTCCAGGCCTCAGCGCCATAAATGAGAACCTTATAAATAGATGAGAATCTTATAGATGGTGATTTTAGATGCCCGAGAGAGGACTTTACTACTCAATTGCCTTTTAAGTCCAGATAAGCATTGATTTGCCTAGGTAGACAAAGTCCTCAACACCTCAACTACCTCAAAGTTATAGCTGTCCATGGTAACGTTTTGTCCAAGACGTCGTCGTTAAATAACCTTTTTTGATGACAGCATATACCTACTTGGTCTTGCCCTCATTGACCACTAAACCCATCTTTTCCGTCGCAATACTCACACTTTGATCTTCCAATTATGTAAATATCATCTGCGTATCCGAGTAATTGGATGGATCTTTGGAAGATTGTGCCTCTATTGTTGACGTTTGAGTTTTGCACAATTATTTCCAGGGCGATGTTGAAGAAGTCGCATGACAGTGACAGTGCATCGCCTTGTCTAAAACCTTTTTGCAATGTTCAGAAGACTGATGCCTCTGTAGTTGGCGCAATTTAGAGGGTCTCCTTTTTTACGTATCGGGCAAACTATGCTGAGATTCCACCAATCGGGCATGCTTTCTTCCTACCATATTTTGCAGACGAGTTGGTGCATGCTCCCTACCAAGTCATCGCCTGCTGCTTTAAATAGTTCGGCAGCGATACCGTCAGCTCCAGCAGCTTTTCAGTTTAGATATAGCTATGTTCACTTCGTCGAGGTCGGGTAGGCGGAATTGTTGATCTGCGTCGCCTAGGTTGAGTGGTTCTATCTCCCTTACCGCTTAATTCGGTTCGTCATCGCCGTTATATAATTTGGACTAGTGGTCTTTCCATATTCTCAACATAGACTGCGGTTCTACTACGATGTTCCCCTGATCGTTCTTACATGTTTCGGTTCGTGGCTGGTACCCTTGAAGGTTTTTTTTACCTTATGGTAAAATTTACGAACCTCATTCCTGTTGTGACATCCCCCTATCTTCTCTATTGCGCGCTTCTCTTGCTCCCTTTTTTTGCATTTAATAAGCCGGTGTTCCTCTCTCCTCCAACAACTTGCCACTGGGGTTACATGCCAATCTCTAGTTGAGGTATAAGGTACCCGATGTTCACCGCGGGGAGGTGAGAGTAGGATAGACAGAGGTGGGTTTTGAGAAAAAAGTCTCGACGCTTGTGTCCTTTTGAATGCACATGTCTACCATTTGAACATCTAAGTGTAATCCTGCTGAGTTTAATAATAGGCAGTTTATATCTGTTCGGAACAAAGAAAATTCTACTATGTATTTGCTACTCTAAACGCTTTGTACCTTCAAAGATTAAAAAATCTTTTAAATTCTTATTGCTCATTATTCGTTCATCATTAGTTATTCTATCACATTAGTCAAATCTTATGGGATGTCCTGATAATATTCCGCCTATGTTCTTAAAGGTCATACTACTCATCAAATCAAACCCTTTTTAACGTTCGTATCAAGTTGCTAAATTATTCTACTTTCTAAACTTGAAAGAATCTTCAACTTCAATAATAGGTACTTACCTTAAACATTTCTGAAACTTCCTAGCTGATATGGTCCAGCGTATAAAAACCGGGGTTGGTATTTCTAACCCTCTTTTTGCAATATAGGGATACCCCAATGCTCCGTTTTGGGTCCCTTGTTGTTTTGCTTGTTTATAAAGAATCTTCCTGATTTTCTCTGGTCATCGCGCTGCACAAATTCGTTTGTATACTGACGATGTAGTGTTTTACATTTTTCGTTCAATTGGTTGGATGGAGGACTGTATAACTAGGTTAAATGAAGACTCAACCCTCTACAGCTTACAGCCCACATGCTAGATTTTGAAGATTCTTTAATGGGGGTCGATACTCTGGTTCTGATGAAGAAATAGAACCTAATCCATCTACTTTATGTGGCACTGTCCCAAAATAACAAAAGCTGAAAAAGCTAACGTTGCGATGGAAGAAAAAAAAACTTGGAGTTGAACGTTCAACATTCAGAGTTTACTGGTGACGAGTCTCTGAGTGCTGAGTTATTAGACCTATAAACTTCAATACGGTTCTTTTACTACCTGTTTTCATCAAGTTTTTTAAACCAAATCTCTACAGAGGCAAATCTATTCTTAATCCAAAAAGACCCAAATAACTCTTTTAAAGTAACTGATAATGAAATTCGTTAGTATATTGGCTTAGTTTACATTATGTCGCTGATTCAACTCCCTAGAGTAACTAACCACTGGTGTCCGGCCCTTGGTGCATCTCCGATACAATAAACCATGGCATCAAACAAATTTATATTAAGAGATACGACAGCATCTCCAAATGTCTTCCCAGTACTCATCCTGAAGCTGACAGAATCTTTTAAATCCGTCCTGTTCTATCTTTAAATAATACTCAACCGTTTAGTTTTAATTCATTTATTATAAATTAACTTAATGTTAACAACTTGACTGTCGAACCACAAGTGACATGATTAAATATATTTTTATAACATATACATTGGTTTTAGTGTACATGTTGAGTATGTAGACTACTTATGCTTGTGCGCAACTATATTATGTAAATGAAAAGAGAATTCAATATATACTTAGTGTTGCCACTATATAACATTTCCTTCCCCTAATTCGGATATATTCTTGGCTTGTTTAATCGACTGCGACGCCTCAACTCATATTGTCGAAGTGTAGGTTTATATCTTGTTGCCTGTGATCTGACGACTACGTGATCCAAATGTGTGTTTCTTTGCTCGGACTTTGCTTCTGTCTTGGAAATTGTCTTTTCGGAAAACTTCTTCATCTGGTTCAAATTTCTTTTCCAAACGTGATTATCATCAGTAGTTACCAAATAAGTCTGCTTTCCAATCTTCTTTTTCACGACTGCCACCGACCACGACTGGCTCACCTTCAACAAACATTTTCCGATCACGTTGTATTGGCTTGTCCTCGTAATTTGTCAGTGTTTTAATGCCGCCGTCAACTTCTGGCCTTAAAAGATCCAATCTCATACGTAACCTTCGCTTAAACATCTCTGAAGCTGGTGACAAGCCTGTCGTAGTATGTTCTGCCAACCGATGGTGGAACAACTTTCGCGCCAGAGCAATTGCTACCGACTTCTCTCCACCTGCTAAAATTTTCTTCACTGCCAACTTAAATGACTTCACTGCATTTTCGGCTAAACCCTTGCTTTGCGGATGGCCTGGTGGTGATGTTATGTGTTTAATATCATTTTTCTTGATGAAAGATTGAAATTCACTGCCTGTGAATGTAGTTCCATTATCTGTCACCAAAGTTCTTGGCAACCCAAATCGTGCAAACGTTTCATAAAACTTCTCAATTGTTGACTTGGCTACGATGCTGTTCATCGGGTAGATCTCTACCCATTTTGTTTTGGCGTCTACGATGACCAAGAATTGCCGATTCAAAAAAGGCCCCGCAAAATCGGAATGTATCCTCTCCCATGGTTCTGTTGCTTCTGGCCATTGGTTAATCGCAGCTTTCGGAGGATTAGCATTGTGAATTCCACGTACTAGACAACTTCGTACCATTTTTTCGATGCACATATCCAAGTGTGGCCACCACACATACGATCTCGCAAATGACTTTGTTTTGGACATTCCTAAATGCGCATCATGTAGTTCTTCGAGTACTTGCGATTGCAGTTGTTCTGGTACTAGAACACGGAAGCCCCACATAACAACACCTTTGATGATTTCAAGTTCATTCCTTCTTAGCCAATACGGTTTCAAGTCGTCACCCATATTTTTAGTTTTCCATCCCGTTTTAATATTCTTGAGCACTTCCGTAAGCACTCGATCTTTCTGGGTGAGCTCTTGAATGATACCAAAATCAATTAATTTTACTTCTGTAATTACCTTCTTAATATGTTCTTCCACCGCCTGCTCCCTCGTATCAACTTCGTCTTTGAATGAAAATCGGGATAACATATCAGCCACCTTATTGTCTTGACCCTTGATATATTCGAACTTGTAGTTGAATGCTGCCAGATAAGTCGCCCATCTATGCACCCTTTTAGCTGCCATCAACGGGATGCTGCGATCTTCACCATACTTTGCAAGCAATGGTTTATGGTCGCTTCTGATTACTGCCTGCCGAATAAGTAATCTGAGAATTTTTGCACCCCATAGTATACTGCCAGAACCTCTTTATCGAGAACGCTATAATTTCGCTCAGGTGATGACAAAGTTCTGGACGCAAATGAAATTGGTCGCTCTTCTCCAGATGGCAGCTTATGCGACAGCGTTGCAGCAAGGCCTTCATCAGATGCATCACACTCCAGTACAACTTCCCATTCTGGACGATAATGGACCAACACTTTATCTGACGCAATTATGCTTTTTATTTCATCAAACGCAGCTTGGCATTCCTTCGTCCAAACAAAAGATGCTCCAAGCTTTAACAAGTTGTAAATTGGTGCCATGACAATTGATACATTCGGAATGTATCTGCCGTAGTAATTTACAAGACCAGAAAATGCTTGTACCTGTTTGACGTTTCTAGGTGGATCAGCTTTGAGAACTGCTTTGACACCTTTGGGATTCTTTCTTATGCCAGTTTTGTTGATAATTTGACCCAAATAGCAAATCTCTTCTTTGAAGAATTCACATTTGCTTAGCTTCACCGTCATACCAGCGTCTTGCAATCTTTGGAACACCCTTTCGAGATTTATAATGTGTTCATCATCATTTTTTCCAGTCACCAAGATGTCATCAACGAAAACGGTGACATTTTCAATGTCGTGAAACATTTTGGCCATAATTCTCTGGAATTTTGATGTTGCAGGTGATATTCCATATGGCATACGATTTACTAAATATACCCCCTTTGACGTGGACCATGCACAAAGTTTTTTGCTTTCTTCGTCTAGCTCTATCTGTAAATAAGCTTCTTTTAGATCTATTTTTGAATATTTCTCACCTCCGGATAATTTATGCAGAAGGTCCTGAATTCTGGGTAGCGGATAGGTATCTACCTCAAGATATTTATTGATTGTCGACATATAATCGCCGCATAGTCTAATGCGACCATCAGACTTAATCACAGGAACTATAGAGAAGTTCCCCATTTGTTGTACTCTACCGGTGTGAGGATGCCCTCAGCCGTCAGACGATCAATTTCTTTTTCCACGTTCTCTTTCAAAGCATATGGCAAATTTCTTGGTTTTATAAACACTGGACACACTGTTTCATTTTTCATTTTCAGATTTATTTTTTCATGTTTGAATTTACCCATTTTATTGTCAAATACATTTGCAAATTTTGTTTCTAATTTTCAATTTTGGATTCAATACATTTTGTTACTTTGTGTACTTCAATTGAATTTCTCAATGACAAGATTAATCCAAACTCCGTTGCAAAGTCTCTTCCTAACAATGAGCTTCTACCCGGCTCCGTTATGTACACCTAGAGTTTTTTGTTTTTACCTTGATATTCACATTCACATTCTATTTTGCCATATACTTTGATTTCTTCCCCGCCGTAACCTTTTACTTTTAAGTTTGAAGACATGAGTTTTTTAGTTGCAAATAGCTCACTCATTACACATTGCGGAATTATTGTGACTGCACTGCCCGTGTCCAGCTCCATATTAATTTGACACCCATCAATTTTTACTGGCAGCGTTATTAGTGGAAAGGTTTTTGTGTTGGCGGTGATGTTTTTTAATTCAATGTACTCGTCATGTTACATACATAACTTTTGTAGTAGCACTGTTCACTATTGTGCCCCACTCTTCCACATCGATGACATTCATCATTCTTTCGAGTTCTTTCTACATTTCGCATTCCTTTATTATTTCCCGTTGCAGATGTACCAGCAGAGGTATGATCGTATGACTTTATGGTTCGACTCTTCATACTTCTATCATTATGTGATGACCGTGTATATGTGTTCATCTTATTTACCATTAATGTGTTTGCATTGCGACGATTTACCAATGTTTCTTTTTTTATTGCTATTTGCCATGCTTTGTCAAGAGTTATCGTTTCGTCCTCTTCTAATAATTTGTCTAGAATCGGACCATCTTTAAGACCTGTTATGAATATATCACGCAATGCTGCGTCTATCTGATTGCCAAATTTACAATTAACTGCTGATTTTTTTTATTCTTGTGTACTACTCATTTATGCTTTCGCTTACCATCTGCTTAAGGTCATAGAAACTACGCCGTTCAACAAACACTGCCACCTTTTTCCCATAGAAATTTGTTAAATTATTTGTAACTTCGGCGAAAGTCAATTTGTTGATGGTTTTTGGATAAACACTGTCTCTGAGAAGCTTGAAAGTTACATGATGCAATTTAGTTAGCAAAAATGCTGTTTTTCTTTGCTCATCTTCTTCTCCAACACTGAGAAAATATTGTTGAAGTTTTGCTTCGAAAACTTCCCAATCTACTAATTCTGGGTTGAATTCCTCAAAATTGTTTCCAACCGCAATGGTCTGCACAATTGACTTTTCTTCATTTGACATGCTGCTCGTAGAAGATTTATTTTCACTAATCACAACATATAAGAATAATCTCTCGATTTAATATACATATCCTCGTCGCCAATGTTCTATCTTTAAATAATACTCAACCGTTTAGTTTTAATTCATTTATTATAAATTAACTTAATGTTAACAACTTGACTGTCGAACCACAAGTGACATGATTAAATATATTTTTATAACATACATATACAAACATTGGTTTTAGTGTACATGTTGAGTATGTAGACTACTTATGCTTGTGCGCAACTATGTATATTATGTAAATGAAAAGAGAATTCAATATATACTAAGTGTTGCCACTATATAACACGTCCAATTGTCGCAAAAGTTAAGCAAAATTATGACTCGATTAAGTTCTAACTTACTCAGAACTCTGATTTAGATTTCAGTTTGAGATAGAAGTTCGATTTATCAGACCCTCAAATTTCGGGGTTTATGAAATAAGAACTCGGTTAGAAATGTTTTACTTGTTTAAACGAGGGAGTTTAGGTAATATTTTTGTACCACAACAGTTTAAAGAAAAGAATGTGATTTTTGACATGAAAGAAAGTTCTATACCTACATGCATTGAAATTTTGTATTGACTTTTTGCACATCATCATGAGGAGACGTATAATATTTGCAGTCATAATGACCATGAACTTTAAGACTTAACAGGAGAAAATAAATGTTGTGGACATTATGTGTGCAAATTGCTTCAAATCTCAAGCTGTCATTTTGTCCTTTACTCTGATGCCCCGCTTAGGCGATCATACAGAAATCAAGACTGTGAACGTTACAATGAAGCCAGAACTTCCGTGGTAGAGAATTCTTGGGAAATCAAATCATAAAAGTTCTATTTTCAGATTTCTAACAGCAAAAGCTTGAAATTTGTGTGGGAAATTTTGTTTGTATTTTAGAGAATACGGAATACTGAGATCTTAGAAATAAAAACTGGCCAATTCATAGAATGTCAGAAATGCATATTAAAAAATAAATAAATTATTCATTACAACTTTGTTTTATAAATCCGAGATTTAACTACTTTAAACTTAATAATAAATTTATAGTTCTAAGCATTTGAAAAACAAAATTTCAAAGATAAACCGAGAGTTAGTAGATCGAGTTTTAAAATGATTTTAGAGCTTTGTCAGGAAATTGGTTGTTAAACATTTAAATCTTAATTTGTCATTGTTGAAGAATTTTTATTCAACATAATTTAAATAAAATGAAACTGAAATATTACATCTTCGATACCATCGCAAGGAATTTCAAGCCTTTGGATAAAACTCAACTTGTATTAGTTGTAGTGCATTTGAGTATGTTTTATCTACTGTGCTGACTACAAAAATGGTCAGTTCGAGGAAAAGATTTGTTTTCTGAGAAACTCCGGGATTTTGAATTTCAATTACTATTTTGGTCTTCTGCTTTAAACATAAGAAAATACTAAATTTCGAATAAAATTTAAAAATGAAATCAACGTTATTTACCATGAATTGTAAGGAAATCTTAGTATGTAGAACAGTCATAGCTGGGGATGGAGGACTCTTGTTAGCTGAGCCGTTCGTTGCTTGCTAATTCCAGACCTTCATCTTAAGCACTACTGCGTAACCAAACCCACTCTTGTCATTTGTCTTAAATAACCTAATGTTGGATATTTTTGTTAAATATATTTCTTCAGAAATATTAAAGGGAAAACATTTTGTCAAATCAATTCTTCAATAGGCATTTTTCAAGTCATCCACTACGGATGAACACCTTATAATTTAAATGGATTATTATAAACTTTGACAGGAGATTAATTATAATCTCCTTCTTATACCACAAAAAAAACCAAAACCATAAAAGGACAACAAAGGAGAATACCTTTCAGGCAAACCGAGACGCATGTTTAGCGGGGAAAAAGAAGATCCACAACACAACATAACATACCTACCGACATCGGTCGACAATGCCACACCTTCATAATTAAATTATGATGAAGCAAATCTCAAGCTGTTCCTAGTTTATTTTTTTTTTTCATTGTTTTCCAAAAACAAAACAGGAAAATATATTTAACAGTTCGAAATCCATATATATTGGATTGGTTCATATAATAATCAGGGTGCTATTGGGTTCTTCCTGATGTGTAATCCTTCAAATCGCCAAAGTCCTCCGACACTTCCATATAAATATACATACATATGTATCTCTATGTATATCACCCTTCTCGATGGCACAAAGAATAAAACCTAAACGAAAAAAATGAATACAAAAAAGATTGCGAAACCAAAGAGGATATTGATTACATTAACCCCTCTGTCTACATAGAAATGTTATACCTTTATCTATAGCTAGGTATAATATTTTGTTGAACAAACTTATGTTGTAATTATGAGATCAAGTGGGCATGGCTAATCGATTTCACCCCATGGAGAGGTCCTTTACCGTTGACTGACTGCAATACTTTTGTATTTTTCTATTGTTTACCTCCCACCCCCTGACACTTCGATATATTACAATAACAGAACAAAAGTAATAATGCATAGTTTAACCTCCCAATATTACAGAGGGACAAGTATTATTATAATTTAAGGGTCCTTAAGTGTCCTCAACCAGTCGGCGCGGCGGTGGTGGTCTGGCCGCTGCTTGCGGTGTAGACTTGTATAGATAGATAATACTATAAGACTTTTTTCGTGTTGGCTACAATTACCCTTACTTTTTCGCTATCACTAACAAAATAATCCCCATAATCGTTAAAAATTGTTCGAAATAATTATTCATTTTGTCAATTTGTTATATTCATTTTTCATTTCTTCATTTCTTTTTGTTTGCAGTTTAAAACCCCCACCAAAAGATGGCGTCACAAAGAGCAATCCATCAAAAAGACATCGAGAACGTCTAAATGCCGAATTGGATCTTTTGGCTTCATTGCTGCCCTTCGAGCAAAATATTCTTAGCAAATTAGATCGACTGAGTATACTAAGGCTGTCTGTTAGTTACTTAAGGACTAAAAGTTATTTTCAAGGTAAGAAATAGGAAAAACTTTTGTTTTTAAAACGCAAAACACAATAATTGCTTGTAATAAGTTTAACAAACAGTCTGACAATTTATCAATTACCTTTGTTTATATTTTGTTGTTGTTTTATTTTTAAAGCTTCTTTTCCCCTCTGTATATTTATGAGGAAAAGCTGAATGTAATTATTTTGTTCATTTTGTTAAAATGTTTATTTAGAAATTTGCCTTTTTTATTCTTCTGCGGTGAGCAATTATTGCCGTTGTTCGTATAATATAGGTACAGCTATGCAGTCAACCATTAATATAGTATATTCAAAAATTACTATCAAACAACATTGTTAATGGAAGTGTTGTTATGGTGTGGATGGTCAAATACATATTAATGGAAGGACATAACCAGATAATAATAACAACTGTGCAAATCTTTGACACACGTGTCGAACATAAAATGGTTTGAAGTCTGAACTATTTAAGTACACTAAAGCATTGATAAAAACTTCAGATCGTCAGAAGACAACAGCAAAAGTGGACTCTGGTTTTAAATGTAGGTATATTTCCTGAATTTACCATCTAAGCGTATCCGGCCATTTGACCACCCCAACGTTCGATAATGAAGCACAACAACTAATAACTCTACGGTTTATTCAATCTTTTGGGATGGGCCTAATTGATTTTGTGTTTTATTTTTTTTTTTTGAAACTGGATGGGAAATTAATAGAATATTTTATCTGAAAGTTTTTCTTTTCAATGCTTAAAACAAAAACTGACAACAAACTCGACTTATAAGAAACTAATATGATTTAATTGAATTTAAGTCCAGTATTACAAATCAAAGTTAAAATTTCTACGAAAATACATATGTGCGTGTCAATGTAGCCAAAGTGGTAAACTATTGGCTGATTTGTTATATATACTTATTATAATTCACACGATTAAAAACTACAAGACTGCCAGCTGAAGTTGGTTTAGGAATGATTAAAACCTTGGACTACGTATTATATGTCCAAATCAACAATCGATCAAATTTGTACCCTTAGACAGGCGATGGAAAAATGTCTAGAATTTAATATTCCATCTTACCATCTGCTTATAGACTTTAAGGTCGCCTACAGTAGTACAGCCAAGGTAGAACTATACAAAGCCAAAATGAGAATTCGGCAATAAATTGACACGACTATGTAGGTTGAGCATGACCAATATAACAAGCCAAGTTAAAATAGCCGAATTGCTATCCAGACCAATCAACATCTAGAAAGGGATGGTTTGGCCTGCCTCCTCTTCAACCTGACGTTGCACAGTGTGAGAATTCGCTCATTTAGCGGAATTAAATTAATAGCGGTTACGAGTTTTACCTTTTGATAATTCTTTTTTTGCAGGATTAATTATAAATATGTGAATAATGAAATTTAACAACAATTATTAAAATACTTTGTTAATTTTTTTTTTACAGAGCTTTAAAAGTACTCGTTTTTTGCAGTTTGATAGACCCTTCTTAGCAAAGGAATTTCGCTCAGAAAAAAAGCTTATGCTTGATTTTTTTGGTCATATTTATAACTAATAGATACCAATATGAAATTAAAATAGAATTTTATATATACTTAGCCAAAATTTTAATGAACGGAGTTCTGAAACTACGTGTTTTATGCACTTAGGTAAGCACATCAGGAACAATTAAATTATGCTGAAAAAAAACGTTTGTTCCTTTTTACTTATATTTATTAATAAAAAACATAAAATACATAAATTAAAATAAACATTATTTATATTTTTTTACAAAAAAGACCTTAAAAACAAGGTTTTTATATTATTTAGTTGCATTTAAAAGGTCTAAGATTTAATGCTTGATAGCACTTTTTTTCCTTTTCGGAATGCACCTTATACTGGCTATAAAAGGGTCCGATGTTATCAATAGCCTATTTAAAAGACCCGTTATTGTGTCCAACAGCGAAGTTTTTCTCGTTAATAGCTCACGATATTTGCTGTTTTATTTGCTCCTAGCTTCTTGCGCTTCCTCCGAAAGTTGGTCAATCGGCAAAATCGGTGGATTAAACTAATAATAATTTAATTGATTTCAACTATTAAATTATCTACAATTCATGTTTATACACTTTGTTCTATTGAAATGAAAATGAAAAAGTTATAGTTAAAAACAGATTTTCAATAAAAATGTCTTTAAAAGTCCAAAATCGAGAAAAAAGAAAGAAAACTTTTAAAATAACATTTATTTTGAAAATTGTTTTTTTTTTTTATTGAATTATAACTTTTTTATTTTTAGTCCTACATAAAAAGTTTATTTACATAAATTGTAGAGAATTTAATTATCTACAAGATAATGTCAGTATTTTTTGCGAAAAATAACTATTTTCAAAATATCACGTAGAACTCTTATCACCCCTTTATAGAAGATGTCCCCTCAATAAGAGGGAGGGGGGGTGTGGTGGGTTGAGCTCCAAAAATCGAAAATTATACTCACACTTAACTCCCCTACACATACAAAAAAAAAATCTTGTCAATGTAGCACTTCATGTTAATATAAGTAAAATAACAATTATTTTGACATTCATTTTTTGCTGAAGGCCATTTCGAAAATGAAAAAAAAATGTATGGGCGTCGCACCTATGCGCAGCAACTTAAAGCGGTTAATTATAGCAGACATATCAGGCTTTAAAATGCATATAGTCTCGCATCCGAATAACACCGAATAATTTAATTTTTTCTCTAATGAATGTTCAAATTGTATAAAATTACGCTTTTTTTTGTACCCTATCCTCCAACAAATATATTTAAACACCATATAAATTAAAATTTTACTTTCTTTTCAATTCTCCGATATCCTGTTAATAAAATAAAAGCAAAACTTTCAATAAAAACTGAACCGCGCACTCACAAAAAAATAAAGACCTAAACCACCTTAATTGGCCAATTGCCACCGAAAAAATGACTAATTGCAACTTTGACATCAATTATCTTCGTTCTACATCACTCCTGCTTAACAATTCTTTCTAAATCGGTTAGTAGAAGGTTTAGGCTCCAAGTAAAACCAACTTTTACATCAGTTTGTGCATATCATTTTTTTAATTAAATTCCGCTAGATTTGCGAATTCTCACACTGTGCGTTGGTGGCTAGGACTTGGTAAGGAACAATTGGTCAAACAATCAAGGTAAAATCCTTCAAATACCTTGAGTCAATAGTAGCACCCGATAACAACATAGAAAAAGAAATACGCAGGCGGTTGCTTAAAGCCAACAGAGCCTACTCAAGTCTGTCAAAGCTTTTTAAATCCAGAAACCTTACCATAACTTCTAAGTTGCTACATTACAGGACGATGGCTTTGCCAGTATGCACATATGGATCCGAGTATATTATATTAAAGTAAAATGCAATCCGACCTCTTAAGCGCGTTCGTGAAGAAGGTCTTGTAGAGAATTGTTGACCCCTTATCTGAAAAAGGACGATTCCGGAGACGCTACAATCATAAACTGTATGCAATCTACTTCGAAGCTTATATTGTGACAAAAATTTTCGAAGCCAGTTCACAGAGTATAGCTTCAAAAATCACAATAGCATCTGTTACTCACTCGCTGTTCCCTCCGGGAAAGGAAATTCAAACCGACTTTAATATTGAAGAAAGTTATCTGCAATCATATTATAGTCGCTTACTTATGTATCAAATCAGAAGCTCTACAAGCCCTTAATGTACTTTTCCTTCAATCGACTTCACCTCATTTCTTGATTACGATAAAGTTTAATAAAGCTAGTTTTATTTTGGTCTTCTTGATTGATGTTATATTCACAAATTCAAAATTTGTCGTAATAACTTCCTTCACATGTAAGAACATGAGCTGTATTTAACAAAGTAGATGTTTTTCAGGTTCATCAAGTCGATTATAGACATCCATTTTTTGTTTAAATTGTGTTTTCGAAATCCTGAACACTCGAGTTTTAAAAGAAGAACGTTTTTTGACTTCTGAGATCAACCAATCATAATTGACAGAATTATAGTTGAATATTTTACAAAAACTACTTTTTATTAAATCTTTTTTCACTAATTTTAACAATAGTAAACCTTATTGCGTCATCCTATACCTTCTAAGTCAGTAGTCTTTCTGCAGTTGTCAGATTTTCAATAATTTTCTATACATACAAATTTAATAACTAATTGTCAATTTCACATTAAGAGCTTTAACTTTACGTACTTTTCATTAAAACTAAAACCGGGAACCTAGCTGTCATTCTGGTTTGCTTGGCTACAAGTTGAAACGTTAATTTATACGCACACATCTAAAGCTCAAATCAATTTACCGCACACACTGAACGGTGAACGTGTTCAAAAAGTATACAAATGTAAATGGAAAAGTTTTTTTCAACAATTGGTTTTTAAGGAAAGAGTAAATGTATTTTATATAAACTAAATCTGAAGAGTTTAAATGTTCTGTTTCTTACTATGTGCATCTGTATGCATCAAATTGTTCTTTTTTATACAGTATGTTACTCTAGGTTTCTTTTTTTTAACAGGACCGATTAAAATCTCTTTAAAATATGACATAAACTTGAAAATAGGAAATGAATATACATATAAATGGTTGATTACAATCACAAAGAAGTGAACTTATGTGTGTATTCCTTTTTATCGAAACCATTTTCAGTGGACTTAAACCCTTACTCATCTCTATCGTTTATATATTGACTAAGTTTTGACATACCAATTTGATCTGTGGCGATAGTCACAAGTGTTAGCTGTCACAACAAAAATGTAAATGACATATTCCAAGGCATATGACGTTTTTATCGTAATAAGAGGTTTTTCTCGAAAAAGTAAGAATATCATCACATGACAGCTATTTGGTACTTTAATTTGGATATATTTTATTATTAGACTCACTTGAACATTTCACGTTGGCAGCCATTAATTGGATGCTAAATTCTTATTGGACATTGTTCAATCGAGTTGAATTAACTTATTTATCGGTAGCCATATTTAACTTTCAAAAATGTGATCAGTGAGTCTGTGATCAGTAAACAGATTAGCTTACTTCACTTACCACTACAATTCTACTACATTTAAAACTTTAAAAAAGAAGAAATTGACAGATTTGAAATTGAACTAGATAAATGCTTACTGCTTTTTAAAAAAAAATTACTTCTTGTGGAGCAACATGCATAAAACATTAGTTGTTAGTTTTAATAAAAGAAGGTATCTGGTATAGAGTGATTGAATTTTTCAATTTTTTCGCAAAACCAAATTTTGTTTGCAAAAAGATCTGTTCTTTTGACTTAATTATTGAATTCGCACAAATTTGTTCTTACTATTCGATTGTGTTCTTTTGTGTTCATAAAGTTATTTTTTTAAATACAAAATTAAATTGAACTTAATCGTTTATAAAGTGTGTCTACACCACACATCCCTCATGCATTTTACAGATGTCAGTGCTGGAAATTCAATGGATCACTCGTAACAAAAATAAATTGTGCATGCTTAACCACAATTACATATATTTTCGTAAAATTGGTTTGTTCTTTAAATTAAATTAGATTTAAATCAAAAACTCTTTTTTGAAAAAACACCGAAATCGTCGAAAATCACCGATTGAAAAAAACATAGGCTGTCAAAACAAAACCATGCAACGCGGTATACCACGCATCGTGTGGTAATTATTGTTGGATTTCTTATATTTTATTCATAGACATAATGTCAAAATTGCATAATGCAAAAATGTAAACAAATGGGTGTCGAAGGGAGATCGTTACGAAAGATTCCGATCTTCATTCAGTTCAGCAATGAATAAGGTGTTTGTTCAAACGTTGAAACTCTAGTTCAAATTAAAAAAGTGTAAACTATTAAATTTCAGTTCAACACAGAGATCTCGTGAATTGATTCAGAATTAAAAAAACATTTTCTTATTTTTTTTTAATTAACTTTTTCACTCACGGTTTTCAGGAAATTCGAATTGGTCTGAACTTCAGTTTCAGTCAGAACTTTGTATGTGAACTGGAGTTCAGGTTCAGCTGAACTAAGTTTATGGCTAAACCTCAACCAAGCGTTAAGTCGGTCAGGCTTTTGACAGGCTTCTTACCGCGACTTTACGATATTTTACGATATCATGTGTCTTAAAGCGCGAATTAGGAAAACTTAATGTAGCTTCAAACCTCGGGAGTTGAGAAAAAAGTTTAGTTAAATTTACTTATTTTTTTTTGTTTTGTTAATTTATTTCTTTTATTTTTTTTTTATAAATTAAACAACAGAACGAAAGACGCGGTTACTATATACAGATTATGAAATAAAACAAACCAAATTGCAATGACAATACAGTTGTCAGCTGTCAAAGTATGACTAAAAAGAAAATAGATATATTCGGGCGTTGAGCTCGAGCTTACGATATTTATAATCTAAATAGAGCACAAAACTTGAGGTAAAATTTTAAATTGAATCATAAAAAGTCCATTGTTTCTATTCAATATGTCAAAGTGGACACGACCGAACGTATTATTGTCGCTATTAAATTTCCACGTTTTAAACGCTGTCGTCGAGAATTATAATTTTAACGTTTTGAATAAATATTTGTTATATTTTATCACAAAAAGTCAAAATGTATGTCATAAATAACATAAAATTAACAAGATAACTTAAATAAACCCATAGGTATCAATCAATTTGTAATGCTTTTGGTTCGAGACAATGCGACGATATCCTTTTTTCCCAATTAAAACTGCATCCTTTAATTACAACAACGTCAATTTTAGCGCGCGTGTTGTTTATATTTGTATTTACCCATAGATCACCACAAAAGACCAAAACAAAACAAAACAAAACAAACAAACAAATATTAAAGGCCATCAAACCTAAGGGCACGTTAACATTTTTCTTATTTAACTTGACGACACGCGTCTCAAGTCAAAACAAAAACCTACATAGAAATGTCCGAAAGAGTTAATGGACCAGAACGGCCGGCTGGGGAGCTCTATATATTATAGTACTTCTTTCTGCCTCCGATATGAATTACCACTGAACGTTGATACCTCCTCAACGAAACAATAGAAAACAACCATAAGGAAGGCCGACCCGAGCAGATAGATATTCGTACAACTTACCTGACACATTTTCCAGATAGTTGTCATTAATTTCTCTCTGAGGATTAAAAGGACTTTTAGTTGATTGTTTGAGCTGGGAACTTTTAAACCACCATCAACTTTGTTCTAAAGTCAAAGTACCTTCCTGAATAGAAAATAAAAACCAGGAAAATGAAATGGAACTAATGTTAATGAACGTTAGGATATAAAATTTTGTTGTTGTGCCGCGGTGCGGCGGCGGCCGCAAGTATAGTTCCTGTGTGCGAAAGAAGGGAAGTAAGTCGACCATACGGTACATTTTAAAGGCCAATCCTCAGAAGGGGTTCCTTTCGCTATCATGTGTACGTCGCGTCGTTGGTTGTTCGACCGCCAGGTAACAAAACAACAAAACAAAAGGTATCTATCCCCTGACTCTAGTTGTTGTTATAGATGGGTATGGTTCACCAAAAGAGTCATTGAACTTATGAAAAAAGGTATGAACCTATTAACAAAATTCAGTTTAATGCAGCCGTCAAGGAAAGTCGTACGTTCATGCCGTACGTCATCCTCGTCACAGTCGCCGTCCGTTGTTCGTTGATATGTTTTAGTCTTGTAGTCCTCTTGAGGAAACATATGCCATTCTAAATCTATCTAATTGTTTCTATATCTAAGCTGAAGGTACTTTAATTTCCTAAAATACATAAATATGGACTATAATATACGATCTATGATCCTTTTTGAATGAGAATATATCAATATGAAAAGATATTATTTGTTTGAATGTATGAGATGCGTTTCGAATGAGTAATAAACGACTTCTTAATTCAGAAAATATTGGTATAAGCTAATTATAATATGTGTAGGCAACGTTGAAAATTTTAATATTGTCTAATGAATAATAGATTCTTACTTTCATGGATTAAAACAAAATTTGAATGTTATTTTATTATACAAAGTTTTAGATAAAAATAAATAGAAATGGTAATCCTTTATATTAATTTCATTCAATTATTATATGTTATGTTATTTTATTATACAAAGTTTTAGAAAAAATAAATAGAAATGGTAATCCTTTATATTAATTTCATTAAACAATTAATAACTGCATTTTTTCCTTGTAGGTCTTATAATTTAAAACACAAATCTTGCTTAAAAAAAACTATTAGACTAGATGGCGCAAATTTTAAAAGGTTTTAATACAATGTTAAAGCTATTCTTAGCAATTACTTTCTAAAGTTAAAATCACAGAATGGCTACTTTAACTTTAAAGCAATTTCCTAAATCCATATGGGATCTGTCGTTATCCTAGACAAAACTGTCTTGTCAATTTTTCTTGAAAGTACCCATAGCGTGTTGGTTAGTGCGTAGGGCTTTTATGCCAGAGGTTGTGGGTCCAATCCCTGCCTGTGCTACCTTAAGTCTAAAGTTGAAATCACAGAATGGCTTCTTTAACTTTAAAGCAATTTCCTAAATCCATATGGGATCTGTCGTTATCCTAGACAAAACTGTCTTGTCAATTTTTCTTGAAAGTACCCATAGCGTGTTGGTTAGTGCGTAGGGCTTTTATGCCAGAGGTTGTGGGTCCAATCCCTGCCTGTGCTACCTTAAGTCTTTTGACGGGTACTGCTTCTTGCGAGGAATTGACTAATCCTCTAAAAGTAGTTCTTGCCATGAAAGGTGCTTTCTCAAACTATCCGTTCGGATTGGGCATGAAAACTGTAAATCCTTTCCATATCTAAAATTACTTGCACTAAGCCCTGGTTTTCTACGGGCTGTTGCGCAATTTTTTAACATAGGTTTGACAAGGTAACAGTTTGGTTCCTTGGTTAAGATACCTAAATACCTAAGACCGAACTACAATTCATAAGCTTAAGGTTTCACCGGAATTACAAGTCAATACATTTTTGTGGGATAGAGAAATAGGTAGTTATATGCTTTAAGCTGATGTTGGTAACTAAACTTCATAATGGAACACGAGGTTGTACCTATGTTCAATTAAATTTTATAAGAGCAGTGGATGGAATGGCCCAGTCCACAGTTGGAAATTGCAATTAATACGTCCGTTTAAGTTTGTTTGCTTAGTTTATGTTTATAAACTGTCACTATTTAAACATGTTCGGATTCCCGTTTTTGAAAGACAAATTAGCAAAACGAAGCAAAAGGTTTCAAATTTTGAAGTCGCAAGCGAATTGCTAAATATTTAGAAAATTGTTACTCAGTAAAATGTTAAGCACTTAAGAATATGTTGTTTAAAATTTTGCGTCTTAGTGTGACGAATTGGTTTTATTTTATATAAAATAGACATTTTTAATTTAATAAACAAATTGAAAGTAGGAACCATTTTCTTCTTTAAATGCTTTTAAATAAAGAGACTATTTTAAAGGAGAACAATTTAAATTGAATCTTATGAAGCAACATTTTATGGCAGTTACCAGTCAAAATATTAAAAAAAAATTAACTTTTGCAATCAAACACTTTCTAGTAATTCAAATAATGTTAATAAATATCCTATATTTAGAAAACAACGACAAATTCTTTGCCATATGATAAAAGAAATTGATATTAGGACTTAACAATTTTTTGAAATAAAACGAAAACCATTTCATATTTTTTAACAACTTTATTATCGGCGTGAAGTACTTTCAAAAAAATTCATGAATGGAACTCGATTCCGTTTATATCGCCACCAATGGCACGTTTGAAGCGGTCGATTCGTTTGGTTTAACTTTTGATGAGTCGAGCTCTTTTTGGCTTGTTGGCTTAAACAGAAAATTGTATAGATGGGTTAAATCGTGTGAACGAGGCGACCAATTGGTCCAACTCTAGACACCCTCTACAAGCTTACACTCCAATAAATCGATTATAAATTATGCTGTGTGGCATGTGGCACCATATTGTTGAATACAAATGCCGCCCAAGTTCATATCTTCCAATTCGTGCCTTAAATAATCGATAATCTTGGAGCAAAAACTTTGTCCATTCACAGTAACGTGGCGATCGTTATAGTCGATACAATTGTGTGGCCCAATAACACCGCCAGCATATAAACCGCACCAAGCCAAAAATGTAGATCGACTTCAATTCTTGAGTCAATTTTGGTGTAAACCATGACCCTACGAAAAATACGCCGTATTGTGGTCTGGGCGAGCGACGCCCAATTCTTAAGAATCCCGTGGAATTAACCAATTTGGATCGTTTTCAACAGACGTTTGAACGGCAGCGATATTTTCGACCAACCCATCGATACGGCAACATCACACAACGAATATGTAGACTCAAATTTTTGCTCTAAACTTGTTGTCTTCTGTCTACTGCGGCGAGAATTACGATCGAAAACAAGAGTTAACACCCTTAAGGTTGCTATCATCGACTTCGACTTTTGGTAGAAAATGATAATAATTTGCAAGTATTTCTCGTTTGTATCTATACTTTACCATGATGAAAATGTTGAGTTAACTAAATAAATTAACAATGACAGTTCGATGATTAGTCAAAGGGTGCGTTCACAAATTAGTTTGAAAAGTTGTCTAGAGCCTATTAGAAAAGGTGAGACTTTACAACTCTGCTCTATGACAATTATGATACCAATTTCTGTTTAAACTAAATAAGAGAAGCTTTGAAGTTCATCTTGTTTTATCTCAGACATATTTTGCATGGATTTAATTTTGTGCTAAATAACTGAGTTGAGGACTATGTACATTAGAGCGACCAACAAATGAACGAATATTCATCCATTATGATATTTCTTTCAGATGGCTTGTTTCTTTGTTTTTATTCGTCATTACAGATACACAACGAAGACTAGAATGAAATTTTTAGGTTAAAGCATTTTGCACATGAGCTACGAACTGCGAACTGTGGATGTTCGCATATTTTGACTTTTCTTTCATACTAGCTTTATTTCTATTCGCAGACAGCGACGAATTGAATTACCCTTTTCTCCATATTTTCCTCAGCCATGATCTTTTACACAAAAACAAAACAAGAGTGGTATAATTTTGAGGTTATGTTGCGCGCGAACAACTTATTCGTTGCGGTGTGGATATTATGGGGAACGCAAATAGAGTTTGACTGTTCGTAGCAACCACACTGCAATTCGTTACTACCAAACTGTTTTTACAAAATTTTCCTGTTTTAAAGAACAAAATGCAAATTTTATTATCCTAACATTAGTGTCAATTGGTTTCTTATAATTTAAATGTGTTTTTGTTTGAAATTGACTTTTTGAAATGTGTAAAATCACGTTTATTCGTCCATTCGTTCGTTCGTTCGTTCGTTGTTCGCTCTCATGTGCAAGAGTGCCAGGCTCTTAAGACGAGCGCGAATATTTTATTCGTTGAAGTGTGGATAGCATGTGGAACGCGAATTGAGTTTGACAGTTCGTTACAATCGGATTCCAATTCGCAACACACAATTTGTTATCTTAAACTTCTCTTATTTCGGCAATGAATATGATTATTTTATTACCTTAAGATAAACTTAAGCTATATATTTCTACATTTTCGTTTGCACTTTGCCAAGAATTTAGGTTTATAAATTGTATTAAATTATATTTATTCATTCATTCGTCGGTCGTTGGTCACTCTCATGTGAATGGGCCTTTAAAGATAACCTGAATAGTCTGGGCACTTCTTTGGGTGTATTCAATATAAAATTAAGTAAATACCAAATATTATTCTAGTTTTATTTTGTTTTCAAATCATTAACATATCCCTCTGCAATCAAAGTACCTTTTAGCAAATAGAACTTAATTTAACTATAGCCAATCATTCTTATTATACTGCAATCACTTTTAATAGTATTTTTAATACCGAAATAACCTCTTCAAAAACGTTAATTTAACAATGAAATAATAATTTTTTTCCAATTATATCATCAAACAACAAAAAAGAAAACATCAATTTAGCCATATTTCTGCAATCAAAGAATTTCAACAATTATCTTGTTGTATTTTTTTCCATGTAAAAAAAAACAATTAAATTGTTAAATTGTATAATTTACATGACTTTGATATAACATGCATCACAATCACACAACATACGTTTTGATTGAGACATATTTCATAATCTTTTGCAGGTAGAAAGGTTTGTAAAGGCAAGGCACCTATTCCTACTAACTTATAGTTGAATTTTACTATATAACAATTCGCCAGAAAATCCATCAGCAAATAACATACAGAAAACTAGGTTAACAATTTCCCATTCTCACCATCACCACACATATCTAATTGTATCTTTTGTTGTTAGTTGTTGATATTGGTGGTTATAGATAGACCTGCTTTTCCCTTGGCCGGCTAGCCCACAAAATCTAAGTTTCTATATGTATTCCGTATAGAATTTGAGTAAATTAATTTTTGTGTTGTTATTTAAAACACCCAACACAAGGTCATTTGGTCAGAAAGGTCTTTCACAAATACAACAATAAAGAACCCCAACATGTGTGTGTGTGTGTTTTTTTTTTTGTCTAACCTCTGACGACGCTGAAGACGTCTAGATGACGAAGGCAGCGGCCGTGGCGGCGGCGTTCGGCGTTTGACGTTCGGCAGCAGCAGCTAAGTCGACGATTGCTGAAATCGGCTCTGCGTGCATCAAACTTAGCATATGGTTTGCCCAGTTTTGTTGCCAAACGGTCACGCCATTGCGTGACATGACGATGGAGATACAAATGAGCCTGCTACCGTTAAACCTATACCTAAGTAGACATACCTTTGTAGTACTACGAAAGTCAGACACTCCACTCACTCATCTATACGCTACTACATCAAACACCAACCTACTATACGGAACAGAAATATCAGTCTATACCTAATAGTTGCATTGTGTATCGAAAGTTGACTTTGTTTTAGAGAAAACGTAAACATGCATGTTTCTAGTTTCTAATCCGCAAAAAAAAGCGTTAAAAAAGGATATAGCATGTCAATCACTGACAGCTGCTGTCAGTTGTTGATACTTATAGTTATTGTTATAGCAGGGGTGAGAAAGAGTAAGATAACAAAACAAAAAATAAATTACGATAGAATATAGAGAGTAACGTGATTTGTCAACAATTTATTTTAAATACAGATAAGTGGTTCGATCAAAAGTCAATATTTATTTATGTTGTTAACAGAGCGGCCATCTTGGTTGCAGTTTTTTCTCCAACCTTTATCTTCTTCTTGGTTTCTCCTTTTTTTTGACATCTTTCTTTTGACAGGGTGGAAAAATGTAATGGCGGCTCGTAGAATCCACCAACCCTCTTCGAGACGAATAATCTCAGAAGAATTGTGTATATTTTTTTTTTTGGCTCGACGATGACGACGACGTGTTCCCGTCTCTTCTTCGATTAAGGTTCTTTGTAAATCCAAACGCTACGCTCTGCGCAGATACTATTTAAGTTTTTATTTTGTATATACTTTCTCCATTTTCTGCCTTTTTTATGTTTATCTTCTCTCGTTCGTTTTCGTTAACCACCCAAGAAAGATTCACTGCTAAAATTGGTAATACATAAGGCACACAGACAAACCCCTATTATACCTACAGCTAAAAGTTTACTTATCTATTATTTTCACTGTCGATATTTATGCAGAAGCAGAATGGTCTTGGGTTTCGTTTTCTAAGAAAAAGACCAAGGGATTAATATCCTCATTGTCATTTATATTATATATGTATATATAGAAGTCAAAAGAGGGTTTACTATTTTACTTATTTTATTATTTATTATCATTAGAATGACTACAGAGAAGTGGGTTATTGGGTGGGTGTTGGTGGGGTTCTGAAGAACTGAAAATTTTTAATAATACATGAAGATAGATTTTATACTACCTTACCTTTGACGGGGGTTCAGTCTCAGAGACAGTGTTGTTGTCTGTATACTCTTTTAAAAGTGGGGCAATACAGGGTTGGAAACATTTTAATATCATTCCTTTGGGAGAAGCATGCGCAGAAAGTTACAAAATATGTATCCAAACAATTCGCATAGCTTTGTTTTTTTTTTTTTTTTTTTAATTTTATGTAGGAAACTATAATTGTGGATGGAGAGTGGAATGGAGTGGAGAGTTCATTATAAAGCGGTCGATATTAGAGCAGGTATTCATTGACGCGTTTCATCATTAGTCACCTTAATAACGGGCTTTATCAATTGAACACTGCTTTATTAATAAGTTTTATTATCAAGGGGTTATTTTGCTGAACTGGTGATGGAATTTAAATTTAGCTTCTATTTCCAACAGTTATTTTTACTCGCATTACATTTTATTGTAAGATATAGATAAAGTTTTGTATATTAGTTTTTCTCGCTAAATCACATTAAATTTTAATCAAGGTTTAGTACAAAATGCTTTATATAAAAATAAATCTAGAAGCTGTAGAGATAAAAAAATAAATACAGGGTTATCCATTTTGCGGTTTCAAAAGTAAATGTAAATAAAACACATACCTATACATATAAAATATTTTTTGTTCGTGATATTTCTTTTTTATTATAAAGTTTGAACGTTGACATTATGTGTGAAACACTACATCGTTTAAATGACCACCATGGGAATTGTTGCAAGCATCGATTCTTTTGAGGTAATTTTCGATCACTTTTTGGCGGTATCTCAGCCATATTTTGACAAATGTTGGTTTTTAAGTGCTCAAGAGTCAAAATGAAAAAATCCAGCGGTGTAAAATCGCATAATCTTGGTGGCCAGTTGATATCGCCACGACGAGAAATTACGCGGCCAGCAAATGTCTCTTGCAATAAAGCCATATTCGCTCCAGTTGAGTGGCATCTGGCACCCTCTTGTTCAAACCACATTTTCTTCAAGTCGCATTATTCAATAGCAGGCAAAAGAAAGTAGGTTATCATTATGACCATAACGCTCCGAATTGATGGTGATAGTCGTTCCATTGTCGTTTTCGAAGAAGTAAGGTCCAATCACACCTCCGGACCAAAAAGCGCACCAAACAGTGACCTTTTTAATAGATGTAATGGCATCTCTTCAATTACTTGAGGATTCTCACCCAAATACCACAATTTTGTTTATTAACATACCCACCGAGTGAAAAATGTGCTTCGTCGCTAAAGAAAATTTTGTTCGAAAAATCGCCGTCCACCGACTGTTGTTCAAGCACCCATTGGCCATTCGACGCATCTACCACGTTGTGAATAATCAGCTGGCTTTAGTTGTTGTGTGAGCTGAACTTTATATGGATGTAGGTGTAGATTCAAATGCAAAATACGCCATAGTGTGCCTTAAGACAGTCCTAATTCCTGAGAACGACGAGGAATCGAAGCATTCGGGTCTTCACCAACACTTTCACTTACAGCAGCGATATTTTATTAGCGAAAAGATGATGCAAAAGCCTTACAATATCTGTAACCAATCCAATATCTTAAAATTTCCTCAAAATTTTGCCAATTGCTTGCGTAGTTGGACGATTATGTAAACCATAATCTCCTCTTAAAGCACAATATGTGACTGTGGCAGAATCAACATTTTTTAGTAAGTTGACATTTTCGTAGATTCTTCGAATTAATTAATTTTCTCTTTTTTTTTAACTTAGTTAGCAATTCGTTGTGATGTTTTTGATGCATCACGTTTTTCTTTAGCTTGCAGTATTGTTCAAGCTGCATATGAACGATAAAATTATCACAAGGTACATTTCGTATTTCTTGTGTTTCTCGAAATCAATTTTTGTGTTTTTCATTTTTAAACGTTAGTACGTTTGATACCACCCTGAGGCTCGATGGATATGTGCTTGTAGAGTAGTGTCCAACATATAAAAGTCTACGACTTCATTTTAAATCTCAATATGAATTCTCATGTTTCAACAGAATTTCTTTTCAATTTATTTCAACTTATGTTTGCTAATTTAATTGCTCGTGCGCTTTTGAAATGAGCTGACAACTCAACTTTTATTTAAATGCATTTTTTTGTGCTACAAAATTCTACAACTGTAAAGCATAAAATCGATCTTTGCGTTCTCTGCAAGTCGTTTTAATTTATTTTTATGATTAATCGTTAAACTAAATATCAAAATATAGAGAGGAGATAATAGAAAGAACCTGAATAAAACAACAACAATTACTTGTGTGTACTTAGAAAAATGCTAATCGGTTCAGTATAGTTCGATAGAACGAAAAAACCTGTAATTGGCTTACAACTTTCATGTGGGTGCGGTGGCGTAGTGCGTAGTGCATTATTAACTTAGAGTGTCCGTATGGGACCAGTAAGTTAGTTGTAAGTTATGGATAAGTAGGCTAGTTTTATGAATTTTTGTCTAGCTTTAAGATAGTCTTAAGAATGAATTAATAAAAATGAATTTGGAAAAAAAAAAAAAAAAAAAAGTGCACTAGCTCCTCACACGCTAGGTCGCTTGTTCAAGCCAAGCTCGGGCAAAAGTTCTTCAAAAAATTAAATTGAACATACATAAAAGCGATTAAGCACCACTAAAGGAGTCTGATGATCGGGTTGGTCCCCGTGAAATAGCTATAACTCCAGCCTATGAACTTGGTGGTAGCACACACAAGTTGTTGTTGTTTCATTCTAAATTTTCAAAATATAGTTTTGTTTTGTCAAGCTGACTCGATTAAGCCTTACTAATAATCAAAAATGAATCTCACTAAAAATTAAACTGGGTTCTAAATATTTTACCATACTCAATAACCATTTTAATACTCAGGTTATGATCTAACTCCTGGTTTAATTTTATTTTTCAGAAACACAATTAAATATAACTCCCGGTGTGCACATCATATATTGGTCAAAGAGTCAAGATTTGTTATGATTGTTGGTCAATATTTTATTAAAAAATTACATAAATGAAAACATACTCGTTGTGAAATTTAATTTTATTTTTGTATTTATAAATGTCCATCATTTTAGAAATGGCTGAAAAAAAAATTGAAAAGGAGTAGAAAGGAGTACATTGGAAAAACAGTCCGAAACTGTCGATCATCTCTTGTGGAGATGCAAAACAGTTCAGAATACACTTTATTTGGCTGGCAGGTCATTGAGACTATCCAGAAAATTGCATAGCTGGCGAACTTGCAAGAAATTAGACAACTTTACCTTTGATGGGAATAAAAATTCAACATCGGTATACCCCTAGAAACTTAAAAACTTTTGCTTAAGCATGATACGATAAAGAAAGCAAACCATAGATGGTCTAATACAACAACTTGTCGTTCAACCAAATTAATTTGGCCTATGCTTGATGTTAAACGCTCTAATCAACACATTTCGGTTGGTAGGTTGCACATTTTCTCCATTATAGGAGTCCCTACAGGACACTGCTTAATGACTATAGGTATGCTTTTCGACTTGGAACTCCTGCAAACTATTTTTGCAGAGCTGCATGGATGAAGAAGAAGAGGAAATAGTGTCTTATTTTCTATGTCCATGACTTGAAGTCTTTTACTACAATCATCCTAGTGATTTAAGAAATTTTGGCATCTATTTTCTTAAACACTTCATAGCTAGCTCTCCTACTGGTTCAACGAGTAAGGTAGATCTTAAGATCCATGTGGTATCACAACGGAACAATTATTACTCTAAGTGTCTTGGTTTTTCCCGTCAACAGCCATTTTAATAGATAGGCCATTGGCGGAATTACCGCGTCAATTATCAAGTAAATAAGTCCCATTATTGATCAAATGAACAAGTGACCATTGCGGGATGATGTTATTCGTAGTGTAACATATTATCTCACTTTTTATAATTGTAGTATAGTTAGTTTTCTACTACAATATCGAGTCTCTACTGTTTTTTATCGAGATTATTAAAAATTATGTTTGTGTGTATTTAAACTGATAAATAGCTTAATATAAAAACATTCAATTATGACTATCAGTATTTTAATAAACCGTCATTTTTTAAACTTCCCACCTACAAAGATTTGATTTCCATTCAGTTGAAGAAGTTTTTCTTGAATTGTGATATTTCGCTCTTCAACCTCCAGGAGCCTCAAGTTTTTTAGACTTAATGAATTTTTTCTTTCATTAAAAAAAAAAAAGAAGTTTTAAGTCGACTTTTTTAGACATTTCTTTTTTAAGGTTTTCATTTTAAATCAGAGAAGAAAGTTCTTCCTCCAAAAGCTTAAAATTATATTAACATCGTAAGAACTAGAAGCAAGTGGAAGTTGATAGAATTGCAGAATTTCGTTTAGAAGCCATAATTGTGCGTTTAATTAAGTGGAGCGTTTGATGGGCTAAAATATTTCACTGCAATGTCTTCCACGGTAACTTTAAGTTTTGTTGCTGACAAAATGAGCTCATCAGCCGCTGCTAACACTTTTTCTTCAAACCGAACACCACCAGTTTTCATCTGGGCGTATTTGTTATAAGGAAAATTTGCTTTTTACTTTATATTTCTGATCCGCAAATGTCTAAATCAAAGAAAATAAAATATGAAGTAACATCTGGTTGTACAATTAATTCAAATTTTCCAACAATTGCTACCAAAGCCTTATGGTGGCCTAAAGCCTTATGATTTCGAAATAATTCGATCTGTTTTGAACTAAAGAAGTGAGCAGTTTACTACACGATAGCGTCAGCGGTGATTCCAAATTCAAATAATTGAGTCACGCATGACTGACCCGTAATTCGGCCAAAGAATTCTCAAAATTGTATTTTTAACTTCAATGATCTTCCTAGTTACCGAAAAGAGGTTGTCAATGTATGTATAGAAATGTGTGCTTTCATTTTTAACTTATTTCCCTATTTTCTCTCTGAACTGTCATTCCGTAATATTTATCTCCAGTACCTATAATTTTTTTAAGAATGTTAATTATATACTTTTCTTTTTTGAAGGCAAACATATTATATTAAATCCCAAAGCTCTCTTCGTATAACACAATACATCAGGAAATTTACCACACTTTTAAAATAAAAGAATCCCAGATTACAAAATTGTAAAAAAAAATAAAAACATTAAAAAAAGCTGCTCATAAAAATGAAATACATTTCTGACAACCTTCCCACCCTGCCCCCAGTACATACAGCTGTATACCTGAAAAGAAAACACAACTTATAGAAGAACCGACGGATATAATATGTTCATGTGAAAAGATTATGCAACCTGATAAGCGTCAACTCCTCTATCTTAACAATATATTTACCTACTAGAGTTACTTACTTAATTAAATCAAAGGTGCTGTTCTTCAGCAGCCACGACTCTGCAGAAGAGCCAGCGCACTCACGAAGTAATTAGACAAATTAAAATCATACTTATGAGCTCAAACAGAAAAATAAATCTTTGGGATGGTGATGACGACGATGACGACGACGTACAAGTCGACGACGACCGGCGACCGACGCGACGAGTTCGACGTCAGACAATGCGGCAAGCCTAGGTTCCCATAAATGATATTAAATCTGCTTTCATAACCATAATTATTTTAAGTTGAAAATCTATGTATAAGCGGTGGCGGCGGGTAATATGGAAATGTGACACCCTGATGTTGTTGGAGGTATTAATTTGGCGGCGGCGGGCGGTGTGGTGAATAACAAGTGACAGTTCAGCCAACGCATAGTGTGTGGTCTGGTCTCAGTCTCATGACCAATGTTCGTGGAAGCTTTTAGCGGATTGACTACCTATTATACCAGTGATCGGTGTGGTATTGGGATACTATAATAAAAGTTACTAATTGCCAAAATGACTTTTTTATGACTGACTGTAAAAAACGTTCATTTTTTATCTACAATATCGAAATTTATTTTGAAACAATAATTCTATCAAAAAAAAAAAAAAAAAACGAATGGAAAAAGAAATAAAAAGGTTTTTTTAGTCTTAGCAGGGCACTCGAACTAATTTGAACGACGACTGCTGCTTGATTCCTTCTTCTTTCGCGCTACCCTCGCACCCAACGCTACCAACGGGAGCAATACGTATAGCATAGTCTGGCATGATGATTTAATACGCTACCCTAGATAAAACCCATAAAGGCACCAATATAACCTAAGGGGTGATGTTATTTCTTTTCAACCACTATAAGGTAAACTACTTAGAATTTTAATAACATTCATATAAATACAAAGGAAGCAATATGGCAATGCAGTAGGAGAAAAACGAAGACGACGCGAAGTAAATTAACAATAGATGAGTGGCAAATGAAATTCTTGATTTACTGGGGCGCATGATGTGTTTCAAAAAATCGAACCAAAACTGAAAAATATAGTTAGTGCTGAATTTTAAATTTAAAAAAAAATGGGCGGAATTTGCTGATGAATTCCAAAAAAAATCCTATCAAAACCTTCGCAAATATTTTTAAATCAAGTAAATTGTTGGAATCGCCGGAGCCGCGCTGGTATGCCCTATTAAATAAATAAATTAGGCGGCGCAATAGTCCGTTGAGAACTAGGGCCTAATGACTTATAATTTTCAAACATTCCTGTGTGCGAGTAATGTTGTCAGAAATGGAGGGGACCTATAGTTTTTTTAAGCCGAATCCAAACGGCTTATTTAAAAAAGCACTTTTCATAACAAGAAATACTATTGGGGGATTTGTAAATTCCTCGCAAGCGGCAGTACACGTGCAAAACTTTAAATCACATAGGCAGGGTTTGAACCCAAGACCCCTGGCATGACAGTCCAAGGCACTAACCATCACGCCACGGGTACTACGGTATGCCCTACCTAGGCAATTATTGAACATACATTTATTCGTATAATATTTCTTAAAGCTGGATTTCAATTTGTTGGCTTGGGTTATTAAATTTCTTCAATCAAGAAACCTCTTAAGCTATAGTTAAATGAATTAAACCAATGCCCATGACGAGGTTACAAAAATACCTTCCTTCACTGATTTGAGTCCCGCTGAGGCAATGATTTTTTTTAATATTTCGTATACTGTTTTGAAATTAACTCTAATTATATAATAGCCCGGTTTCGATTCCAAAGTTGTTAATTAAAAGATACTAATTTTCTTTTTTTTCATCTTTTCTTAAGTCTTTTTTTCAAGATATTTTTTAGATTTTATTCTGAAAGGTAGTTGTATTTCATTTGATACGGAGTCACCACAAAATTTTGTGGGACTGTAAAAAAATCGAGATTACATAAAAGATGAGTCGTCAGATAATTGGAAAAGCACACAACCAAGAATTAGTTGAAATAAATTAAAAACAAATTCTGTCGAAATATCAATGTTCATCTTCAGTTTTAAAATGCTTTATATGTTAGACAAGACTCTATGAACACATCCTACTTACTTTAGGTGGCGCTACAGTCCTGTGTGAACTAGGGAAATAAACTTCTCCATCTACCTCGGTCCTTAGCTAGATATCTCCAGTTTCAAGCTCCAAGTTGGGTGAGGTAACTTTTTTATGCGCGCCACCTGATCCGCGGTCTTCCTCTACTGCGCTGTCCTGTGGGTGTGGATTCGAACACTTCCCGGGCCGGAGCATTGGTTTCCATGCGCCCTACATGACCCAGCCATCTTAGTCGTTGAAATTTTAACCTTCTGTCTAAGTCTACGTCGCTGTATAGCCCGTACAGCTCGTCGTTCCATCTTCTCCTCCACTCGCTTTCTATGCATCCGGAACCGTAGATCACGCGAAGAACTTTTCTCTCGAAACGACCCAAGGTGCTTTCATCCGCTTTTGTCATAGTAGGTACATGCTTCTGCACTGTATAGCAGGACGGGGAAGATGAGGGTCTAATATAGCGACACTTTGGTCCCTCGAGAGAGGGCTTTGCTACTCAATTGCTTTCTTAGCCTAAAGAAACAGCGGTTGGCAAGAGTTATTCTTCGTTTGATCTCAGCGCTGTTGTTGTTTTCTGCGTTAATAGCGGAGCCTAGGTAGACAAAGTCCTAAACTACTTCAAAGTTACGTCTGTCGATGGTGAAGTTTTGACCGAGACGTCGGTGTTGTATGTCCTTTCTTGATGACAACATGTGCTTTGCGTTGCCTGCACAAACAGACGAGTTTGGTAGGTATGCCAAAACTAGACATGCCTCTATACTGCTCGTCCCTGTAAATACTGCCATATGCGGTATTGGAATTGATGAAAAGATGGTGGGTGTCGCTTTACTATTCTTGGGTTTTTTCCAATAATCTGCCCTAATGTGAATATTTGATCGACTGTGGACTTTTCTGGTCTAAAACCATATTGATAAGGACCTATCAGGTTGTTGACGATGGACTTTAGACGTTAAATAATACGGCAGAGAAGATTTTGTAAGCGATGTTAAGTAGGCTGATGCCTCTATAGTTAGTGCAGTTAAGAGAGTCTCCTCTTTTCAGAATCTATGAACACATTCATCGAGCCTTAAGTTGGTATCAAACGTTCCAACGTCAAAAAATGAAAAACTCGAAAATTGTTTTCGATACTCGATTAAAAGTCAAATCCTTTCAATTTATATTTGAATATATGATTCCATATATAGACCTGTCGACTTAATAGATAATAGAGACAAATTAAAAAAGAGCCATTTATAAGAGTAAGATAGTTCATTAAACGGATGGAATATGACAATATTAGAATTTTGATTTTAAAGCAAACTTTGTAGGTATTGTACATACATTCTATGGAATTATTATAACTGCTTCCAACAGCTTCCAAAAGTATTGTTTTCAATTTGTTGCTACTGGACAGACAAAACAAATGTTACTCAGCAATCAAAATTCCAAACACCTAACTAGCAGCTATCAAATATTTACAATAGCTTTTAGAACACTCGAACAATTGACTCAAAGAAATTCTTGGATGAAAATTCTTGCTCCCTTAAGGCTATTCAAATCAAAACTCCAAATGCTTTCGGATTCTACTCCTTACTGAAATTATTTTAAGATCTATTTTTCAATACATTTCACATCAAAAATAATCGTGACACCCAAGCATTTCCAAATACAACCTTAACACCTGCCTTACACTTAACGTGATGACAGGTACTTTTTGAAATATTAATTTGCTTTGAATTGTTGAGAACGAAAAGACCAAGTGATTTCGAGTTTGAACCGTCAAAGTAAGAACAGTATACAGGTAAGTGCTGGGGCCTGATGGTATAGAAATCTGCCTTGCTATATTGGCCTTAATTGTTTTAGCTACAATAGCATTTGTTTCACTGTTTTCGTTTTTGTTTAATGTCACAATTTGCTTGCAAATGTTTTTTGATTAATCTTTATAATGTTCTAAGTAGACGGCAATGGCAATGGCAATGGCAATAGCAAGTCCCAGCTTTTCACTTTTATTTCATATAAGGATAGGCTTTAAATGTGTTTTTGTTTTGTTTTTATATTTTTAATAATTAGCTCAAGTAGAATTAGTGATATCATAGCAACACTTATGTTTTTCATTTTCCTAAACAAAACCCCATAATTCTTAACCCTGGACGCCTGAACGCCTGGACGGTTAACAAAGGCTACCTAAACATATATCACATTTCGTTGTTTCACAAGTGAACAATAAATTAAAACTATATCTGCATCACCACCACCGCATTTTTCTTCTTGTGAATTTGAAATGGAAGCTTTTTCGAGTCCTATATAAGTTCTGAAATGTAAAGCAAATCCTGTGCCTTAAGGCTGTAAGCTCTATAATAGGTTTTGGTTTAGTACAATCTAGAGGTTATATTTAGTGAGTACGTGAAACTTACTCTAATTAAATTATGAATTATGTGTGTCCTTTTCACGTCGAAATGACACGCACGTTGAGGTTATGCCAAAAGCCACAAAATAAGAAGCCCAAACAACATCAACATTACAATACATATAGCAGGTACCTTACATGGAAACAAACATACATACAATTGATTAAGAAAAGGGTACATTTTTAGATATACATAAGTAAAAATTCTATTTTTCTTTTGGTTTTGTCCTGCTATCGCATTAATTTGAGTTATATTTTTGTTTTTCTCTATTTCGTCCTTTGTTTGTAATTGAATTCTACAAAACATTAAACAAAAGAAAATGAGCTATAGTGGGTACTAAAGGCAGCAATAAAATCCGTTTTATTTTCAATTCGACCCGCGGTGCTATCCAAAACTGACAAATGGTCAAATTGATTCTAGATAAGTCTGATATAGGGCATAGGGTTGACGGACGACCGACGACGCGACGAAGCAACGCGACGCACGCGGTGCCTGACCGTCTAGTTTATTTGAGTGGTATGAATATTGTACATATTTGTTTTGTTTTATACTCTTAACTTCTATTTTGGAATGAGAAAAGAATGCGTAAATTAGTTTTGCGGAATATACTTTTTCATAACTTACCCTAAGTTTTTGTTTCTTTTATTTTTTATGGTTTTTACCTTCTTTATTCTCGTACCGATCAGTATAGCCTGTCAGCGATAGAAATCATTATTTATTGCAGAAGAGCTCACAACAGCGTTCAAACATCTACCCCAAAGGTACGAGTATAACCTAATAGTATGAGATTATTTTTCATACAGCTCTACTCTACGCCTGTTCCCGCTCTGCCCCTTTAGAACACATTAAAGGATAAATAAAATTTGAAGGATGTAGACATACAGGCTCATATAGACTTATAACGCAATTTTCATTGGATAGAGAAGTTAACATATAATAACCGTCAGGCCAAGCGTACAAATAATTGCTACCGAGCTGCTAAAATGTTCTTTATTTCATTCACTGTTCAAAACACCAGGTTTTTTTTCGAATTCAGTTCAGTAAATTAATAAAAAGAACAAATGATTTCAAAAATATTCATATTTTTACAGAAATTTAGAAACCGCTTGTATATAACATATTCGATAATAGAGGAATTCAGTTTACATTTTGTCACCTAGTTTTTGTTTGAATTTATTGACTGAAAAATATGGTTCAGGAGTTAATTTAGGCTAAACATTGAAATCATAAAACTTTAATAAAATAAAGTATTTTCATTTGGAATATATTCGTTTCTATATTCGCTTAAAAGACATATTATATGGCTTATTGTATAGAATATAACATCGTTCGATAGACGATTTCGGGGGTATATTTTTCGTTTCGTCGATATACCAATGTATCGTTCATATTCTCTTACCAAGTGGATTGAAAACAATATTTGTCAAGATTAATCTTAAGAAAGGCCAATTCTCCTTCCCATCTAACTATCGTTAAATTGCACTTACGGCCCTAAATTCCAAGATCATCGAAACGCTGATCAATCATCAGCTAAGAGATATCTCGAAAAACGAAGCTTCTTAATTAACGACAATATAGCTTTCGTAGCAATAAGTCCATATTATAAGGCGATTTAATGGTTTATCTTACCGAACAGTGAAACAAATCTTTTCATTGTTTTAGAGTAAGATTATTGCACTTGATATTTCAAAAGCATTTGATAGAGATTGGTAACAAGCTCTCTTATCAAAAATTCGCGCTTTAAGTATTGATGTTGATCATTGTGGGTATAAGAATCTACTTTTCCAACCGTTTAACAGAAGTTGTATAAGATGTTTCAAGTCTAAACCTCTCCAACTCTCAGCCTTTCATATTTGTTTCTAGCTTCACATTCTTGTGCTTAGGATGTGGAACTAAAATGGCAGCGTATGATAATCTAATTAAATTCCGATCTTGAAAGCATTGTCCAATGGGGAATTATTAACATTGTAGAATTTAATGCTTCAAAAACTCAATGCTGTCTCATGTCGTAAGAGTTTTACCCACACCCAAAACCGCTATCTATGAAAGGTACTTGAATGCAGGAAACTAATCAACTTACAGTACTTCGTATTACCAAAAATGCTGCTAGGTACTTATAGGATTTTTCGACGAAATTTTTCACTCCTTCTAATCTGGCTGTAATTTGAAAAGTCTTCATTCGTCCAAAACTTCAATATAGCTCGCATATTTGGGCCGATGCGCATAAATTAAGTTTGTATAGAATCCAAAAAAGGGCTGTAAAAATGATAGGTGTTAGAACCATAACCGATACATTCGCATCGCAATACTTGCACTTCCATGTTTTTGGCCTTGGCCTTAATTTTGGACGTAGTGTCAACTACAGAGATTCTTTATCTAATTCTGTCTTCCCCTCCTATTATGATATTTAAAACTTTAAGACCATTAAGACAGGTATCTCTTCTTGAATCTTTAAATCATGATAAGGATGTTAAAATCCCCTTGAGTAAATTATAAAAAAAATACTGGTGTAAGTTGATTATTTACTGAATTCAAATAGTTCGGTACATGGTCAAAGCCGAACAAAACTTTCTCTTTATGATAAACCGTTTCATATCATTCGAACAAATTGCAAAAACAACCTGTATAAACGGAATTAAGTTTGAAACTTGAGTCTTCAACAATTTTGCGTCTTATAACTGTCACAGTTAGGAATCCCTTATTGGTTATATTGAATATACTCAAAGTTAAAAATTAGAGCAGTTTAACTTTGAACTTGAGTAAAGACCTGTACAGTTACAGTTTACACAACAAAACCATGCTAACAAAATATTTTAAAGACATATTAAGTGTTGTCTTTATCGCTATTGTAACTGAACTTGTTTTAAAAAACACTGGCCAACAAGGTTATGTAGCTGGCAATCGAATTATACCTTTTCTGAGGTTTTTGAATGTTGATAACCTTAGTTTGAAAACGACTTGAAAATCAATCTATCACGTCAAGTTTTTGAGATTTAATCTTTTATTATTTAAAAAAAAAACTTTTAATAGACTTTTTAAGGCTATGATTATTCATGACGTAGAATTATTTTTAATTCAATTCGTTGTGATTTTCCATTCCGTTTAAATATTTGTCAGCATTTTTTTTTTTTTTCAAAAAATCTGCAATAGTTGCAAGTTTTCACCTGCCCAACTTTAACCTAGAACGGTTCTTTATATAAAATCGTAATATTTTCAAAGAGTTAAATTTCAAAAACCTAAATTAATAGAGAAATTATAAGTTAAGATTCCAATTGTTAATTGTTCATGTTCTACTGTTCGCGGAAGAACAGAAACCAGTGTTACTTTTTTATTTTCTGCAAATATACTTAGATATCACGTGAGCAGTTCTGGTTAACAGTTTTGGTTTTAATGGTACTTTCGCCACAACGGCGAAACTAGACTTTTAATCAGAAAGTAAACATAATTGTTCTGTAAAGAAGGCTGACAAATTTTATATAACATTATGTGTATCTTATCTTAACCTTAAATTTACATACTTCTAGGGCTAGAGTGATAATTTTAGTTATTAGATTTTTTTAGAACACTTTTTTTCATGGTCTAACTATTTAATTTGGACGATTCCCATACATGCACATGAAAGCATTCCAGTATTTCAAAAGTTTTTTAAATATGCCCTATCTAAAAGCTTATATTTACAATGTTTTTGTGTGCATTTCATGCAGAAAAATGTTAGAAATTGTGTCGAAACATAGCTTTTTTCCAAATATAATATATTTTTTGTTGGCGTATTTTTTCTGATGAATTTCTGGGATTCTGTTACCACTCTTATTTTTATAGTGCTTACTCTTAGATTGGAGCTGATTTTGATCAAAAACGAGTCAAAAGCCAGGGAATCGAGGGCTTCCAGATGAGACCAATTTCCAGAAAGTCTAAAAACGTAAAAAAAAACGTTTTCGGCATGCAGGACAAATGCGGCCACCTACATGTCTGTCGAAACCATTTTTCAGATCAGCGAGTAGTAGGCGTCAAGATGCAACGCATTTGAAGTGGTTTATCTCCCCATTTGAATTTTCGGATAAGTTGTACTTTTGATGCACTCTTTCTCAGAAAAGCTGCCACTTAGTGCCTGGTAGACGAAAGTTTCTGTTATCAACCTTACTAAGACTACCTACAACTTTAATATCAACTGGTTTGCTTTCACGCCAAAAATTAGTCCTCAACTCTCGGTCATTAGTTTACCGAAAATATCACTTGTGCTACTTGAAATTCATGTTTAAATCTTAATTCTAGAGCATCCAAAGCAAAATCACTTCTAAAAGTAAAATTCTTTAATTTATTAAGAAAGAAAAAACACTTTAAGAAAGCCTAAAACACGCTTTTTGTGCATCAAAAAAATAAGATGGAATTGAAAATGAGTTTCAGGAATTTAAAGGTAACATCAGTTATAAATAAATAAATTAGGTGGCGCAACAGTACATTGATAACTAGGGCCTAGTGACTTACAACTTTCAACCAGTCCTGTGTGCGAGTAAAGTTGTCAGGGATGGATGAGACCAACAGTTCTTAAACCGAATCTGAACGGCTAATTTGAGAAAGCACTTTTCATGACAAGAATTACTCTTGGAGAATTTGTCAATTCCTCGCAAGAGGCAGCACTCGTGAATTTTTTTTTTTATTTAGGTGGCATAGGCAGAGATTGAACCCAAGACCTCTGGCGTGACAGCCCTAAACACTAACCACCACGCCACGGGAACTACTGGTAACATCAGTTAGTGTTAAAAAAATAAAAAAATGTTGTTTTTGTAGAATATATGTAATATTAAAGT